>JAPDRK010000009.1:1200000-1635382 GCA_030247875.1 Cladophialophora chaetospira | reverse complement strand
GTAATAAAAGTATTAATTTTAAAAAAATCTATTTAATATAATTTAAATAATTTATATTTATTATTTATATATATCGCGATTAAAAACTTAATTCTAAACTTAATAATATTAAACTACTCTTTCTTTAGCGATAATAATAAAATAAATTTTCTTTAAAGCTAAAAAATACTCTTCTTACTTTTCTTTTATTACTTTACAACTTATTTTATAAAGTTAATAATAAGTTAATAAAATAACAAAGATTAATTATTATTATTTTTATTCTTTATTAACTTAATAATAGTATCTCGATAAATATATTTAAATATTTTTATAGCTTAATAATAAGTTACTTTATTATTATTTTTATTTTTATTATCGAGTTTTTTATTCTTCTTCTTCTTCTTCTTCTTCTTCTTCTTCTTCTTCTTCTTCTTCTTCTTCTTTTTTAAAATTAAATTTAATTTCTCTTATAGTATTATTATTATATATATTTAAATTATTAATTTAGCTTTAGTTTTAGCGAAGATATTAAAAATATTTAGATTATAAGTCTATTTATTAGTCTAGCTAGATAAATAAACTCACTTAAAAAGCTACTATTTTAATGACTATAACTTAATTAATAATAATATAATACTATTAATATATAGTTTAATACTCTTTAAAATTATTAATATTAATCTTGTTAAAGATAGAGTCTTAAAAGTATTTCGTATAGTATTATAAAAATAATAAATAAAAGATATCTTTAATATATTAGTAGAGTCTTATTTAGTTTTATTAATATTATTTTAAATATCGATCTTACACTATTATTGCGACGACGTTTTTAAGCGTATAGATCGCGATATACTCAATAACGAGCTTATAGACTATAAGAACTATAAACAAGATACTATAGGGCAAACTTAAGGCGTACGCAGCTATAGGACAGTTCTAACCGCCTGTACTATTGTTGCGGTGAGTGCCTGTGTGTGTGAACTCGGCAATGTTGCCCTGGATTTTTGGCTTTTCGACCCCGACTGTATAGTGCGGCGCACGCCACCAAATAATTCGGCTGCCACCGTTTCGTGGACCTGCATTGGCGAGGGCGCCAATATTTTCAACGTCCAGTTCAAGCAAGTTTGACACGATTGCTCCTGTCAAGTTCTATCTGTGTCAGAACAGATTGCAAATCGCTCGTACTCGATTAGGTACACTAAGCAATGTTCACAGTAACTCGTAGTCAGCTGAACATTGCCCTCTCCCGGCACATGAAAGGATTTGGCCAAGCGGAGGGAAGAAACGGAGCAGGCCGAGCACGGTTCCACACGGGCATCCACCGGCCCTGCGGTTTTTTTTCGAATGTCCTGTTTTCCACACACATCAGTCAAATGGTCCATCAAACCTCCGAGAACAATGTGACCTGACCATGGCTTTGGCCGAGCATCCGCTATGTGGCGAGGCTGAATTCTCACGCATCAGGAATTTCGCTGGGCCCACCATCGACACTCGAATACGGCATAGAGCAGTTGCGGTGGTATCAGGCCCAAGATGAAAGCTTCCCACCACGTCAAACCGTACCACAGTGAGTATTGGGTCGCCTCAGGCCCAACGAGAGCATAATACCTGTCCTTACTGTGGATCCTGCCATTCCTTGACCATCCTTGTTCGATGGACCCGGTGATGGATATGTTCCAAATGCGGGTGCTGTTTGAAACACGCAAAAGTCAGATCCGTTGACAACGTCGCCTGGCTACTCACATACCCGCAACGATTTCCTCTTTGGCAGTGGTTTGCTTGTCACCGTTCCCATGTCTGCGGCTCTTCTGCCGCCGGTGAGTCTCCACTACTTGAATTGGAATTTCATATGTATGGAAGATCTTGATTTCTTGATGTCCTCTCTGTTCCCTGCATTGTACCTTTCCCCCGCTGTCTACACTGATCACAGCACCCAAAGAGACCATCATGACGATATCACGATTGGTAGGTTTGCTCCCGCGACCCTCCACGCAAAGCATGGGAGTGACTAATCTGCCTTTTAGATCCTCTTCGCATCCCTCCTCACAGCCTCTGCCTCCGCCAGTCCTCTCACAAAACGAGCCTCCGACGTGGTCCAAGGGAAGCTGGGAAGTGACGGCTTCTGGAACGACTATGATGGTACGCATCCTCGACCTGATCATGTCACCAAGCAATGGTAGCTGATATGGAACAGGTGGACAGGACAATTACACAATGTACACAGGAGACGGCTCGTCAAAAGATGGATGGCCAGGCCAACTTTCGTGGATATCCTTCAACGATATGTGGGTAGCCAGTTCGCAGGTCCTCTCTCGAAGCTGTAACCGCCTCTACAACGCACCGAATATGTCCGATCAAGAGATTCAGGAACTCTATGGGGCAATCAAACAAGTATCGCAAGAGACAAGGGTAGACCATCGATTCATCTTGGCCGCGGCGCTGCAGGAGACTGGCGGGTGTGTCAGGGCCAAAACTACAGTATCACCAGATGGCACCGTCAGAAACCCCGGGGTGCTGCAGTCATTCAACGGAACTCATTCTTGTAATGATAATGGGAAGGTGCAGAACCCATGTCCGAGGGATCAGATCTTGGGCATGATTCGAGATGGAGGTAAGGGCCCAGCGCTTCAGTGCCATTAACAACGACATTTTGGCTGACCTTAACAATCAGTTTCCGGCACAGCTAATGGAGGCCACGGCTTCGCATCCGACATCAACGCCCAAGCCAGCGTCGACAACGTCGAATACGCCCAAGCATACTATCGCGCTGCGAGAATCTACAATTCCGGAGAAATCGATCCATCAGGCGACCTCGGCAAAGGCTCGGCAACGCACTGTTATGCCAGCGACATTGCAAACCGGCTGAGTGGTTGGACCAACGCCGCGAAAACGTGTACACTAGACGACAAATAAGTGCGAACTAACATACCAGAGTTCGACGTGTTTCAAGGTATGATGACTTTATGGGTTTGCATGGCATTGGGTGTACTTAATGGGCATAGAGCATTCGGAACAGCTCCTCAAAAATGGACATCCGGTCCTGTCTCGGTGGTTGAGCCGAGCACCTCTTGACCCTATATCTTGTAAGTCGATTGGGGAATGTGCGACATTGAAGGATCCCTCGAAGCGTGTCGCTCCTGCCTTTTCATGGTAATGCTCCACTGGTACCTCACCCGCCTTTTCCGCTTCTTTCTAATTACTACTTCATTACGTCTTGTACAACCTTTTCATCTCGACCAAGAACCTTCCTCCAGTCATTTCCTCGACTGTCTCAGGTCTGACCGAGCAAAGAAGATGGTGATACTGCATTTGCCAAGCCATCCCCGCGCCTATAAGAATTTATTAGGCCCACCGTATTCCCAGCCACCAGCTACAGACTTACCTCCGACTCATGCAACAGCCTGACACCAGAGAGGCAATCAACATCCGCTGAAGTTACTCATATCTCCGGCCTCATTGGTACTTCGATGGCATTCTCGGGTCAGGCCAATGCACCCGACCTGGAAGAGTGCCCTGGATTAAGTCACGTCATTCAACTCGATGACAGTCGAAGCGAAATACGCCTTCTCTGCCTGGGAGACGATATCAAGTTGGAAAAGTATCAGCTCCTCGCAGCTCCTCCATATTATGCGGTCTCGTACTTCTGGGGTCCACCCACACCCACGCGGCCAGTCCGCGTACATGGAGAACTCGTTGCAATCCGGCAGAGCGTGTTCGATTTGTTTGGAGTTCTACGGGAGCGATATGGAGACAAGGCACGATTTTGGATTGACCTCCTTTGTATCGACCAACACAATCTCGCGGAGAGGAACGAGCAAGTATCGGTCATGAATGAGGTCTACTCGCGAGCCACAGCAGTGATTTCATGGTTGGGACATTCAACTCCTCAAAGTCAGAGTGCCTTTGAAATTGTCAGAAGGGAGCTGTTCTGTCCTACTAACGCTCCGTTGCGATTGTGGGGCAATAGTCGACAGGTCCGCAGCTTCAGTGGTATAGCTGTCAAATGGCCATCTACGCAACAACTCGAGGCCGATCATGACCTCTACCGAGCTTTCGCTGAAGACATCGTCTGGCCTGCTCTGGCTGACATTCTCCGGAGGCCTTATTGGGATCGATTATGGGTAGTGCCGGAAATGATCACTGCCACGGATTGCACCTTACTTTGTGGAATGGATGCCATCAGTCTGGATAAATTCGTCGCGGTTGGTGACCTGTGGATCAGAAAAGGGCAACAATACCAGCCCGGCGACGCACATTCCCGCGCCGAAATCGCAAATGCAAGCGATTTTCAGGATGTGATCAACACTTGGGTGCCTCTCAGTAAGATCTCAAAGAACTATCGCGAGGAATACAGACAGGACGCGATTCTGCTAATGGAGATTGTGGACAACTTTGCCGGCAAACAGTGCTTGAATGTGCGAGACAAAGTTTTCGCCTTGAGATCTCTGAGCAAAGAAGCCGCCCAGGTGAAGGTCGACTATTCCAAGACAGTGCTGGAGGTGTTTCTTGATCTTGTTCAGAGCGGACTTTTGATGTCTGATGGTGGCCGAGGTTTTCAGTCGCTCCCCTCCTTCATATGGTACATGGGCTTGGACTATGAAACTCTAAACGAGCAACTTGCGGAACTACCTGGAACGGTAATAAACCTCTCCGGCAAGCTGACCGGGGCTGTTGTTACTACGAGAACGCTCCAGCATGGCTGGAAAGCTACTCAATTGAGGCCATACTACGTCAGGGTTGTCAACAAAGAGAAGAACCAGCGAACGAACTTTTATCGATCTTCCGTTGAGGAATGTGCCCGCCAGTTCCTTCACCAGGCGCAGCAAGGGGACGTACTATGCACAATACCACAGCCATCACCCATATTACTTCTTCTTCGACCACGAAGGAATCGGGCAGCCATTACCACTTATTTCGCTGTCGCTAACCTGCACAGCTGGACAGATAAATGGAAACCGTCTGCAGAACTCTCATCAGACGCATGCATCATCGGCGAAGTCGAGGTCTCGCACGCGACTGACTTCGACAGATCTCAAATCCAAACCTTCCCAATTGAAAGCTGCTCCATGCGCGGATTAACATTGTGGAAGAACGATAGGGACATAAATTACACTATCCTTGTATGACAGGGTTGAGTACTGACCGGCATCGAACTCGCTCATACGGTGGCAATCGCGAGGCTGATTGTTCTCATCTTGACAAGAATGCTGACCCGACCTCCGGCTTGAACCGGAGATAAAAGTGTTTCTCTTCCCTGCTGCGACAGTCTTCTGGCCTGGGCATCTCTGGTTGTGGGAGTCAGCAACCTGATACTAGCGAGTTGCCCGGTGTTTGTATCACGACCCTCATAGCGGTGGAGGCTTACACGCCCTGTACCAGTTCGAAGATGGTTGTAGTTGACGGATTCTACCATTGCGACTTGTACCACAGAATCACACTCCAATGTCCTCCTTAATCAGCGGCGGGCTGACAGCAGATATTCTTCCACTTGTGTATACGATGCCGGATCATGGAACCATCGCGTATCCTGCTCGGCAACCTATTCCAGACAAGCAAGGATCGGCACTCGTCACATTCACCAAGAAAAGAGAATCTATCGCTTCCTAGTCCAGATCTCATTGTATCTGACGGGGCAACAATTGGTGGATGCAAACATATGGGTGTTTGTGTCAACATCGATTTCAATATGAAGCTGAGAAGCATACCTGCTGCTCCTTGAACACCGCAGCCATGTGGTCTGGAGTTACAGATCCACTCTGGCCGCCACCTGTATGCTGACGAACTTCCCACATGTCCAGAGGGCTTTGTGCCTGATCAAGAGCCAAAGTTGCGATTGGACAAACTCATGTGGTGGACAACACTGGATCAATTCATGGCGCCACCCAGAGGCCTGTATGGTTGATCTGTCTTGACCACCAATCGCTTCAACCACGGGAGCCCTTATCAACACCCGACAGTTCCTGAGCAAGCATTCTCTGGTTTAGGGACAATAACAGTGAATCACATATTCAATGCTCAACAACCCAAAGACATTGAACTTCCCAAGAATCAAAGACCCCTAGACATGATACTCAAATCGACACCAATATTCCAGAACATTGCAGCTTCCAAGACAGCTGCTGCTGGGTGCGGATCAGCTGGGAGCAAGACAAACCCAGTTACATCGTAATCGGGCGCGGTTGCGCCTGCCTCCTCCTGCTACGTGTTTCTGACAAGTTTCAACGGGCTATTCTTGGGATTCATTGGCCACAGCGCCAACTGGTGCCTTTAGGTGCGATGGCTTCCGTGCTTGGAAGGGCTCGGCGACGCACATCTCGGACGACAACGGCGGCGACGATCAAGCATATGATCGGATGGAAGTCCACTGTTGCCTTTAGATGGCGGTGTGATGTTGGCTTGACTCAAAAGGTCAAGTGCGCCTAGCAGAGGAGGCGTTCCTGCTCATTCACCATGAACCGTGACTCTTGCGGTGCTTCACCTCTCCCAGCTCTGCCGCACCCTCACGATGGCGCTAGTGGCTAGGCCTTCACGATCTCAACTGCTTCACCAGGCAGCTGCCAGCTTTTCAACTTATTCTGTCAAACTCTCACATAACCTCTTCATCTTGACAACTGTTTATAACCTACCTGTTGAAGCTCAATGACGCGTAAATCCGAACCCGACACCATGACCAAACCAGAGGAGGGAGTCACCAGAGAGATCCGGAAATCGATGCTCTGTGACCAAGTCATCTGCGACCACCAATCTTGCATCATTGGTACGTTCGCAAAAGCTCTCATTTATTATGAAGCAGAATCAACTGACGCCGACATGGCAAAAGCAGCAATCGAAGCAGCGGATCCTCTTCCCCTGACCGATGCCAAGACCTCGACTCCACCCTGCTCCGCCGCCCCTCGCCGCTCCTCTGGAAAGGCCACCAAAGCAGACAAGCAAGACCTCATCAAGTACTACACCGGCCTCTTCGTCAAGTCCTTCCGCAAATGGAGCACCAACCCACGCGGAGAAGTCGCAGCCGCAAACCGAGAAGTCAGACTTCGAGCCAAAGACAACCAATACGCCAGCATCCCGTCCATGCACGCCGACTACGAGGCCCTGCTCCAGCACTATTGCGAGTCAGGAATCGATCATGAAGTCTACGAGAATTTTGTGAGCTTCTACGAGGTCGAAGGCTACTGGTGGGGAAAGTGTATCACCTTGACTTCGCAGCGCAAGAGACGGGGTTTCGTTAGAAAGGTCGTCGAGCAGATCAAGATGGAGAAATTCGACCCGGAGGCGTTCAAGGAGGAGTATCAAGAGTATCTCGGACAAGGCTTCAATGAGTGTGAAAGCGACAGCGAGGATGACGCCTGAAGTTCCTTCTTGTCCTGCGGCTTATGGTTCCTGGTAACACCCTTGTGTCTGCCTTACTTGCCTGTCACTTGACCTGCAGAGAACTATTCACCAGGATACGTCTTGTCCAAAGGGTTGGATATGGGAGATTCGAAGAAACACCACGGATCGTCTACGGTGACTGTCGAGCAGCTGGACGAGATGAAGCATGACTGAGCTTTGCTTGAAGGGCCACATCATGATCGAAGTCGAAAGTGAATTACTGGTGAGAGTCGATGACAAGCTGGATACATGGCATGGAAGCTGCTTGTAACAAAGAAATACTCGAATCACAGGCAGTGGACACAGGGCGAGTGCTCGCACTTGCCGAATTCAGCTCACGAAGCGCCAACTTCCTGCCGCTCTGCTCTTGCCTTGTCGCGTCTTCTTCACCCTCTGACTGTTGAGCTGCCCTCAATCTTTCATCACTAGTTGTATTTGTATTCTCCCCTGACAAGATTCTCATTGTTTGACAATGTTTCTGATGCTCGGCCATACACATTTTCGGGGTTGTCACAGAATAGCGAGTGAAGGTGGCTCAGTTATTGATGTCCCTGTTCCTTCCTATTCATATTCCGCGTTTCGATCGCCCGAATGAGGCTCCCTTTTGTGTGGCCAGTTCCGCCGTCATAAATGATGAAGTTGATGAGGCTGAGATTTCAATCTTGGATGAGTAACAGGTGAGCGGTGTGAATACCTTTCACTGCGTCTGGTCAACTGCTTCGAGAGCTTCCTTGCCTTCGTGCGTGCCTTTCTCATACCTTTAACACTCCTTCGCTTCTTGTTCACCTTGCTTTAGCACGATGTCTTCGCCCAATATCACGTCGCAGAGTCTTCCCTCAAACCACACATCTACCTTGCTCGAGAGTCCGAACAGCCCTGACATCATGGGCAGGATTAGCAGTAGCGTTATCGACGTACCCGAGAACCAAGAATCCACGTGGGCTGGTCAAATTGTTGAGATACAAGAGCACCCCATCCGCGCCAGCAGCAAGCAGGGTTCTGACTTTCGAGCTGTAACCAAATCAGAACAGTCATTAAGCATTGCTTCCGATAATGTGTCATCACCATCACCCAAGCTCGAACTCACCACGGAGCCGCCACCGAAGATCAAACCAAAACGACGCCGGCCCACCGGAGGAAAAGCCAACAAAGCCCAACAGCAAATCCTTATGCACTACTATATCCGCCTGTTCTGCAAACACTTCGGTAGCTTCGGACGAATGAAGACTCTCAGCGTTGAAATCCAGCATCATGCGGAACAGCACCCATACGCCAACCTTGGAAGCTTCCACAGTGACTTCTACCTCAAGTATATGCAATTGTGCGAACATACCAATCCGTACAAGAAAGGGATTGTGAAAGACGAGATTGCCAGGTTTGCGTGGGCGGAGTGGCATTGGTGGAGGCCGTGTGTGAATCTCCCGATGCAAGGTCAGAGGAGGGAATTGGTCAGGTGGGTAGTGGAGCAGTTGGTCGTGGAGGAGTTCGACAGTAAAGCTTTTACGGTGGCGTTGGATGAGGTTTGTCAGGAGGCATTTGTGAAGATAGCGGAAGTTCGAAAGATGTCGGAGGACTATGCATGTGTGCGGAGAGATAGTTAGATTGTGGAAAGTCAGCAATATCAGAGTCTTGGATTGGAGGTCAGAGACAAAGTTGGTCCAGACGAGCTCTATGTCTCGCAGGCAGTAGAGTTGGGGCAAATCAATTGTGAGTAGGATTCAATTGGCAGGAGACACAGGGCCGTGAAGATGACGGCGAACGTGCTAGACAGGACCTTGTGTGACTTCGTCCTGCCTACGATGCCGAAGGGTGCAATTGATCGAGTTGCCAGGCACTGGGGTTGAATTCAGGACAGGGCAGCAAAGGCAGTTGCTGTCAGTCGAGGAAAGAGCGTTGGGCCGAGGATCGATGAGTTGAAACTGAATGACCCAACTTTGAGCTTAACATCAGCCCATCAACTCTTTCTGTCACTTGTCTTGCTAAATTTCACTGTCAGCCACTTCCCCGGCTCGACATCCGTAAACTAAAGGTTTCTTCCGAGACTACCTTCTCTTGTGTTATCACCACTTCCCTTCCCTTCCCTTGCTTACCGCAATCTCATACAGATCCTAAAAGAATTTCCTGATTGCCGTACTTGGTCTTCATCGTCTGCTCAAATGGCGCCCAAGGAAGATTCGAACGAACACGGAGCTGGTGGTGGTAAGCTCAAGGCCTCGTCAAGTGCACAAAGGTCCACAACTAACCTTGAGATGTAGAAGTGAACGCCAATAACTCAGACACTGACCAGACTGGAGAGCCCTCGAATGCCAAACCAGCCTCCACAGACCATGCCGCTGCTACCACGGAAGCTACCAAAGCCGACAAGCAGGAGCTCATTGTCGAATATGCTCGCCTCCTCTACAGCCGTGTCGAAGACAAACTCGAAGCCGAAGATCCATATTGCAAAGTCGCAAACATGCATTCTCTGCTCATCAGTTCAGCCCAGCGATGGGACTACAAGGATATCGACGCTTTCCATTCCGACTACATCACTCTGTACCACGGACTCCTGGGAAACAGCTCGGAATTGGCCCGTAGAGTTGGCATGGAGCAATGGCAGTTCGAGATAGCGGGGAGATTTTGGTGGCCTTTCTGCTACAAGCTGCCCACACAGGAGAAGAGACAGGCTTATCTTAGGGAGGTCGTCGAGCTAGTCAAGGATGAAGAACGAACCCCTTACGATCTGTACCACACAGCCAGGAAGTTGCGCAAGGTGTATGACCCGGAAGTAGATCTCGACACTGACTGGGTGGAGGAAGACGAGTTGGAGTCGGCCATGGCATATATGGGCTGAAAGATGTCTTCGTCACTAGAGTCCAGCAGTTGCGAAGACCTGTGGCATTGGATATGATAGCTGCTGGAGACGGAACGTCTTGAGCGTGAAGACAGAGAGTCAGTGACGACCTGAGACCTCAAGTGAGGAACAAACAGGATCTACAGATCAATTGTAGTTCCAGCTTCACTCACCAAACAAAGACAACAGGATAGGTCTCAGCTCAGATCTCCTCAGTGAGTGGGCGTGAAAGCCCACTTGAACTGCCCTGCCGCACCGCCTTCTTCTGTTGTGGAATACCTTTGTTCCTTCGTCTTTCAATAGCTGCCTTGCTTCTTGCATTGCACAATGCGTCGTCTGCATTGCCTGTGACAGTTGCCTGCCTCAACAACGCTCTTACTCTGAGCTCCTCCTCCTCAGTAATGGCAAAGACGACGAGGACGCAGAGACGGTACCGTCGTGCTATGGCCGCAGCTCTGGAGATCGAAGAGTCAAGATCGGCTGATCAACATCAAAGTCATCGCCTTCAGGCCGTCGGAGAGAAGCGGCAGCTTCAATCTGTGGGCAAAGTCGAGCATGGCCAGAGATCCAAAGAGGAAGGTGCAAAGGACACAACCATTGATCATCCTGAAAACGAGGACTTTCCCCTTCCCATCCAGCCCGCCACCGATGCCGAGAAAGCAGAAGTTGTCACCCAATACGCCGAGCTCTTCTGCTCTCACATCGACATGAAATTTGCGGACACCTCAAACCGCGTCGAGCTTCTCAACCGTCAAGTGATGGAGACAGTCCGCCGGAGTAAGTGTACAAACGTTCGCAAATTCCACGATTTCTATGACCAGTGGTATCCGAAACGATTGAAGGACACACCGGACATGATGAATGAGGTTGGTCTTGAATTGAATGAATTCGAGATTGTCCAGGATTGGTGGTGGGAACATTGTATTGAACTGCCAACTCAAAGTGGGCGGCGGGGTTTTGTGGTGGATGTGTTTGGGAGGCTCAAGGAGGAGTTGGATGTGCTTCGAATGTACGAGACCATCGATGCTTTGTTTGAGGAGTATAAGCATGCCTCAGCGAAGGCTTGCTAGGAGCAAGGTCCTGTGGGAGAGGCTTCGGAGGTTCCGAGGGCTGTCAGATGAGATTTACAGTAGTAGGCTCGAGGGTCAAAAGTAGTGGCCGTTGCTCTCTTGTCGAAATACAGCAAGACTTTCTTGGACGACCGTTTTCCGCCGGTGTAATCTGCATCTTGACTTTCACGGAGGATCAAGCTGAGCGCTCGACTGTCGATGCTAAGGTTTCATAGTCGCCGATTGACAAATCAGGCAATCGTGCGGGACAGAAGTTGGGAACCGTTTGGTGATCGCGTGGACAGTTTGATGGGCATGGGAGGTCTCCGGAAACATCGCACTTTGTACTAGTATAGCGCGTTCGATACCAGCTGAGATCCACAATGAAGCAACCCAGCAGCTCACAGGCCCGAAGTCAAGCATTCTTCCCGCGAATCAGTAAACTTGAGATCACGCAATCAGCCGTGGGGAGAAGGACTTTCCCAGCGGTTCCTCAAGACTGCCGGATGCGATAGAACCATAGCTTGCTTTGCAAAGGGTCGGAACAACTATAGCAAGTTTATTGCTTCGGGCGTTTGTAAAGCTATTGTCGAAGAGAAAACAGAAGAAATCCATCTCCGAGCTTTGTCACCCCGATTGGCGTCGGCACGGAGATAACGGCCATGTCCCGCATTCAACTGCGAGGCTCATGTCCGAACTGAAGAGTCGATACCTCATCACCTACGACCAGCCGCAGGTGCGGTCTGTTGCTTCTCTGACTATCCTTAGCATCTATTCCACCTCATCATGTCGACATCTCCAGATCCACGCGAAGGCCTAAGTCCATCACCCGCCAATATCCTCGATATCTTTACTGGAGACGAAGACGAGGATGATGACGTCGACAGTTATCATCCAACCGAGGAACAAAGTACAGATGCTAGTGGGCTGGAGGACGACAGCGACGCTGATTTCGCCGGTACAATGGAGTTACAAGCAAAGTGATGTACATTCTCT
This sequence comes from Cladophialophora chaetospira, assembly GCA_030247875.1. Lineage (NCBI taxonomy): Eukaryota > Fungi > Ascomycota > Eurotiomycetes > Chaetothyriales > Herpotrichiellaceae > Cladophialophora > Cladophialophora chaetospira. Next base: position 1,623,151 of record JAPDRK010000009.1, on the reverse strand, counting down.
GACTGATTTGCAGATGCACAAGAGACTCTCAATGGCATTGAAATAGTCTTCGAAGGAGAAGACGATGAGGGCGAAGATGAGGACGAAGATAACGAGACCGAAACAGAAGAGAACGGCGCCGCAACAGGGACGAGAACAACCACACAAGGTTCGTTATCCTGTTTCACAATCATCTCTTCTTCGGACTTCGCTTACCTAGCTAACCACCCATCCTGCAACAGTAACGGCGAACGACATCCGCGGTCTCCTCAGCGCCAGCGCCCCTCTCCGCCAGCTGATTTTAAGCCGCTACCGCCTCCTAGGCCCCAATGGCCGCGACCTCTTCGCTGACGACGACGATGATGACGAGGACTATGGATATGGCGGCCACACTCGTCGGCGCCGCGGCCAAAGACCAAAACCCAAGGGCGAACGCTTCCCTAAAGTCCCCTCCGAAGCAGGCAAGGCCCTGATGAACTCCGGCATCTACGGCCACAGAGATACACACCTCGACATCCGCCGAAAGCGGCGTCGCAATGTCTCCGAGCGCCTCCTATGGCGGCGTCTGGGTCTCGAACCCCGATCAAGCATGAGGCGACAAAACGCTCTCATTGCGCAAGATCACGTCCCCGATTCCACCACTGCAGACAAGATTATACACTATGATTCAAGAGCTTACAGCGGACAATTCTCCGATGATGGCAACTTCTTTTTCAGCTGTACTCAGAACTTCAAGGTCAGGATGTACGACACGAGTAACCCTTACGAATGGAAATACTACAAAACGGTTGATTATCCATTCGGGCAGTGGACGATCACGGATGCGACGCTGAGTCCGGACAACAAATATCTCGCCTACTCGAGTATTAGGCATACGGTGTGTCTCGCGCCCACGGATCCGACAGATCATTCAGAACACACATTGCTTGATTTCACGAATTTCGCCCCAGGGAGTGGCATGGGTAGGCAGACCTACGGGTATATGGGTCGTCACGGGTTCGGAATCTGGTCACTGCGATTCAGCGGCGATGGGCGCGAGATTGTCGCCGGAACGAGTGACCACTCTGTCGTGGTCTACGATCTTGAGCGGCGGCAGAGTACAGTCCGGCTGTCGAACCACGAAGACGATGTCAATGCCGTATGCTTTGGTGATAAGCTTTCCCCTCATATCCTGTACTCTGGCTCTGACGACCAAACACTAAGAGTATGGGATCGTCGCTCAATGGCAGACGGTCGTCCAGCTGGCATATTCGTTGGACACACAGAGGGCCTTACCTATGTCGACTCCAAGGGTGATGGCCGCTACGTCCTCTCAAACGGCAAAGAGCAGATGATGAAGCTGTGGGACTTGAGAAAGATGATCTCGCCGAACGAGTTCTCCCGAATCGACATGCACAGTTATACCACGAACTTCGACTACCGCTTCAGCGCGTATGATGAAGACGACTACGTTCCCAATCCAAAAGACTGTTCCGTGGTTACATTTCGCGGGCACTCTGTTCTCAAGACACTTATTCGATGTCATTTTAGTCCGCCCGGGTCGTCTAATTCTCGGTATGTCTACTCCGGCTCGGAAGACGGCAAGGTATATATCTGGAATATGGACGGAACGCTGAAGCAGAAGATCGACGTCTATGAGGCGACGAAGCTGACAAGGCCGCGGCATGATGGGAATGAGATGGCTTACGGTTATGAGATGCATGGGCATCACAATTCGGTGTGGAAGACGTGTGTCAGGGACGCGAGTTGGAGTCCGACGGCGCCGGTTCTGGCTGGTAAGTTTACATCCACTCCTGCTTCCTGGCTAGATTGTGCACCAAGAATAAGAGCTGACTTCTAACCAAAGCAACATCCTGGAACGGCTGGGGCATGGCCACCGGCACCGTCTCGCTACACTCCTGGAACGACGGCGCCGAAGACGACGAAGCCCTTCCGGCAATGTCCTCAAACTACAACGCGCGTCTCGACGCCCGCGAAGACTTCAACAGCGCAATGCGTCGAGCGAGGAATCGAGATGAGAGGAATAGCCCTACGAGCACGCGGAGTCGAGCTGAGGGACGAGGATTGCGAAGTAGTGTGGTTAGACCGGCAAGGCTGGGTGATGATGATGGCGGTGGCGGAGGAGGAGGGGGCGCTTGGTGACAATCATGGAATCAGGGTGTTGCGGGTGTTGCAAGAAGGATGAGACGGAGGCTGAGTTTGAGGAGAGGGGCGTGGCCGCAGAATGATGAAGGAGGAGATCGGGGTGGTCCTTCTGCTCGATGAATCAATGGGTCGAGGACATTGATTTAGGTGATCTCTATGATCACGAAGCGAAGATATACATAACGAAAAGATGGTATGACAGCCATGAACGCAGCTGGAGCATGTCTCACAATAGGAGAAAGCCATACGAGGCCCAGGCTAGGGAATCTACTGAAAAGCGAGGCACAATGAGATATTGAAAAGCATCAGTTTGATTGTGAGCTGGCACATTTAACAGGGACACCTGAACTTGCGCGCAGAAAAGGGATAGATTGAGCAAACCGAAGGTTGTCCGTCCTAGAAAGGTGCGAGGGCCGAGTCATTTCGTAATTGTAGTAGCCAGCAACTCGGTTTGGTTTTCCGCCTCAATGTCTACTTGGCCTGCGTGCTTCAGTACGAGGATCCATTCCTTTTTGCGCATCCCCATTGTTGAAGCCAGCGCTGTTCGCTTTCCTGGTATAGTAATACAAAAAAGTGGTATTTGCAGAGAGGATCAGGGCCACGGCCCGCGAACCACGGAAGGTGTTCGTGCCTGTTCGGTGGGACGTCTGGGATCATCCGACTAATACGTTATTGACGGGTATGTGTACTGTACCGAGAAGCTTGCGTTAGCTGTCTGTCTTGGATGTGTATTCATCCCACTGCTCGAGGGTCGAGAGCCACTTACTCAGCTTGATGAAATAACCGATCGCGCCCATGATCAGAAAACCCATTCCTACAGCCTGCGAAATCTTGACAAACTCTCTTCGGTCGGCTGTTTTGCGAGAGTCAGCCAGACGCTTTCGAGTGCTTTGAGATCGAGGCCAGCGGTGCAACATGGAATCCGCCAGCGCGTTCACTCTGCTCGCATGGATGATGGAACATACGCTTTGTGCATCTGTTAATAAACTGCGTCCCGTCCTTGAAGAACTCCCTGGGCAAGTCGGCGATCTCTTGTACCAGATCCGACATCTTGCCTGCGACGACTGCGGACGATTTGGGAGCGTGGAGTGAGTACGTGTGGGAGGCTTCTCGAGTTTGTGGAACACAAATGGGTTTTCCGGCGTGTTTGAGAGGGCTTGGAGAGGAGGACCGTGGATGTAATCGTTGCGGAAATAAATGGTGGTAGAAAAGTCGAAATGGAAGCGAGGTGGCCTCTCTGGCGCAACAGAAAAGTGACAGCACCGCGGTTCTTGGTTCCTCCTGCTCCTTTCCAGAAGCCTTGGCGTGGAAGCTGCGACCTCCGAGTCTGCAGCCTCATCTCTGGCCTGACTCCTGCCTCAACTGCAGGCCATTCCTGATTTTGTCTCTCAGCTGCCCTTCAACGCGTGTAAAACACACCTTCTTCTCATCTTCCTGACCTTATTTGCCCCAAATCTGTTGTGCCACTCCTTCTTAGCTTGCAACCTCCTAACCTTCGCAAAGACAAACCTGCCTTGAACCTGTCCTTACTCCGTCCGCTTTCGATCCTGCCAACCTCTTGAGCTCTAAGTACACGGGCTAGAGTTTCCTGGAGGTTACTTGCTGCACTTTCTTTCTCTCCTTCACTTGCGTGGATTGACAACGCCTGAAGGAGTGTACTACAAGCATTGGAAGACAGCTGGTCTGCTCCATGTATTATGATGTGAAGGATCGAATGTTGATGAGCTCATGAAGAGAAAAGCACACGTTACAATCTTATTACAGTCCTGTACGTATTTCTTGTTGGACGATGCCTTCAAGGCCGAGGTGGCCTGGTGTGCCTGTGTTGAGCTGGGTGTCTCATGGTCGGACATGGCATCTTTGGCTCCTGTACTCTGTGTCTTTTTGCATGTATCCGTGGCTAATTCCACCATGTATATTGCAGGACTGTCGTGGTTTCATGTCCTGTCCATTGACATCACCATCTTGTGCATAGATCTTTGGCAGACAGACCAATCGACTGTGTTGACACCTCTACCTCTACTCTAACTCTCCGCCACTATGGCTTCTGCAGACGAAGACAATTTTGACATCGATATTTATGGTGATGGAGAAGTCGACCTGGGCAATGATGGGACTATGGACTACAAGCAGGAGGACGAGGAAGAGCTCGAATTCAATGTAGACCCCGAGGAGGAGATACCGTCTGCACCACAGGTGGAGACGAAACCTGAGCCCGAGAAGGAACAGCCTCCCTCCTCCACGGTGACTCCTCAGCCTCACATCAAGACCGAACCCGATTCGTCGAGTAAAACCAATCCTGTTCCATCGAAGCCCGCTCCGCAACAAGGTGTCAAGCGCAAAGAGACTTCAGATGAGAGACCTGTCGACCACGGCGCCACCAATGCTCTGATGATCTCCGAGTTACATTGGTGGACCACCGAAGACGATCTCCGTGGTTGGGCTAATGAGGCAGGCGCAGAAGACGAGTTGAAAGATCTGACGTTTAGTGAGCACAAGGTGAATGGCAAGAGCAAAGGGTCCGTACCGAATGTGGTCCTCGCATGCGTGTCCTGCTAACATTGTATCGCAGCCAAGTATACCTCGAATTTACCTCACCCCAGGCAACTACCGCCGCAAAGCATAAGATCGAATCATTGGCCGGCAACCAGCCCAGCTCTCGCAAGCACACCGTCGTCTTCACCAGTGCCACCCAGAACCCCTTTAAGACTTTGCCGAAGGATGCTCCGACGCGAGCCAGAGACGAGCGACCCACCAGGGGCGGCAGCTTCAGTTCCGGACCTCGGGGAGACTATGGCTCCAACAATACAGGGTTCCGTGGCGGCCGAGGTGGTTTCAATCGTGGAAGCTACAATCAGAACAACCACTACAACCGCAACTTCTCGCCTCCCATGGGTGGCTACAACAACAACCAGAGTACGGGCTTCCAAGGCAACATGGGTATGGGCAACAACTATGGCGGCTTCAATAACAGAGGAGGCATGATGAACAACCCTATGCGAGGTGGGATGGGTGGAATGCGAGGAGGCCGCGGTGCAATGAACAACATGATGCCAATGGGTGGCGGCATGGGAATGGGTAATATGGGCATGAACCCGATGATGGCTGGCATGAACATGGGAGGTATGTTTGACTCTTGATCGATGCCCGATGCGATGTTGGTTGACACTGAACAGGAGGTTTCCAAAATACCTTCAATCCCGGAATGTTCAATAATCAAGGACAGGGCTTTGGCGGGCAAGGTGACTGGAACCAACACGGAGTGAAACGTCAACGACAGGAATAGATGGAGATACAAATCCGCAGCGGGATTGGGCTAGCTGCTCAAGGCCCTTGCGTATAAGAACTTGTTCCGGCCGGCTCTTATCTGCATAGACTGGCAGCATGACCGACAAGTTCTAGTACCGTCTCGCTCAGCTATGTTAGCTTGAAGAGCGGTAGTCGAACGGACGTGCACAGGCAACGGCTTCTCAGAAGGCGAACCAAGTGCACCGAGAGCTGAAGTCTTCCTAGACCAAATATTCAGCATTGGCTGGGCGCGGCAGTGGGCAGGTGCATGAATAGCATGCACGGCATGGCGCAGGGTGATGTAATTCTGACCTGAATGGACCCAAAAGACGTTGGATCTGCTTGATCAACCAGTGGCAGGGTCGGATATCTCTGAATTTGGCAACCCAAGCTGAGCGCTCACGTTGTGCTGTAGAGTAGTTGGAGGTCTGGACGTCAATAGCCTGCAAGCTGGTGCATGTACCCTTCACTGGAAACACCTCGTCTTGACCCCATCTGTGCCCCTGTAAGCATCCGTGTTCTGTTAAACCAGGCGAATCTTCTGGAAAACATTGCCGGTAAAATATAATGCGTCTCATTGGTACCTGCCTTGCGGAACTTCCTTCCTGTATTCAATGTGCCCTCATTTTCATACCGCAAAAAGCAGGGAATCTTTCGCCTCGTAGACTTCACTTCTGACGATACGGTTAGTTTTCTATCTGCTTGAACGCGGTAGGATATTTGCGCGATGCATATTGGCTCGCCTGCATGCTGCACGCCCAAAGCCGCCGCTGTTCCTCACCTCGACAATAATCCAGACTCTATCGTGCGCTCAATGCGAGAACCTTCAGCGCCACTCGACACCTCTCGGAGGCTTCCCCTCTCCTCCCACTAATTTTTGACATTTATTTGAATAGCCGCTGCAACATCGTTGCCCACAATGTCCGACCCGAGACAACAACGTCGTGGTGAACCTCCCCGTGCACCTCCTGGGCCGCGTGGCGAGCCTGGTGCGAAACAACCTTCATCGCAAACCCCAGCGAAGATTCCAGTGCTCTCTATCGAAACACCTACTCCCGCTCCCGAATCGTCTCAGCGCCACTCCTCCTCGTCAACATCACAGACCCCTCATTCACCCGCGCCCACTCCTCTCTTCCGCGTTCCACAATCTCCTCGTGCGGGACCTGCCAGCGGCGACCTGTCTGCAAAGGCTGCCAAGGTAGCGATACCACGACTAAAAAGATCCATTGATGCTTCGGGCGAGGATTCTTCGCGAGCAGGAGGAAGACACCGGGTCAACCACGCCTGTGAACCATGTCGCCACCGCAAGACGAAGTGCAGTGGTGAGAGACCAGTGTGTAGACATTGCCAGGATTTCAAGATCACATGTTTCTACGCAGATGGCAAGCGAGACAGAGTCAAAAAGTGAGTTGAATGACGATACAATACCAAGGCTCAATAGTGACTGTGCGCAGGCAATTCGGCACTTTGACCGAGAAGGTTGCAGACTACGAGAAGCTTCTAAAGGACTTGTTGCCCAAGGTCGATGAAGCAGATGCACGTCAAATTCGAGCCTCGCTGGACAAGGTAGGTCAAATAGCTGGCTCTATCTTGCAGCTGCATGTGCTAATCTTATTAGGAGACGAGCTATGATGCTGAAGAAACGCTTACAGACGGAACGCTTGAAGGCCCTCCAGCCTCCTTGAGCGAAGTCTATGGCGACGGCGAAGAATCTGGTGCCGAGTCAGAGGCCTCGGGGGGAGCCGGCTCAACTGGTGCTCTCGATAGAACCGACGAAGACTTTACGCGCGAGCAGGCTAGACACACCGGCTTCATGGGCAAGAACTCGGAGATCACGTGGTTACAGCGCCTGCACCAGCAGAACAAGTTTGGTGACGTGCCTCCAGATCAGCAAGGTAATCAGAAGCAGCGGAGACTTGCTGAAATGTCAACTGCTTCGCTGACTTCTACGCGTCCAATAGGCGACACTCAGGTTCCTCTTTCCGAAGCAGAACCTGGCTTCACCATTGATAATTCCAGCTATCATATGGACGACATGTCCATCTTCACCTATGACGCCGTTGATGCCTACGAACTACCCACACCCGAAATGGCAAATCACCTCTTCCATGCGTACATGCAGCGAGTCCACCCGTCTTTTCCATTTGTCGGCCGACTCAATCTCACCAGTCAATTTCGGCGCTTTATTAGTGGCACCGTACAGAGACCGCCGGAGAAGTGGCTTGCCATCCTCAATCTCATCTTCGCCATTGGCGCAAAGTATTCTCATTTGATCAATGCCGAGTGGAAGGGGGATGAGCGAGACCATCTGATCTATTTCACGAGAGCACGACTCTTGACCGTAAACTCCGAGACCATCTTCCATCATCCAGAACTGCAAATGATTCAGGTACTAAGCTTGATGTCCTTGTACCTGTTGTGTAACAGCCAACTTAACCGGTAAGTACAACACATCCTTCCTCCAAACCGAAGAACAGGAGCTGACGGCTGCAGTGCATGGATATTGATTGGATATGCCATACGAGCAGCCGGCGCTTTGGGCATGAACATGCGCAATGACAGCACTGAGCTGAAAGACTCGCTCAAAGAAATCCGATACCGGCTATGGTGGGCACTTTATGTTCTGGAGCATCGACTTTGCAACATGACCGGGAGAGTGAATTGCGTTATGGATGAACATGTTACTACCCCTCTACCAGTGCCACTGGAGGAAGAGCAATTTGATGGCGAGGAGGGTCAAAAGCTGCTCGACAAGGTCAGACAGCAAGGTGATCGAGCGCCATCATCAAACTCTCTCTCCCCGAGCATCGGTTCCACTCCCTCGACCGATCGTTCTCGCTCCCAAACAAAAGTGGACTCGCGTTCCCCTTCCATGCCTGGCGGTGGCCAGTCAGGAGACTTGGAGTGGGCGAAAGATGTACAACCCAACTCGTCCCTCTACTTCTTACATCTAGTGCAACTGACCCGGGTGACACAAAGCATCTTCCATAGCCTGTACAACCCAGCTGCAGCCAGTGGATCTTGGTCAGACATACAGGCAAAGGTCAAAGACCTTGATGACCGTCTGGAACATTGGTACCGAAAGTTACCCCCAGCCTTCGCTTTCCGTCGGAAGCAGCGCGAGCGTGGCTCGTATGAGCACCGCTTGAACCTGGGATTCTTCTATTACAGCACCAAGATGACGGTTCATCGACCTTGCCTCTGCAGACTGGATCGGAAGATTCCAGGACAGTCGAACAAATCACTCGAGTTCAATCGCAACTCTGCGGCCGCTTGTGTCGAATCTGCGATGGAGATGCTCCAACTCATTCCCGACGAACCGAATGCTGTTGGCTTGATTCGCGTTGGTCCTTGGTGGAATATCTTGCACTGGCTGGTTCAGGCGACCACTATTTTGATGCTTGAAATTTCCTTCCGGGTGAACCACATGCCAGAAGAGGCAGAGACGATTTTGGAGTCGTCCAAGAAGGGAATTCGCTGGCTACATGCCCTGGCAGAGGAGAATGCTTCAGCTCGGCGTGCTTGGTCAACGTGCAACGGACTTTTCAGAGACGCAGCGAAGAAAATTGGCCGCACGATTGACGACTTACCATCCTCTCCGCCAGGAAAACCTACCCCCCCGCCGCAAGATAGCAATATGGCAGACTTCACTGGGGTGACCGGCCCAATGCCCGGTAGTCTGTTCGCAACAGCACCAGTTCCAGTATCCATGTACGGTAACATGCCTAATCTGCCGACCTCCCAGGCCTTTGCGGCCTTCGACCCTATGATGCAGTACGACCAATATTTCCCACCAGATTTGATGATGAGCGATCCATCCATGCAGTTTCAGAATCCACCCACTGACGCGGAGCTGGAATTTATGAGCAACGCGTATCATGATAATCAAGGTCAACAGCCACAAGGCGGCGGGTCCAGCCGAGGATCAGGGATGAACTAGGTGTTCGATCCAAGTCAAGGAACCGGATTTTAAAATGCTATGGAATGTATGTCATAGCCGAGCCAAGGCTCACGGTGGTGGAAAAGTGAAACATACGCACATACCCAGACGCGCTTTTGATGGCATTCCACAACGCGCACATACGCAATGAAAAGCCCTGCCACTCCCAGCATCTTGATTTCTGCCACCCTTGTGTCGTGCAACAAAAGTCAACTGTCTTCGCTGGCGAAGGCAATCAGGTTTGCTCTCATCCAAAGACATCTCTTACCCGAATTCAGAAATCATGCAGGTCTTCATTACTCTCCTCGCCCTGGTGGCTCCAATCGCAGCAACAAGCAAACATGTCGGCCGAGGTCACGTACACCCTCTGCAACGGCGGCAGGTTCTGGGACTCGGGGTGCTGGCATCTCCTGCTCCTGCCGGCGTAATAAGCACGGCATCGTCCATCACACCCACGATATCTTCCTACCTCTTTCCAACCTCGGTCATCCAAGTGCCTGTCGCCACAGTGTGTCCAGATACGCCTGCAACGTCAGCTCTGTTTTCCATCCCTCCCATGTCATCCCTGCTTTCTATGGGAGGTTTCAATGGGACTCGGGACTCGGGTGACAGCGCTACGCAGTACCTCCCAGTTCAAATCAATGCTACAGCCTTTCTACCGAATGGAAGCACGACAGTGGTAAGTTGCTATCAAATCCTGACTTGCCGAGTGAGGGGGGCGATTTTCAGTTCCCATCATTGGAAGAGCAAATGTTGATACGTTGAAAAACGCAGTTCCTATCCACCACTTCAACTATGGTGATCCAAACTTCTACGCCACCACTGGTTGATCCTATGATTGATCCGTCGAGTGATATACTCGCAGCAGAGACTGCGCGCATCATCTTTGGCAGTGATGGATGTCAAACAGTGTACAGCGCGAAGACGACAGCACAATGCTCCACGACAATCAAACCAGTTGGGATTCTCCCTGTGCCTATCACCGACTGCGAGCAATGGGTGACATTCTCAAGTCAGAGGCTGAAGGCATGCTCTGCGAGTCCCACGCCAGATCTTTCGAGCGCTGGGGTCGTCGATGGCCCTATGGAGTACTACGTGGCTCACTGGTCCGATCTGTTGCGGGGGCCAATCCCTACCCAGGTTCTGGTCGAAGACTGTTTGCCGAAGTCGACTGGCATGGATTGCATAACTTCCAGTGAGAGCTGGGATGTAACGACTTCCACGACGGTGACAACCGGGACCAGTGTAGCCTCTTTTGAGGGAGTAAGTCGACCCAGCAATTTGTGTGGACTCTTGTGCTGACGTCTTTGAAGCCTGCAGTCATCACCGTCGGCACATTTACCTTGACAACAACCTTATCCTTCGAGTCGACCGCGACGACAACTGCGGTGGTCACGTCATCTGCAATTGAGAGACACCGGCTTGGAACAGATACGGCGAGTACATCAACGGAGCAGACCGTTACCGTGCTAGTCACGATGCCAATGACGAGGACACTCTCCCTGGATTCTGTGGCAGTATCGACAGTGACTGTCCAACAAACCTCGACCCTGCAGGTGACAGAAACAAGAACAAGAAGCCTCAGCGATGCGGTCCCTACGGTTGCAGCCGCATGAGTTTCGCCTACGAGATGTGAGACGGAGCAGCTGGGTCGTAGCTTCCTGAAATAGTTGCTCCTTGCGTTGGTTCCCACCTTCACCCTGGCATTATTGAAGAGCTCGACAAACTCGAAGTTTAGTCTTGCACCTCCATGCTCCTGCCGCAGCAAACCTTCAAGTTTCACTGCTGGTCTCAAAAGCTTTATTCTTGCTTCTTCTGAGCCCTTCACGATGCATCTACTGTCCGACTGTCGAGTATGCTTTGCCCCCAGCCTGCTTGTCAATGTCGATGCATTCCTGCAACCCACACAAATTGAAAGCCTCCTTGACGCCACCCGCCGAGGATTTCGGCGAAGCCTTTCCCGTCGTCTGCAATACCTTCAGCTCTTTGCTTACACTTTCCAACAGTGGTCCTATGCACAGGCCTGGATAGATGATAATGCGGAACCCCATTTTGCTGACTTCTTCAACAGCGTATTCCGGCGTCACACCTCCAGGCACGACATTCAGGAGCACAGGCGTATCACCCATGATTTTGCACACCTTCTCCATCTCCTCTTTCGTTTGCAGCGCCTCCAGGAATACGACGTCCACACCGATCTTGACGGCTTCCTGCAGTCGCTCGATGGCCTCGTCAAAGCCGTACGTTTGCCGGGCGTCTGTGCGCGCGATGATGACAATGTCTGACTGGAGTTGGTCTCGCGCTAAAACTGCTGCTCGAAGCCGGCTGAAGTAAATATCCCTGTCGACGATTTGTTTGCCGAGGAGGTGGCCACAACGCTTTTCTTGCACCTTTGGGTTCTGTCAGTCTTGCTCAAAATTCGAACCCTCACATACTGACCTGATCCTCGATATGAAGGGCGGCGACACCTGCGCGGGCATACTGTGTCACCGTCCTCGTTACCATGACAGGTCCACCATAGCCGGTGTCTGCGTCTGCAATCAATGGCACTGACGGATTGAGCGAAGCGATCATCTCAGCATTGCCTCGCATGTCATCCAAAGTTGCAATACCCAAGTCTGCCCAGCCGAGCTTCGACATCGATGTTCCCGCCCCTGTCTAGCGCAGACAAGAATATGTTAGTAAACGATGGAGGACAAGAGTCACGTCTTCACATACCATATACATTGCATCATACCCAGCAGCTATCGCCAAACGAGCCGTGAAGCCATCAAAGACACCCGGACATATAACGACCTTCGACGGGTCCTTCAGCAGTTCACGCAGGCGTTTGGCGCCCGTAAACGGCGAGCATGCCTTGACATTACTGTCATTGCCGTTTGTGGCCCCTATTGATCCCATGATAAGGGTGGGCTTCGTACGGCGAAAAGATTCAACTTCTTATTCTTCCACTCGGGTTTTCAGTACAAGGCACAGAGTTGACGTTTATTTAATATCAGTCGAGCCACGGACTTTTACATCATCCGAGGTTCTTTTGGGCAGCCTTCTCCACTTCTACAGGGGAAAGACTTGCGTCCGATGTCGATCAATCGCTGTTCCGATCTTCGCACCGAAACGCGGGGGAGAGCAACGACATCGGCCAAACTCAAATCACGCAGGTTTGATTCGTAGCATTCTACCGGAACTCGAAGCGCCTATCGATATGCCACCTCCGGGCGTGGCATGGACTGCCTCGCAGGCCACGTCGACAATCTCGGCCCGGCGTTATGCATATATGGCCCTGACCGGCCACGAGGACCGCCTACAGGTCCATGATACGATCAAGACAATATGGCGACGACTACAGAAACACTGCAAGCTTCATCAAGCAGTCAGCTTGAGGACTTCGAAAGCGAGCTGCGACAGGTGCTGGCCAGGGTTCGAGGTATAGACTCGAACACTCTCGGCCATGACCAAGCAAAGACCAGCGGTGGGATATCTAGCCTGCTTTCACAGTTCTCTAATTCTCTGCGGGCTGCGGACAAAACGGCTGAAGCAGAGACTCTGGAAGTAGTCCGCGAGAAAGTAGTCGACAAAAAGGCTTTTGGCGGGCTAGGTCTGAGCGAAACCGCCACTGCCGACTCCTCTCAGCAAGCCGAAACCATCTTCCTGGTCGAAGCGTGGCTTGAAGCGATCAACTCTAGGGAAAACGCGAAGGATTTCCTTTCCCATCGACCATTACCTGCGTCGGGAACCAGGCCCATGACTCTAGCCGAGAAGATTTTCGCCCAGCATGTTGTCGGAGAGAAGCCGGCGACTGGACTCGCTGCGGGCGACGTGGTTAGGGTCGGTATTGACTGGATCTTGGCGTCAGAACTGTCCTGGCAGGTATGTACGCTCATCGCGCGTGTCTCCGGAGACGCTAACATTCGAACAGGCAATGGCAAGGACATACAAGGAGCTGGGATCGCCTGGAATCTGGCGGAACGATCGATTCTGGCTTGCTGGCGACCATGTTGTCCACCCGGCCGTGTCGAAAGTGCCCAAGATCCAAGCCATGGTCGACGTTGCAGAAAAGGCCAAGAAAGACTTCAAGATGACCGAGTATCAGGGCATGAACTATACCATTATGCATACGGAGTTCGTCCGAGAGCGTGTCGAGCCCGGCATGCTAGCCATTGGCTCGGATTCCCACACTTGCTCTGGAGGAGCTGTTGGGTGTCTGTCAATTGGGCTTGGCACAGCCGACGTGATGATGACTTTGGCTCTCGGAGAGACGTGGTTTAAGATCCCGGAATCGGTGCTCATCGAGTTCGTCGGCCAGCCTGCCTTCGGCATGTCGGGCAAGGATGTCATCTTGCATATCCTGGGCGAGCTGAAGCGCAATACCGTCGCTGCAGAAAGAATCGTCGAGTTCAGCGGCGAGGGTCTCAAGTACCTTTCCGTGGATGCTCGGTTCGCCATCTCGAATATGTGCACTGAGTTTGGGGCCATCACTGGCATTTTCGTTGCCGATAGGGTGACGAGCGACTATGTCGCCAAGCGGCGGAGGAAAGCCAACAAAGTCAACTCCCTCTACTTCCGACCCGATGCCGATGCGACGTACGCTGGGAAGTACACAATTGATCTTACCAAAGTCGAGTCTTCCGTTGCCGTCTACCCGAATCCCGACGACGTCGTTCCCGTCTCACAAATGGCGGGGAAACCACTGGACGGAGTCTTCATCGGGGCATGCACGACGACCGAAGAGGAACTCGTGCTTGCGGCGCTTGTGTTGAAGGTTGGCCTGGACAAGAAATTGCCAATGGCGAAGGGGAAGAGGCACTACGTACCTGGATCCTTGCCAATCGTGGAAAAATTGAAAGATCTCAAGCTGCTTGAGATCTATGAGGCTGCTGGATTCACTCGTGGACCTCCCGGTTGCTCTTACTGTGTTGGCTTGTCTGCTGAGAAGGCGAGCAAGGGAGAGACGTGGTTAAGTTCGCAGAACAGGAATTTTCAAAACAGGATGGGGAAGGGTGAGTTCATTTCCTCGGCTCGGGTGGGTTCGAGAGTATATTGATGCTGATTTCTCTCAGGTGCTTTTGGCCACGTCACATCGGCCATCGTCTGCGCGGCCTCGAGCTTCGATATGTCGATTACGAGCCCGGCTGAATTCCTGAAGGACCTGGACGTGGAGTTCTTCAAGCAGTACAGAGCGCTGCCCGACATGGATTTGATTCCAGTCGAATACGTCGAACCCGATCTCAGCTCAACGCCAGAGAAACCGAAGCCTGGTCCCGCGCGGGTATTAGAGACTGGCGAACCCGATGACAAGCCGGTAAAACAGCTGAGCAATATCACAAGCAAGGTCGTCACTCTGGGCGACTTTATCGACACCGATGCGGTAGGTGGCTGAACGTCGCTGAAGAGTGAAATAGCCTGACAAAAAGTTTTTCTAGCTTGCCCCTGGACCTACCTTGACCACGTGTGTCACCGAGGAAGAGTTCGGGGAACATGTGCTCGAACACACGCATCCTGACTTCCGTGCGAAAGTCCGTGGCGGTCAACAAGTCGTTGTAGCCGGTCATGCGTTTGGAGTCGGCTCGAGTCGAGAAGTCGCGGTGTCGGCGCTGAAAGGTACGTCCTGCTTGTCCCAAACAACTGGGCTGTCGAACTAACGACAGTGTCACAGGCGTTGGCGTGCAAGCCGTAATAGCCCGCTCCTTCGCATTCATATACGGCCGCAATCAACCATCCCTAGGCCTTCTCGGCGTCACGATCACCGATGACGAATTCCACAGCCTGGCTCAAGACGGCGAGGCCATCACGCTCGATATACCCTCCCGCACGGTGTCTGTCGCTGGGAAGAGCTTCGATTTTAGACTATCGGAGATGGAGTATAATTTGACGGTCAATAATGGTGTCGCGGAGAGTTATCGACGGTTTGGGAAAGGGATTTGGGAGGAATTTACGGGGAAGGGGAAGAAGGAAGGAGAGAAGGAGATTTCGTTGATGAAGGCGGCGGCGGAGGGAGGAGGAGAGGGAAAGGGGGATGAGAGGTTGGAGTGGTAGCCGGCTTCTGCTTCGTACGTTTACGAGCCTTCCGAGAGTGCCCACCGGTCTTTCGCCTTTCCGTGACAGACAATGACACGTCCCCTAAACAGGTGAGAGAAGTGTCAACAGCTGAGGCCTTCAAACAAATTCAATATAAGCAGGGTTATATTTCTTCCTTGCTGATGGCATGGGAAGACTTATGTGTCCAGTGTCCTTTTTCAACTTCGCCGTCCGCTTCAATGTCCTAGATAAAGGGTGAGTGTCCCTCACCCTCAGCGCAGCAATCCGCACGCATCAATAGCATAAGAATTCAAGATGCCAATGCCATCTCTAAAGTCTAGTACTTCTTGCATAGATAGGATGAAGATAAGATGACCCTCAATGTTTGGTGTGGTCGCCTCCTTCAGGTAGTTCGGCTCTGTCAGCATCCAGGAGTCTTGGAGGTCCTTCGTTCTCGGGGAAGGCGGCGAACTTGTCAATCAGGTAGTACATATCGTCGAAGGCTCTACATGAAATGTCAGCTAGTCGAATTCGGGTAACAGCAGCACCCGAGAAGAGAAGATGGGAATAGGAAACGACATCGGGCGGACGAACGATACTTACCTTTGTCTCACTGCCTTGCCCTGACTTCGATGATTGACTGAGTATAGTATGTTATAGTAGATGCAGTATAACCGATTCCGGTCGTCCCATTCTTCCCTTGGCTCACTGGGGCCATAATGACGAAGATACGTCCGTGTGTAAACTTTGTTGTGGATTTTGT
Organism: Cladophialophora chaetospira; assembly: GCA_030247875.1. Taxonomy (NCBI): domain Eukaryota; kingdom Fungi; phylum Ascomycota; class Eurotiomycetes; order Chaetothyriales; family Herpotrichiellaceae; genus Cladophialophora; species Cladophialophora chaetospira. Next base: position 1,607,021 of record JAPDRK010000009.1, on the reverse strand, counting down.
TGTAGTCGCAGCGCCAGTCGCCAATCTCAAATTCATTGTGGGCATACATTACTGCGGCATCGAAGAGGTATACCTGGCCAGTAGCGTAAGATGTTCCTGTGTTGCCTTCCCAAAGGTCGCCATGAATCAGACACGGTTTCACGACGTGGCCATCCTTGGTGAGGTTGTCCAGAAGAGACGGCACCACATGGGAGAGAAGTCGGTCTTCGAGTCGAGTCAGAGCATGCCAGCGGTCGTTCTCTGCGTCGTCCATGGCGATTACATGGCGGAGAAGATTGCCAAAGAAGGTTGTCCAATTGCTTTCCCAAGCCACCGCTTGTGGTCTCCGGCCCTGACATGTCGTGATGTGGAAGCCGAACTTTCCCGTCGGAGACTCGCTGATCCTATGCAGTTTCGCGAGCTTGCTGCAGAGTTGATTTGGGTCAGGCACGCGATCTGACATGTCGATGAACTCTGCCAGGAAGAAGTACGTTTCCGGAGACTCTGTCGAGAATTTGCCCCAGGTGAAGGGCTTTGGGACCAGCTCTGGCATCGTCTTGTACAGCTCGGACATGCCATTGAACTCGCCTTCCATCATGACGCGGCCGGCGTCTTCGGCGGCGCATTTGAGGAAGTACGACGCGGGTTTGCCGTCGGACTGGATGACATCGAGGCGGGCTGTCACTGTCCACTTGGATTGTCCAAATTTGTTGGCGGAAAGGACTCTGGTGCCTGTGGGAAAGCTGCTGATGACATTATCATCGAGCGCAATATCCCCTGCTATGGTTGAAGAAGAGGGTTTGTCGTGCTTCAGAAGGTCATGTACCGTTGAGCTCATCGCGTGGACTTGTTGCGTCTCCGTACAAGAGCTTCAGACAAGAGTTTTGACGATAAGCCTAAAGTAGAGGACAATGCTATCGTCGGGCTGGGCCGCACAGCGGGAATGGAGTCCCTTATTCATCTTGAAATCGGTCTGAGGACATAGCGTGTCCTTGGTGCATTGGCTGCACCCATGAACTGCTTCCCTTCGACGCCTGGTGTTGGCCAAGATGAATGGCCAATATCAGCATAGCCGCCTGGAAGATTCGCAGCCGATGTGCGATTGGTCGACGACGACCCCTAGCTGCGGGGGTTGAAGCACAACCCTCCCCCGAAACTCTAACCGGCGGCTATGATTTGACCTCGTTTTCGCCCCTTCTCCTCCTTGAATCCTCATAACAGCCGCCTGCAACTCATGAGACAGACTACTGCAAGCCATAACGGGAACATCTCTGCCCATGAAGGTTGGACTGCCCTTCTGCCGTCACAGCGCTTCGAGCAAAAGGACATGGCGAGGGCGGAAGACAGTGCGGTGCGCAAGAAACGACGAATTTTCGGCCAATCGCAGTGATGTGGGAGCCGTGGTAAGACCACCATCATCTTTTCCGACTGCGAGTCTGCCGAAGGACGAACAGGCAATTGCAGACGCCGAGAGGCTCGCCGTAAGAGCGTTTCCTTTCTTGCCATCGTTAGGCTAGGAATATGTCAGGAGTTCGTTTTGGTGGCTCCTAAGCGCTTGTGATGCAGGGATTGTTTTGAAGTGTACCAGCCGGCAAGGACCCTTGACAGATCGCAAGTCAAGGCAGAATGTCGCGACCACTTTCTCTGGGGATGATTGCTCTTTCCGCTGTGTCTTCGACATCCTCTGCCTGCCTTGCTTCCCGATCGAAGACCGGACCTCTAATTACCTTTGCTTCGTGCCCGATTCCAATCCTCTCTGGGTGGTTCCTGCGCTGCAAAAACCACCAACTTCAGCGCAAGACTTCTTTGCCGGCTCCAAACTGTCTCGCGCCTTCGGAGGCTTTGTCGCTTGCACCATACAGTTGTCTCTCGTTCATCGCCACGACTTCGGACGAGAGAAGATCCCTATACTATGCATCCTAGCTAGGTACTCATGGGCGAGTTGAATTCCACGTCGACCTTCTATGTCACGGCGGACCGCTCTCTTGATCGCAAGCTGTACAGATGGTATTGTTCTCCACTCGAATATCGAAGCCAGAGCCCTAACGTGCCTTGCAGCTAGACAAACTACGGTCCAGTCTCTCGAATCGAGGCAGAAGGCATTCAGGCCAGCCACCTGGCCCTCCACCCGTTGCCGAAAGAAAATCGTCTACCGGTTCTCCGTTGGCCTGGATTCGAAGGAAAAGCTCGGGTTCTGTTACCACATTATCTTTGCACCGTCCCTCCAATGCAAGCTTAGCCCCCGCCGTCAATGGCGATACGGATGGAGTCTCCTTTGTGGGCAGCGACACAGATGCCCTTGGACTGCACATCATCCACGAGCCCATCACGAAACCTATCGCAGACATCATCTTCGTACACGGTCTTGGAGGGCACAGCTATGAAACTTGGTCCCTCAATCGCGACGTAAACTTCTTTTGGCCAGGCAGATGGCTGCCAAACGACTCCAAGCTCGAAAAAACGAGGATATTTACTTATGGATACGGGTCCAAGTTGACTGGCCCGAAAAGTGTGTCGAACATTACGGGTTTTGCGAAGTCACTTTTGTTCGATATGCGCTATAGTAGATGCAATCGTGCTGAGAACCTCGGGTTGGGAGATGCACCGATTGTCTTTGTCGCTCACTCCATGGGTGGTCTAGTTGTTAAGAAGGCTTATCTGTTGGCTCAGGACGACGAAAACTGCCAGACGTTGGTGCGAGCAATCTCCGGAATCGTTTTCCTGTCGACACCACACCGCGGGTCAAACCTCGCGCAGACGCTCGGCCTGGTCCTCAAACTAGCCTTCCAGCCCGACAGAGCTTTCATTGCAGAATTGACTCCGGACTCATCAGCAATCGAGGATATCAATGAGCAATTTCGCCACGTTGCAAAGAAGCTTTCTATCATCTCCTTTTACGAGACCCTTCCCACCTTCATAGGTGTAACGATTGTCACCAAAGACTCTGCCCTACTAGGCTATGACAAGGAAGATTCGCGGCCACTTGATGGAGCAAACCATCACACGGTGTGCAAATTTCAGAGCGATCATGACTCGAATTACATCTTGGTCCGCGACGTGCTGAAAGAACTTGTGGAGAAGTCCAACAAATATGTTTTCCGGGTACCCGGTGCCGGAACCTCGAAAGTAGCAGAGGATGTCAGAAAGCTCCTCGGCATCACGCACACACCCGCCGACGACTTGAACGCCTTCCGAAAGCGCTGGGTTAGTGGTAGCTGCGAATGGATATTAGAGAATGATGCAGTTCAAGCCTGGCTTACCGAACCTTCTGAGTCGCAGCTTTTGTGGTACAATGCACCGCCTGCGAGTGGAAAATCCGTCCTATCGAGCTTCATTATTCACCATCTTCAGAGGAACAGGTACGACTGTCAATTCTACTTCTTCAACTATAGAGATCAGACCCGCCGGTCACTCGTTGGCATGGTCAAGTCATTAGCACATCAGATGTGTTGCGACTTGCCCGACTTCGGGGCAGAGGTGCTCGCAGCCTTGCCCGAGGACAGCCAGTTGGACAAGAGCGATTACCGTTTGCTCTGGCAAAGGCTGTTCGAAACGCATTTTTTCACCAACGACCTCAAGCACCCTCTGTTTTGGGTTGTTGATGGTCTCGACGAGTCAGAGTCACCGGATTCCGTTATCGGTCTGCTTGAGGACTTGCTCTCCAGGTCTAAAACAACGATAAAGATCCTTGTTACTGGTCGACGCTCGGAGACACTAGCCTTGAGGTTCAAGAAACTTCAGCGCCATCTGAAAGTCGATGTGATTGACTCGGAGAACCAGACACATAATTCACGAGATATTGAGCTTCTGGTGGCCAGAGAGATCGAGTTTATTCCGGGCGACATGTCACTCAAATCACGCCTCAAATGCGAAGTTCTGCAACGCGCAAAAGGGAACTTTCTATGGGTCAGCCTGGTGCTCGAGAAGCTTCAGATGTGCCAAACCGAAAGGGAAACGCAGGCTATTCTGAACCAGATCCCCGCCGACATGACAACAATGTATGAACGTATGGAAGTAGCCATCACAACAGACACAGGCGAGCGTCGGCTTCGATTGGCAAGAGAGTTATTGCAATGGGCTGTTTGTGTGCCGCGACCTCTGACGCTTGCTGAACTGAGTCACGCCCTCAGAAAGGACTATGACGATATTATTGATCTGCGAAGGACGATTCGAGACGTCTGCGGACAATTCCTCATCGTTGACAGCACTGATCATGTCACTACAGTGCATCAGACTGCGAGGGACTTTTTGACCAAGGGATCGAAAGGCGCGGCCGCAATTCATCGGCAGAGTGCCAACAACACGCTTCTGGTGAGGACTCTGTCCAGCCTGAGCTGCTCGGAGATACGGGAAAGTGCCTTCACTTCCAGAGAGCCGCTGCAGGTCCGAAACGAGCTCGACGCAAAACAGCCTTTCATTCTATATGGCGCGAGCTCGTGGATCTATCATCTTGATCATTCCGACCCTATATCTGATCAAGTACTGGACGCGCTGGAAGCCTTCTTCAGCCGCCACTGTGTGCTCGATTGGATCTATGTTCTTGCTACTCTCAAAGAGGTCCGGACACTGGCCAAAGCGGCAAAATCGCTCTTAACCTTTATCAGCCGCAACCGAAAGATCAATGACTCTCGAAACCCATTACTCCACAGACTGTCCACCATTGATCTCCTGGAGAATTGGGCAGGAGACTTGGTCAGGCTGACAGCAAAGTTTACCAAGCATCTGATCACACAACCACATGCAATCTATGAGGTAGTTCCGGCACTGTGTCCTCCTGCCTCAACAATCCATCGCCAGTTCCAAACTTTGAAAATTGTCTTGACCGGCCAAGACGATTCATGGAATGATATATTTGCTCGGGTTTCGCTCTCTCAAAATGACGTGGCAATGAAAATTGTCTCTTTGGGAGCTCATCTTGCGGTACTTACATATGGCGGGAAGGTCTATGTTTGGGCGATGGCCGATTTTGGAGAAGTCTGCGTGCTCCGGCATGGCGAAGCGGTTACTAACATGTGCATGAACACCAAAGGCGATATCCTTGTCACCTATGGACTGACAATCACGAAAGTATGGGATCTTCCTGGCGGAAGTGTTCGTATGCAGATACCGAACCAAGGCAGCGGCAGAGCACTGTCTCTAGTGTTTGCGAGCAACGACCAGCGACTCATAGCCGGAATCGATGATAAATCTGTCAGATTTCTGCAGCTTACAGATGACGAAGCGACCTGGAAGAGCATGGGTTCCGCTCTACTGACGGAGCAGGTCCAGTCTCCTACCACAATCATAAACAGCCCGAGTTACATGGCGATCAATGCGGGCTGCACACAGATTGGCATCTGCTATAGGTCATTTCCTCTCACAGTTTGGGACTTGAAGAGCGCTGCAGTTGTGGCTCGTTGCATGAGGCCAAATTCGACCTTGGATGCTCCGCAAAGCTGGTTTCCTGTGGAGCTTTTTGCATGGAACTCTATCAGCGGTCACATCATTGGGTGGTATAAGGGCAACAAACTTATAAAGTGGCATCCACTGACTGATGAAAGCCATGAAGTCTCTGCCTCAGTCGACGAGCTTGCTGTCAGCCCAAACGGAAAGGTCTTCCTGACCAGCGACTCCGATGGCACTGTCAAGGTGTGGAATTTCGCATACTTTGCCGTCATCTATCAACTCTCTTCCGGTGATCTAGTCAGTGGGCTATCCTTCAGCCCTGACTCTTCTTGCTTCTACGACATTCGAGGTGGAACGGTAACTGCTTGGGAGCCTAATGGCCTGGTCCGACTTGCAGAAGCCGAGGATACATCTAGTGATACAGCTAGCGATGACCAGCACGGCACTATGGTATCCCACGTATCCGAAGCGAATGCGCCACAATACACTGCTTTATCTGTCCTGGCTGCGAGCCCTTGTGGATCATATTATGCCACAGGCAATGAAGATGGCGAGGTCCATCTTGCAGAATGTAAGACAGAGTCGAAAATCGAGTTGACCAGATTCCACAACTTCCAACCGATAGCGCAGCTTGCTTGGAGCGAGAACAATGAGATTATTGCTGCTGCCGACCTTGCCACCGACGTACGTATCATGCATATCAGGAAAGACGAATCTGGTCATCTCGGATCTGCTGCCATCGAGCATTTATCAACACCGAAATTCGATGTGGCAGGCAGTGCTATACATCAACTCCTCTTCGACTCTTCTTCGCATCTCCTTCTCGTTGTCAGTAACGATATTATCCAGACGTGGGACATCGATGAAGGCAGGGTAAAGCACACGGAGGAGGTGCCATGCGCCAGCCAACGTAGGTGGCTGAGACATCCAAGTGATGCCGACGTATTTGTTGGTGTTGGTTCTGATGATATTCAGACCCATCAGTGGTCAGATTTACGACGGACCTTCATTTTCAAGTTCGACCGCGAACAATTCAGTCTGATAAGACAGAGCTCAACGTTCTCCGATTTCAAATCGTCAACCCAACTGCAGAGGATCGAGCCGATGCATTTGGAAGCGAAACCGGTGAAGATTATCCAAAAGGCAATGCTCGCCGAGAGTGGAAAGCATATTCTGATCCACATCAAAGAACAAATCGCACTGGGCAGGGTGCAAAACCGGCTCCTCGTTGTAGCAGCCAAAGCACTCGAGATACCCAGAGCCCATGCTGATACTGGTATGCTTGAATGCCTAGAGATCACGAACGAGCTGAATCAAAATGTTGAGTTCCCTTTGACGATATTGTCAGGGGAGCAGCTGTTCTTTCTGAACCAAGATCTTTGGCTTTGCTCGACGAATTTGGGCAGGCAGTCGCAACCCAACTCCTTCAAGCGGCACTATTTTATTCCAAGAGACTGGACGGACGTCGAGGGTTTGAATCTGTGCTTGATGCTGCGGGATGGGACTCTTCTCTGCCCTCAACAAGGCAGTGTCGTGGCAATCAAAACCAATTTTGGTAGTATAGGTAATTGATACTGTTTGCGTCCTGTGCTCAAGGCGCAGTTCGTACTACCAGAACTCTGACCGAGGATTTCCAGTCTGTCGCTCATGACGAGCCTCGTTGCTGGTACTCCGTGCCCCACTTGTGTCAAGTCCCCGAGCCGTCAACGCAATTCTCCGGAAGAACTTTCTCCTCCTGGAATACTACTCGTACCCCGCACAGGGCATTTAGTCTTTTGTGCACAATGTCGACTCTCTCCTATTCTGTATCGAACCAAGTTTCTTCTATCCATAGCGTTGTCAGAAGCATGAGCATGAGGCTGCAACGGCGGGTCTTACTTCCTTTCTTGACATGTTGGAAAGGCTGGAGTGCCCTTGCAGCGCTTCTCGTGACCGATCGGAGGATCGTATAAAGCGATCTATACCATGGAAAAGGTCGCAGAGTCACGAGATGCAATGGCTACACCTCCGTCTGCCGTTACTGCAACGCCCTATAGCACCTTCTCTCGGCATCAAAAACGCCTCCTGATCGTTCTCCTTGGGTTTGCAACTATCACTTCTCCACTGACGGCCACCATTTACTTTCCCCTTCTACCCCTGCTGCGGGAAAGCTTTCGCAGTAGTCCACAGGCCATCAATCTGACGATCACAATATACATTGTGTTCCAAGCAATATCTCCCGCTATATTTGGACCATTGTCTGACTCCATGGGCCGAAGACCCGCCTGTCTTCTGACTCTATCACTGTATGTGGCAGCGAATCTGGGTCTAGCGTTGAACAGAAACCATTACGGTGCTCTCCTCGGGCTACGAGCGATCCAGAGTCTCGGGGCAAGTGCCGCCTATGCCATCTCATTTGGTATCGTTGCCGATGTGTGCGTTCCGAGCGAGAGAGGCAGGATGCTGGGTCCGGTAAGCATGGCATTGAACCTGGGTGCTTGTATCGGACCTGTTGTTGGCGGCTGGGTCGCGTTCTCCAGTGGAAGTTTTGAATGGATATTCTGGGCTTTGGTCATTGCAGGTGGTTTGCTCTTGGTCCTTGTCGGGACTTTTCTACCGGAGACGGCACGGCCACTAGTGGGCAACGGTGACGGGCGAGCGACTTTGCCATGGTGGAATTGGACGTGGCTCAAACTCTTGACTCGAGCTCTGGTTAAAGACGCTGACAAGAACTCTTTGGGCGTTGCTCAGGACGATGAGCGACGGTCGGCACACCCAGCGAAGCGCAGCAAATTACGGGTCGGCAACCCGTTTGCGTGCCTGCGGATCATCTTCCACCTCGACACCTTCTTCGTGCTCTGGATGCATGGATCGTTTTATGTGGTCGACTACTCCCTAGTCGCTGCGATTCCCGACATTTACAAACAGATATACCGATTCAATGAGTTACAGATCGGCCTTACCTACCTTCCGCGAGGTGTAGGCATAATCATTGGAGGTTATTGTGTTGGCAAGGTCATGGACTACAACTACAAGTTTACAGCGAGAAGCATCAACTGGGACATTGATAGCGTATCCGGCGACAATCTGAAAGACTTTCCGATCGAGCGGGCGAGAGCTCGCGGTAGCAGGTGGCTGTTGCTCGTGTCGACACTTGGTCTGATTGGATACGGCTGGGCTGTGCATTTCCACGTTCATGTCGCAGTGTTGCTCATCTTGCAGTTTATGCAGGGTTTCTGGGGTACGTGCTTCTACACCGTCTACAATACCTTGCTGGTCGACGTATTTCCGGAGAGTCCCAGCACCGCGGCCGCAGCTGCTAGTATCACAAGGTGTGCCATGGCGGCAACAGGAGTAGCGATCTTGCAGCCGTTGCTGGATGCAGCAGGTCGAGGTTGGTATTTCACAGTCCTCGGATTGTGGAGCGGTAGTCTCGGCGCGGTGGCTGTGTGGTGTATCAAGAATAAAGGGATGGGATGGAGGTCGATGCGTATTGATAAACGTGTCTCTGCTGAAAGGGCCCCTACGGCCACAGGAGAAGTGAAGCCTGTCCCTCTCAGGGCGGGATAGCTGCTAAGCAGTGATCGGGTACAGCAACAAGATCTCAAGACTGTTATGGAAAGGGGAAATCCTAGCTTCTCCCGCCCTTAGTAGTCTCCTCTTCCAAATTCTGGCTTTTTCTCGCACCAGAACTTACCTCGGACTGAGTTTGATTCTTCCCCTTTGTGCCGGTGCCGGGCGTGCAAGCATGGGGTGCTCAGCCAAAAGCTCAGTTGTCAACGCCTCCGAGTGTTCCGCAAATGTAAAGCTTTCATTGGCCGAGAAGTGAAATCGGGGTTTATGGTCAAAATCGGCCTTATCGCAACCCATTCTCCGGTGCTCGGAGCTCACAAGGTGGCTTCGCTTCGTATGCCGGCACAGGACCATCGGCAAGAAGCTTTTTCGAACTGTTAGCTCCGACGAGGCAAAGCAACGTGAACACACGTACTGTTGCCGGCCTCAAGTTGCTGGACTTAGGGCTTTACAGAGTGTCACAACTTGTGTGTTCTCCGCAAGATCGACCGATAGCGGCGTTTGGTGAACACCAGTGCCCGCTTTCTGGAGACACTTAGCGGAGCGCTGCTATACCTGGACTCTGTCTCGAGATGTATATACGAAACAAATGACTGAGGATCATTTCGTGAGTTGCAAAGACGAGTGCATATAACATCCGCGGAAACAAAATTTCTCGACGAGACCGGCAAATCCTTTAAAACGCAACTTACCTGCAGGCCAGAAAATACTAGTAGGCGATCAACCACTGACACAGCCACGATGTCTCCTCCATCTACAAAAGCCCAGGATCCTACTGCTGTGAGCAACCCAGGTAGCGTTACTGGCAAGCTCAGCACCTGGATCCACGACACCACCATCGACGCCATTCCACCAGAAGTGCTCACTCGCGCAAAGTATCTCATCCTTGACGGAATCGCCTGTGGACTGGTGGCCAGCCACCTGCCATGGTCTGAAATCGCGGCTCGTGCAGTCTTCAAGATGGAGCCGGCAGGCCAATGCACGGTGATCGGCTGGGGAAAACAAAAGAAGCTGTCTCCGCTGGCCGCCGCAATTCTGAACAGTACCTTCATCCAGGGATTTGAACTGGACGATTATCACTCAACTGCACCGTTGCATTCCTGTTCAATCTTGATTCCTGCACTATTTGCAGCCGTGGAAGCCGATCCCTCGCAGACCTTCTCCGGGAAGGACTTCTTGAGGGCGTTTGTCGTTGGTTGTGAGGTCGGGCCCCGTGTCGGGTTGGCCCTGCACGGCACGGATTTGTTGTCGCGAGGCTGGCATTCCGGTGCAGTCCAAGGACCGTCCGCCTCGGCTGCTGCCGTTTCCTCGCTTTTGAGCTTGCCCCCAGGATACATTGAATCTGCCCTTGGAATTGCATGCACACAAGCCGGTGGATTGATGTCGGCGCAATTCGGCTCGATGGCCAAGCGTATGCAGCACGGCTTCGCGTCACGTAATGGGTTGTTTGCAGCCCTTCTCGCGCAGGAAGGATACACAGGAATCAAAGACGTGTACGAGACACCGTACGGAGGCTTCCTGAGCATGTTCACCGAAGGCGTGACCAATTTCAGCCCCAAATCACTCCCAGACGAATTGATCAAGGGCCTGGGAGAAATATGGGAGCTGCATGGCATCCGTGTGAAACTCCACGCTGCAATGGCCGCATTGCACGGAACCATCGACTGCATTGAGAAATTGCAAAAGCAACACCCGGCTCTTTTCTCGACAGAGAAGCTCTCCGAGATTGAGAAGGTAACGACGCAGCATTCAAAGCCGGCATTTGAACATGGCGGCTGGACGGCACCAAGGAACGAACCACTCACCCCGACAGCCGCGCAAATGAGCATCCAATATGCCGCCGCGGCACAGTTGGTTGATCATGAGGTCCTCATGGCTCAATTCGGCGCTGATAAGCTCAATCGACCGCTCTTAAGAGAGCTGATGGACAAAATCCAACCAGTTCACAACTCGGAATTCGACAGTGACAAGAAGAAGGGCTGGACAACAGTGGTCACAGTGCGATTCAAGGATGGAACCGAAGTAGATACGTCTGTGGCCGGACCGAAGGGCATCACTCCGCCTGCGAGTGATGACGATGTGGTGCAGAAGTGGCGGATGCTCGTTCGGGATGTCCTCGATGAGAACAGGAGAGACCAAATTGAGAAGTGTGTACTTGAACTGGAAAAGTTGACGGATGTCAAAGACTTGGTGCAGCTGCTGGAAGGTGCTGTGAAGTGCCCTATTGCTGTCTAAGTGTCCGCTGGGTCCATTCCATTTCTTACAAATTCTGAAGAAGATGAAAATGCTCTCGAGATAGCCTTGACGTAGCGGAAGACGTGGCCACGCGCACCGGCCGCAATCACGCCTTGTAAAATCATAGCGTGGTAGCGTTCAAGAACAGGGAGACCAAATCAAGACGTAGAACACTGGCGTGATCGGAAGACCGAAGTGATCTTTGTCTCGGGAAAGCGATCCACGAACGGCGACGAAATGTGTTGAGCTCCAGAAATGCCATGAGTTTGGTCAGGTTGACATGTCGAGTCACCAAAGGTACCGGGAGGCAAAAAGCAGGCTGCGAGCGACCTACAGGTACTTTGATCATTCCAAATGGTTTACCCGTGTCGTACAAAAGAGCTCAGAGAGTTCGCGGTCGGACAAGATGACACGATATGCGTGTTACTGTTGCTTCCCGCAACTCGGAGTGGATGGTCCGTAAACCAAACGGAAATCGAAACCGAAATCGACACTGTCTCACGGCGGCTCAACCGGGGATGCATGTTGCTGGGACCCGAAGTCCTGGTTAGAGATCTGATTTGAGACAAAGCCTGCGGAACCTCGGTAGCACGGTAGTCTGTATTAAAGCATGGGGGTCAACGAAGACACCCGTGATGGCCCTGACGCGTCTACGTTCTCTTGAGCAAACGAAATGCTTTCCGTCGAGGCCTGGGAGAAGCTGAATCATATCACTGAAGCGCTGGTAGCCCCATGGACGCCTCTCATTATTGATGAGTGATGAATGGCGCCCTTCTGGCTGACGGGTAGTGGACTCATTGCGGATCCGCGGCAAGTGCACTGCAGGGCAAGGGGATTTAGCGCTGAGGCTAAGCCCGATTCAAGAGGCTGACCAGATAATTTCCGAAGACCAAAGGAGTGGATGCGCTAGGCGACACATGGTGACAAGGCCTAAACTGAGCATTGTGCAGCCTAGGGGCCCCCGGGCCCTAAGCATCTTCCACGCTTGCCGAGGCACGGGTTCACTGCACGAGCCCTGCCTTTCTTTGCTTGAGTCCCGAATGTGGTCCTTCTGACAGCGAGTTTCGCTATCGCAGAGGTGTTCGATACTACGTTGATTCGACGTATTAGGGTTGCCAACTTCAGCTGCACAGAACACCTTTTCAAGCGCCAAAACGTCGATAGATGCAGTCCAAGGAACTTCTCTTCCGTACGGCGGCCGAAATCAGTTGTGCCAGATGACCATGAACTATTCTGCAAAAATTGTCGCACATAGTGAGTTCGGCAGCTCGGTTACTTTTTGGCCCTTGCGTGGTAGTGTGGCGCTGCGTCGCTTTGCGGAAATATCAACATGGCGCAAAGTGACTTCAGCGGTGCTTTCGTGGGCCCGAAAGCACCAGGATGCCACCAGGAAGATCCTGTAGGGGCTGCTTCCCAACCACATGGCAGAAAGCTGCACTTGACCGGGGCAACGACGGATTCTGTTTTGCTCCGCTGCAACCCAATCGACCTCCGATGTAATCGCTCTAGTTCGTTACTGGAGGTAACGGGAGCTTGTTGAGACGTTGGAAACGACTAAGGTAACTAGGTAGTACTGTGTAGAGGTGAAACGTGTCGCAGAATAATGTCCTGGATTCAAACCACCCCAAAATCGCCGAGGTAAAGAGAAGGCCTGCAACTTCTGTCGGAATTCGTCTGTGAGCGCCGCACAAAAGGTACTCAGGCGACAATCATGAAAATGACTGCTAGTGAACAGAGCTGCTAGATAGGCGGGAGGAGAAGTAGCGGTAATACCTCTCAATAATTCTTGCCAGCGGTCGAGAGGCTTAATTCTAGGTTTGCCCTCAAGAAGCATATCCAGCTATCGCATTTCCACCCCGAAGCTGTAAGGAGTACGACACAGCGTAATCTTGCGTGCAAGAATCAATAACAAACTTGTTCGAAAACTGTTCATCCTTAACAACACACGGCAGAAACAGAACTTTTGGTTGAATCATCTTAATAGTAAGCTGGATCCTGGTGCAACAACAATGATTTGAGGCCATTCCTTCGTAGCATTTGTTGCAGCAGACCATACAAGGCGGCGGGCCGAGGACGCATCTGCCGTGCTTCTAGCAGCGTTCTAGGCAGGCTCTGCGAGAGGAGAAGAGAATCCACAATAAAGCCTGGCATCAAGCCGAAGCTAAAAGACAAGCCGGGGAAGGAGAGAGTGCAATTTTGCGGACGTATGTGGTTGTGGATACAGCATCCATGCCAGGCACACAGCAATGAGGTCGGCTGGGTAAATGGCGGACCGTCTGATTTCCGTTTAATTAGAGCAGAGGTATAACCATATAGGGCGGCTACCAGGCGTTCCGAAATTTCGAGAACGAGCTTGACTCGACGACTTGGTGAATGCGATAATAATAATGCGATTGCGATTGGGGACAGGTCCACCACATTATTTGTCGGTTGGTCAGAACTGGTGCCAACTTGGAAGTCGCGAAAGGCAAGCATCGGGTTGTCGCGCGCTTCTCAAAGCTCACCAGGCAGGAGCGAACATGGATTTCTAGCGCTCGTGTACGTACACTGTAGGGCTATCTTGTCCCACTCGCCCGCCTGCTCGAAAGACTGTGTACTCATACCTTCATGGGGTTTCTGACCTCGTGGCACAAACCGAGATCCTCGATACGTGCTTGATGATCAACGGGTTCTGCGTAACCACACCTGACAATCAGGTACAATGAACCGATTCGAAGTTGTCAAGATCTCAAGTAAGAGACGTGAGCCCACAGGCAATGGTCACCGGGACCAATGGGCTGTAGGTGAATGGTATGTACCAGGACAAAGTGGACGGATTGGGAGAAATCCAAACTTGCCGGTTGCAAAAAAAGGAAACAGTTTGAGAAACGTGAGACGGGGAAGGAGCTTCATCTGATCGACGCTTGTGCAGGTACCAGGTGCCGGGGCAAACTCACCCCAGCGGAAGGCGTTGTGACGGGACCCGATGACCGTGCCAGGGACTCGGGCAGGCGCCAATGCAAGCCACATCAACACTAAAGTGGCCCATCTGCATCCACTCAACGGCAGCGGATGTGGTATCGATTGCCAGGGGCACTCCTTGCCAGAATTTTTTTAATTTTTTGTCTCTTCCTTCACAGCTGTCGTTCTCTCGCCGAAGAGTGGGCACGTTTCTTCGACTCAAAATCAACGATAGGCTGCTAAAGGAGGATTTCCCGTACCTGGCAAGAGGCATGTGCATAAAGAGAAGCGTCGTTGTTCGCTGATAATTTTTTCGAGAAAGGGCAAATTAATGACCAGTGATGGCAGTCGGGTGGCGGAGGGAAAGTGGATTGGAAGATGATTCTCCAATGTTTCTAGTGGCCTCGTTTGAGCACGCTTCCATCACCACTGTTCACTTCCACGCGCCTGCCCTGGCCTTAGCACTGCAGAGCTTAAACTTCCGTCATCCACCTGCCCTTGCATCGTTTACGGGATCGCTGACTCTGAGCTCTCATCGGAGTCATTGCTGCGTCGCGTCCAGGATTGCTTTCCATCGCACGTCTTATCACTGTCACTCGCTCTCGATTGGTATTTCATACGTCTATAACCGTCCACTGACGAGCACTCAGACAAGTCGTAGATTCTGGCAGGCTTCTCAAGAGTATTCTGGAGGTCATTGTATGTCACTTAGCGAGCTGCCAGAAGTGTCAAAATTATCACTGGCTGCAAATACTGCCTCTGTCTTCCGAAGTGCATTATCAGCTTTCCTTTTCGTCGTGAGGTGCAGGATAGACGACACAGCAAGTAACGAGATCGTTTACCTCACTGGGTCACTTCCGCTGGAAGGACGACGCTGACATAGAATTGCGACTCATGGTGGAAACGTAATTGCTACGTCCGAGGATCGCAATCAAAATTCTGGAAATCCTGCTCATCATCGAGTCGTGCGTGCCTAGTTTCAAGCTGGTTCGACTGCGGATGCGCCTTCCTGGTGTTCCGGGTGCTGAGAGATGCCTCCGATAAAGTCAAGCTAGCTTCAGACATGGCTTCGAAACTCTGGCCCGCTGCCTCCGTCTTCGGTTACCCTGTGACTCGAGCCAGGCTAAGGCGAAATGGAAACACCCCCTTAGCTTTGGCAATCAGTTAGGGCTCCCGCGGGCCACTAGGCTTCATGTCAGGCCCCACCATCCGCCGACGCAGCCTGAGGCAGGTGGAAGCCTTGTGGCTCGCCGGTCCCCAAAAAGAAAAGCCGCTTGGAAACAAACCCTGGATCCGAAGTGCTCTGCTAAGGTACCATCAATTTAGTACCATCCGCCAGAATGGGTGGATAGGGGGCACCTGGAATTGTCGACTCCCTGTCCACCTTATAACAGTCACATTTCCTTTTCTCGGCTCTGAGTGTTACACATTCCGCTCTCTCAATCTCCTCTCTACGCTCGTTGCTGTCTGTTTGTATTATCGAGTTCCAGCCTTGTGGTTCTCTGCTTGCTACAACCCGAAAAAGATGTCCAGCCCTGTACCGAATCTGCAGCATTTTTGACGTTCGAGGAATATCGGCTCGACACATCACCTAACCCTCCCCTAAATTAGACACGAATCTGGGCGTGTACAAAATCTATCTGTTCGCAATCGAGCTATCCGAGACTCGAAGACGCAAAGAAGCAACCTGTACCGTCAAGACTGTCGATCTGATCTCAGACCTGTCCGTCATCGAAGCCAGACATTGATTCTGGGCTGGAACTTCGCTTTTGACAGGGAGCATAAACTCAAATTCTCAACGCGACTCCTTCGCCCCTCCCGCATTCCCTCCCTTGACTCGAGCGACAAGCTCATAGACAAGGACATTTTTCGCACTCTGCCACTTTTCCCAGGCCAGAAGTCAGCAGTAAATCTTGTCACACACTTGTGTCTCTCAGCCCTCAGTGGACGGGCGCAAAATAGTCTGCGGACTTTGATATTACTTGTGAGTCAGCCATACCCTGGGTGCCTGTCCTGGCTATATAAGCTTGCACTGTCGGCACCCCCTGGACACTTTCAACTGCCAACTTGAGCTCTAACACCCACTCCAGCATACACAGACACCATGACAGCCTCAACATCATCCTCGTCATCATCTTCCG
This sequence comes from Cladophialophora chaetospira, assembly GCA_030247875.1. Classification (NCBI taxonomy): domain Eukaryota; kingdom Fungi; phylum Ascomycota; class Eurotiomycetes; order Chaetothyriales; family Herpotrichiellaceae; genus Cladophialophora; species Cladophialophora chaetospira. Next base: position 1,590,789 of record JAPDRK010000009.1, on the reverse strand, counting down.
CTCCTTGCGACATGGGCCGCGGTGGCTACGACACAACAGGAGTGCCCAAGCCCAAGCCTCCTCAGAAATAATACCTCCGAAGTCACCAATCCATACAACCCTCCACGATCTCGGCGAAAATCGCCAACCCAATTCGCTTCTGTTGCCCGCCCGAACAACAAGACTCCGTATGAGCGCGCGAGCCACCCAACAAGCTGGTCCCCGTCTCCGTTGAATGATAGCATTACAGCACCATCATCCGACCGGCCGAGCACCAATTTCTGCCACGACACTTGTAATCCCCATACTGCTTTCGAACGATCGATTACCCTGTACAAGTACTGTCTCAAGGATTGAGCGTTCTCGGCGACACTATTTCCACCACTGCATGTACGGCGCATGAAATATATTTTGATCTTTTATTGGCACCGACCAGCACGACCATTCCTGTACAACCATCCTGTTATTGTGTATTCCAAAAAGTGCCTTTTTTTCATCACGGCGTTTCGGGATAGATGGGGCTGGGCTGGGGATCAGAGGCGGCAAAAAAGACGATGATATCTGCGGCATAGACTGTATGACTCAGGTCAACATTTTCCTTTGGGAGTTATTCTTTTCTGGACTGGACGAGAAGAGGAGGCATCATTCGGTCGCATTGGCCATTCGAAGATGCAAGAACGCATCTGCCTGAATGTCTCTATGATGTGATTAGCAGAATGATACGGCCTGTAAGATTGGAAGAGCAGGCTCAACCTGCTGTTGACTCATTGAGCAAGCAACACAGTCACTGAGAAGACTGTTGTCTTGTTATTAGACGAACTTCAATAATACCATGAATTGAGTCATCCAGACCAGAACCTGTCATCACTTTTCAGTCAAGATTGATTGCCGTTGCTCTGGTCATCCTCAGCCAAGCATGCATCTGAACTGTAGCACGAGGCTCTGCTGTATCAGGGGTTAACCCTGCTTGATGATCTGGACTGCCACAGAACACCAGGCAGACGGAAAATGAATAGAGTTGTGGAATCTGGGTGCAGAAGTAACGCCGTTGGAACACCGCCGTAGGCTTGGGTGAAGCATTTCGCGGGATGCTGTCGTCTTAGCTGGCTGCGTCGTCACTCCGCTGCGCTCAATCCACTACTCCCGCTCATCATCTTCTGTTCACATGAACTTCACTCTCCTGTTTCTTGTCTCCTCACTTATCTGGTGTTCCTCTTTGGCACACTACTGCGCCCCATATACTTTTGTCCGCTAGTCCGCCACCTTTCAGAACGGACCTCGCACCACCGGCAACCAACCATCCCCAACAAACAGGTTTCATATTTGCGCATCATTTCCCGCTTTCCCGGTCCTCATCAACTGGACAAGAAGTAATCGTTTCGCCTCCCCGAGAGGAAGAGCATGGCGGACACATCGTCAGCCCCCAAGCCCTCCAGTAGCGTCAAGCTTGTGCTACTGGGAGAGGCCGCTGTTGGAAAGGTGGGTTGCGCATCCGCCGTTACCGTTGCCGTTATTGTCCCTCCGTGGCTTTCAATAGTTGCCCTGCCATGTCAACGCTGCGACAACCGGACACCCCGTTGCCGGTAGCACAGTCGAGATCGATATACCTTATCACCACCTCATTCGGATTTCGTGGGTTGAAGAGGCAGCCATCGAGAAAATCATCTGATATATTGCGAAGAGAGGAAGCAAAATGGTCGCTGACAGCGTGAGCAGTCATCTTTAGTCCTCCGCTTTGTCAACAATGACTTCCAAGAGAACAAGGAGCCCACCATTGGCGGTATGTCTACCTCACGTCCAACTCATCACAAGTTCATTCGATTGTGACCACCATCCCATTGGGGAAGTGCTCATCTACCTCATCGCTCACGTATCAGAAAACGACAATGTCGAGAGCGCAAAGCTGACATTTCTCCAGCCGCTTTTCTAACCCAGAAAATTTCCCTCCCCAACCGAATCATCAAGTTCGAAATTTGGGACACCGCAGGCCAAGAACGCTTCGCCTCTCTCGCCCCCATGTACTACCGGAATGCCCAAGCCGCGCTGGTAGTGTACGACCTGACCAAGCCCACCTCCCTGACAAAGGCCAAGCACTGGGTCGCCGAGCTACAGAGACAAGCCTCGCCGGGCATTGTGATCGCGCTGGTCGGAAACAAGCTTGACTTATGCGCTGAGAGCTCAGGCGACGCCGCCGATACCTCGGAGCCCGGTCCTGTCGCAGAAGGCGAGGATGGCGAGGGTGGAGCAAGCGAACAAGCCGAAGCCGAACCCACTGATAACGGCGATGCAAGGAAGATCTCCACAAGAGAAGCAAAGTCATATGCCGAAGAGGAGAGCTTACTGTTCTTCGAGACGTCAGCGAAGACAGGCACGAACGTCGCAGAGGTGTTCTCGGCTATTGCGAATGCCATCCCAGAGACTTCGTTGAAGGGAGCAAGAGGCGCAGGTGGCGGCACCCAGGCTGCGTTATCTGGAGCCGCTAACCGGGCGGAGGAAGCAAGAGTAAATCTCAATGAGAGGGCGAAACAACAGAAGGACAATTGTGCTTGCTAATTGAGTTGGCGTCTTCTTGGGCAAGCGGTGTCTTGGTCAAGGCCTTGTCGAGAGCCGGTCCAGGGCGGCACGAGGCAGTGCAAACGTCGAAACTCCAGTGCTTCTGTACAGACTGTGACAGAAGAAGTCTCTGCGTATCTGCACGCTGTACTGACACAGGCCACTGTCATTTTAGGGCGTATGATAGGGGATAGCGAGATCAGCAATATCGATTCTTTGCACCTTTTCTCAGCTTCTGATATCCCATTGCCCCTCCAGTGATATTGGCATCAAGCTTTTATCGTCATTTCTTCTCGTTCCCAATGCTAAGCCATACGAGGCTCATGGGAATTTCAACAGTCCACGGAATGTCCAGCACATGCCCCGAATCTATCTTCTCGTGTCGACTCTATCCCGGCTGGACACGGAGGCTACCCGTGGTCGGACACCATCGCCGTTAGCGCTCGCAAAGGCGCATGCATGCACGACGGGAAACGATGATAGAATACTTCGGGGCATGACTTCCCACGCTCTACCTGGCATTATCACTCCTACTTGTCAAACCCAACATGGCCACAGCCATTGCCATACCTCTACAGAGCGGAACCTCTGCATTCTTACAGAACCTCTCAGAAGACATGCCCACCGAGCCAGAAATCCACCATCTGGGATCTAATACTTATGCCCCGAATAGCCGTCTGCCGGTGCTGATCTACCGTGACGTCCTGCCTTTGCCGCTGACAGAGGTAACGGCGACGGCATTCCTGGAATCGCATGACTGGGAAAAGCGAGGTGTCTGGGGACATATTGCCGTGAGGCATTTCCATCCGAATTCGCATGAGTGCTATGGTGGGTATTCGTTCATTGATCCTTTGGTCGCTCCGGTCTGAAACAGGACAGGGATATTCCAAGGAAGCTCGACTCTGCTTCTCGGGTGCGGCTCGAACGACATGAGCGGCGGATTGAACGTCGACGTGCACGCGGGGGATGTGATTGTTCTTCCTGCAGGGACTGCTCACTGCTCTGTGGAGAGCAGCTTGGATTATCGATACGTCGGTGTCTATCCCAAGGTATGCCATCACCCGCGTCTCTTCCGTTCGACGTTGAGTGGATAAGGGGAAGACGCTGTGCTGTTTGTTTCTGCTCCCCCAGGGGACTGAAGACTGACGTGAGATTGCAGGGTTGTCCTCGGTGGAGAAATGAGCTGGGAAAAGAACCCATCGACGTGGATGCCCTCAACGATGAAATTCTGGCTGTAGCAATGCCCGCTCAGGATCCTGTCACTGGGTCTGCAGGCGCGTTGATGCGATTGTGGTCAGAAGGGAACCGTGGTTGATGGCCAGGAAAAGATCATGAGTGTTGCATAATTTTGGTCCCCCTCTCGCATCACTTTTCGTCCTCGTCTTGGATCACTTTCCCGTGTCGTCTCCGTCCAATTTTCGTCCTCGTCTTGCTTCACTTTTCGTCTTCGTCTTCCCTCATAAAATGATGCGCTGGTAACATTATTCTCACAGATTCCCGACTTCCCACGCCGCATCAGTGAGGGTTCCGAGATCTTGGAATTGAAAGAAGGGATCGTAGTTCATGTCGATGATCGGCCCGTTACTGGGCATTGCCCACGGTGCCATCGGAGCTTTGGTAATCGGCGCATAAAGCATGTCGAAAGTTCTCGTGTTCGACGCAGCTGGAAGGTGCTCCTCAACGAGGTGCTGCCCGTGCTGCTGCCTGGCTTGCGCTGGACTCGGGACTGATGAGCGGTAACCCGAGTACGGCGGCAATGCCTGTCCATTCGACATGTCCACATCAGTGGCAGGGTTGTGAGAGATCTGTATCTCCACCGTCTGCTCTTCGAGAGCCGCGGCCTCATCGTCGTTGTCGTGGCAGAAAGACTCGTCGAATAGGGCATTGTTCGACGCACCCAGATCCTGGCTATCGAAGTTGTATTGCAATATCTTCCACATCAGACGTGTATTGATCGAGACTGTCCGGCGAGACGGCTCTGGCTGCTGATCAGAGACCCCTGATGTGAAGGCAGAATGAATCAAGGTCCGCAGTTTGTCCTGCTGTTTCAAAGATTCAGCCTGGACAGATTCAGCACTCATTAGGCACCAGCAACTTACCAGCAGTCGACAAGACGGCCACAATTGAGCCAATTCTCCCAGGAACGACGTACAGGTCTCCAGCTTGAGGTGCGCCGCCTCGCGGATTTCGCGGTCTACCGCCCGGCAGAAGTAGATGTGAATCGTGGCAGCGACGGCCACACACTGGCCAATGAACGGATCTGAGATCTGGTACTCCTTTTCCCGAACCACGTCGATCAGTCGCACGATCCACGTAGCGTGGATGAAGGCCTGCTCTGACGAGGTCTTCCAGAAGGTATTTGGCACGGCCAGCTGTGCAGGTTGCTGCGGACGTGAGGAGTACAGGAACGGGTGGTTCAGAATGCTGTGGATTGCATGGTAGGTGAATTGTTGATACAACCATGGGCTCCAGTACCCGCGGTTCTGTAGCTCTTCCTCGTTCCGGTTTCGGAATCGGGCCGAGTCCCATCGATGGTACGTCGGCATCTTTGTCTCCAGATCCATCAAGTGGGCAGAAATCACAGCATAGCCTGATTCGACGGACCAGGGAGGTTCGCTGTTTGTGTGGGCGCATTGCTTCACGTACATACGGACTTCCCACCACAGGGTCGCGAGCTGTACCATGTACGTCCAGATGCCATCAGTTTCAGTCTCTGTCTCTTCACTTCGCACTGTCTCCCGAGGCATGCTTGGCGGCAGCACGTTCAACCTCTTCCTCCGATGCGGGTACAAGGGAGCATATTGGGGTGTTTCGATGTCCTGTAGTATCGTCAGCGCGGAGGTGGACTGTCCGTACGTTCGCTCCAAAAGATGGAGGCTCCAAAACAGTCTCCTGCGCGTCTCAGCCGCTGGGGAGCGCTCGGGTGGCGCCAATTCCACTTCAAGCCCGGCACATTTCATAAGTGTAACTGCGATATTGATGTGTAACACGATCAAATGCTTGTCATTGGCTGCACTAGAAGGTAAGAGGGTGATTCTCGGCGGGCTTCCTTCACGGGATGGAGAACCTACCATGAGAATTAGCCAGCGCCAGCATGCATATACTCCGGATCGTGGCGAGAGTGACTTTGCCCTGAGCTATCCGAAGCATAATGTGCTCTTGTGCCAGTTGGGCGTAACGTCTGCTCAGCTGTTCTGATCGCCCTCGAAAGAAAGGATGCTTCGAGTGGCAAAGAGAGAGGGCAAGCAGCGAGAAAACGATCTCATCGCAGCAATCTTCGATGGGACCGAGATCTTGAGGCTCAAACAGCCACAGGGGCTGCATGTGGCAGTATCTGAAGTATGCATCAACAGCGTTGAGAGTTGCATCTTTGGGAGGCAAGGCACTTTCGAGGGAAAAATCAGCAGGTGCGTTCGGCGCAACGCGGAGTTGAAGTGGTCATGCCTAGAGGATTTATTGACGCTGTTGAGATGGCTGTGTGACGGTCGATGACTCGTAGACCTGGTGGAGTGGGATATCGGGGACTCTGTCTCGTTGTCTGTCCTGCTTCACGCCCATGGTATCAGTTTTTCAATTCCTACTTCTTGACTCGAGAACAGACGAATTCAGTATCCGTACATCCGTCTTTCAGCCATCATCTGCATCTTCTCCTCCAGCTGTGCCAGTCGAGACTCCTGCATCGAGATGTCAGCTCACGAGACATCTGAGTTGTCTATGATGTGGTGATTGCCGTACGACGTCTCTCGAGTGGCTCTGCAGTGTCTCATACGAGACATCATCGGATTGGCCCTTGGTATACCGGCATGCCTGGGACAGACGCGCGCATGTCGAACATGACGGCCGCTCGCCCGGACAACGTGACTTCTTCCTTCTGTCGCGTATTCGACGTTAGGATCATAGTGCCCGTCTCAGGCAGTCAATAAGAATCAGGGCAACAGCCGCACCGGCAGTTTTCGCATGCATGGTGCATACGTTTCTGGACACGACTTTGCGTTACGGGCATCTCTCCCAGCAACGGCGGTTCTTTCTGATCTCTGATAACGAGAAAGCATCGCCGTCTTGTTTTTGGTGGCGAGAACGTGGGATTAGGTATCTGTTCTCTTCACGATGAGTATCAAGGGCAGCTTGGAAACTGTGTTGGGGGAAGCACACGCGGGCATGGAACAAGCTTATATTCCCTAAGTTAGCGCCTGCGGAAATGCAGTCCTATTCAGGAATGGAGGAGGTCCCGGGCCGGACCATAACCATGCACAAGGAATTCGCTTAGATAAGATGCCTAACTTGGCTTCAATGTGCAAGCATCCAAGCGTGTTGCAGTATCCTTTTCTTCTACCACGCCATTCAGTACAGTTCGCGCCTTCAGTGCGTGTGGCAGATGGAATTGCAAGATATTTGACAATGAAGAGAATTAAATTGCGTAGGTGTGGCTATCAGAACAAATATCGGCCAACTCTGTCCATATCAAGAATACCCGGATGAATAGTGGGGAAGTACTTCGGACGGGGAACTGCTGCTGAGCGACGAGGGTAAAGTAGTCGAACAAGTCATGAAAATCATTCACCATTCGGTTTCAGCCGTCTTCATGGGATCGCATACCAACTCAGCACAGAAAGCTGCGTCGTCCTCTGTAGTTTTGGAGATAGGCAGTGGCGGACGCGTTGGCCAAATTTCTGCGCCTTTCGCTTTCTCGCGCTTCCGATGCTCCGTTACCAGCTGCCTGACCACGTTCTGGAAGTGCAGAGGTCCATTCTCGAGCTGTGGGTGCATCTCGCCGTTGACGAACACTCCAGCGTTCAAGTTCTTCTGAGTTTCGTTGCAGAGATGTTTGTCTTCGTTGAGGACACGTTTAAAGAACGAGTCGATGTACTCGAAGTCCTCATCCGATGCATCGAGGTGGCGGTAGACCTCGTACTCCATGGAACAAATCGTGGCGGATACAGGGACGCACCGCATCATATAGAAGAAATGTGGTCTAGTGATATTTTGGATCAGTAAAAGTTCTCTTCGCGGACGGGACAGTATAGCTTACGAAACGGTCATGCAAGCATTCGGAAAATAGAAAGTACTGGCATTCTTGATGTCCACGCCTTCCTTCCCTCTCTGTGGACGAGAGAAATGTTGAATGTAGCCAAGTGTCGGAATGGTGCGGTAGTATGTAAGATCGGCCAACTTGGCCACGTCAGGGTGAGCCACCTGACAGTGGTAACACTCGTTGTAATTGTCGGCGAGGGTCTTCCAGTTGTATTCACCTTGCATCTGCCATACGTGATCGAATTTGTAGCGCGAGAAATCAAACGGCCGGAAACGTTCCTGAGTATCGACGCCTTTGAAATCGTCGTCCCAAGCTACAGAGGGTTCCGGTGAGGCGTCGAGATTGACCCAGACAAAGCCCAGTACGTCTAGATGCACGTGAATCGGAAATAGGGCGTGATTTTCCTTCTGAAAATCTGGCACGCTCTCAAAACGAGGAGCCTTTGCGAGCTTCCCATTCAATCCATAAGACCAGCCATGATACTTGCAGGAGAAGATTTTGGCGTTGCCTGCATCCTCACCAACGATGGGGAACCCGCGATGTCGACAGATGTTGTGGAAGCCGTTTATTTTGCTCTCTCTGTCCATACACAAGACAAAAGAATACCCAGCTTCCTTGAACTGGAAATAGTCGCCCGGTTTGGTAAACCTCAGCTTATGAGTAACCAAGAGCCATTTCTTCGAATATATGGCCCGACGCTCCAACTCGTACATTTGAGTGGTGGAATACCATGATGCTGGAAGTGCCCGTGGTTCCAACGTGGCTTTTAGAGGTAACTTTGTCGTCAGGTCTACCTCCGTCGATCTGAAAGAAGAGGTGAGTGTTGGCAACATCGTTATATGTCGCGGAGAGATGAATCTTGAAGCGTTGACTGGTATGCTTCACGCTTTTATTTTCCGCCCTGCTCCTGACTCGTATGATCTGAAATGATCACAGGGCCTCTGACCGCATATGGTACATGTCTCCAGTGACGGGCTATTGGTAGCATTGACGGCCAGACTTAGTCTCCCCGTCGCCATTATGAGCGGTGACCTCTCTGCGCGCCCGTCAGTGGCGGTACTCTTCCATGGCCAATGTCAGCCTTGGGGAATCTTGCCGTGCTGCCGTCTGGTAGGAGCAACAGCAAGCCGCCGATCAGGTGATCGGCGACTAACGGAGGAGCACCGCTTCAGTGCCTTCCCTTTCGGGACAACAAATCCTGCCTTGAGAATTTGGGAGGATGAAACTGCTTCATTAGTGCAAGAGCATTGACATGAACACCGAATGGTATCGCTTTTGTGGATGGAGTCTGTTGCCGGACGCGAAACCGACAACAATCTCGATCTAAATCCTGCCAAGGCAGCGATTCCTTGGATCAAAAGACAAGGACAATATCCCAGCCAAGAGAATACAACATCCTTGGGCAGGACAAGCAGACCAAGGATAAGTCTGCCCAATGGTCCCAGCTGATCACTCTTCATCAGTAAGAGTATCGGGACCTCTGATGAGCATGGGAGTGTACGTCTACCAGTCTCAGGCGCCACACACTCTGAACCCCGACGACTGCCATCGTTGCACGATAATGTGCAACCGCGAAGAATCCTCCTGTCTCAAGAACGAGCAACTCCAGATGGGAATGTGACTCTTTCTCCCCTTGGAAAGGATAACACCTGCATCGTCGTCGTCGCCGTCGTCATCGTCGTCTCCACCATTCGCCAAGAAGTGTTCAGCTTCGTCTCGGCCTTCGTGAAACCTCTTCTTCGCCTGATAGTCGGTTGGTACGCATCCAATGGTTACAGTGTCTTGCTGAGTCGTGCTATCGTCGACGTACTCGCTCTCCATCTTCAAAGAGTGCACAGGCATGATATTATCAATCGCCTCGAATCCGATCGATGTCGAAGCTGCGTCCACGTAGTCGGTTGGCATATCGTCATCGTGGTCGTCAAATGACTCGCTAATGGTCATTCGAGCTGCAGAATCCAAAAGTCTGTCCACGCCAAGGACGACGCTGGACATTCCTGTCGTTGAATCTGGTAGCTTTGCTCTCCTGGGTCTTCTCGACAATATTTGCTCCTGCAGGTCTCGGCGGATGCAGACAATCATGTCTTGTAGCATCTTGAAGGTGTGGTGCTCCTGTGGTCGTGCTGTGTTCTCAGCAATACGACGGTCCATGCATGGAAGCGGGTAAGGGGGAGCCCATTGGATCCAAAGATTTCCATGACACGGCCTAGGGGCAAATCGACCGGGATGGCATTGCATATAGAGGTGACAGCAATAACATGAAGGCTTGCTACAGCCTATGTATCTGTCGTCCGTGACGAAATCGAGTCCGTTGCGATGAAAGTGCTCGAGAACGAGCAATTCAGCGTGTGGACGGGGCCTGATGTTAGCATATTCGTGCCGAAATTTGGCCTCGACTTGTGCAACTGCATCGGCTTCCACAAGTGCTTGACTCAGCTCCTCAATCACAGAACGCTGGTCTGTGGGAACCATTCGTTTCACCAGGCCATTGAGATCGGTCATGTGAAGCTTGTCCGGCAAGTCGGGCGGTCCGTTTGTTCCGATGACTTCGACTTGGGCGTTTTCTATCCGCTGCGGAAATGTCATCGCACCAAGGAGCAGAATTCGCACAGCATTCGACCAGCATCCTAGTCGTCCAAGGTAATGACGAATGTCGGACCAGATGCCGCGGTGCGAGTGCGCAGCAAGCCGTTCATGAAGGATCTTCATTAGTCTATGTCTTCGAAGGCTGTAAGCATGTGAACAGAGTCCGTAGGGAGTAGGTTCAAGAATCTTCAATTGCTGAAATTCATGCAAAATAAAGGCGTCTATGTAGATTGTCAAAAGGTCCTGGGTCAGTCTCGTCGCTAACAGCAGGAGAATGTACTTCCAGTGTTCATCACTTCATTCATTGACCGCTCAGCTTCGTATGGCGCACGTTAGCCATGTAGAATAAACTGCGATCCTGCGACGGCTGAAACTAATGCATTTGACGATAATCTCCTCTTCCAAATTGGAAGCTGGGTTTCCAGTAGTATGCATTTCGCTGAGAAGGGCAAGTATCCAGCGAACGTGGTCGCGCGCTTTCATTCTAGAGTTCGAGTTCGACGCGAGGCAAAAGATTGGATGTTCGGCATTTCTTTGCGCAGCGATCGCTGTTACCGTATCTCCACCCTTCTCAAAATCGCATAGAAATGCAAGCTGGTCAAGAAAGTTGCGCCAGATTTTGGAATGTTCGTCCAAACCACGGTCCAGGGTCAAGTCAGGTCGCTGTGCCCCTCGGGTTGGATCCATCACCCGCAGTAGAGTCAGAGGTTCGTAAAAGCGACGGAGAAGTTTGCCGTATACGTTGAGTGGATGCTGCTGGTACATTGTGAAGCTCGAGTCGCCAGTGACTCAGAAGACACAGAATTGATGGGTTTCACACGGGAAAAAGCACAGGCCGGGGCTGGCTCAGGTGAGACTGAGTGAGAGGGGAAGTGAAGGAGCTACTTGTATGCGGTAACCAAAGGGCAACTCGAGCGAGGCAACGCGTAATCACGTGATTAGTCTTGGCTGTCAGTCACAGGATCCTTCCAACGCAGAGTGTTCTACAGATAATTTTTTAAACCAATACAAAGGAAGGCGCTCCAAACCCGGCTGATTGGCGGTAAGACTACTACTGCAGAGGGTCGCTGGAACAATGTCGGTAGGTAAGGGACGAAAACGCACCGTCAATGGAGCCTTGAAAACGGAGTCTAGCAGTCAACAGCATGTTTCTCGAGGCAAGGTCGTCAACTTTCCAACCGACATCACTGATGACCACGTTGACGAACGTGATACAGAGTTTGGAGCTAAGTCAGGGTCCTCGACGGCCAAAATTGACAAGGCTGCCAGTCTGAAGGAGCGGGCGCGTCAGCTGCAAGTCAGTCGGCAAGGATTGCCCATCTACAACCACGCCGACAAAATTCGGCAGAAGCTCAGGCATCACGACGTGCTACTGCTCGTGGGAGAGACAGGGTCCGGCAAGTCAACTCAAGTGCCGCAGTTCTTGTTCAACGAAACCTGGTGCCGTAAGCAGAAGATTGCAGCAGGCGTCAATCAGGGCGCCAACGTGGGAGGATGCATAGCCATCACTCAACCCCGAAGAGTCGCTGCAATATCTCTAGCTCGACGCGTCGCAGAAGAGATGGGCACACCGCTAGGGAACTCCAGCCCAGCATCTCAAGTCGGCTATTCTGTGCGCTTCGAGAACAGCACGAGCCCTTCTACCCGCATCAAGTTCCTGACGGAGGGTATGCTTCTACAGGAGATGCTACGGGATCCGTGGCTGAGAGAGTACTCGGCAGTCGTGGTGGATGAGGTGCATGAGCGTGGTGTGAACGTCGATTTGGTGCTCGGCTTTCTGAGGAGGATGCAGGGCATCAGGCAGGAGAAGGACGGAAGAGGCGGCGTCCCGATGAAGATTGTGGTCATGAGCGCCACAGCAGATATGGAGAAGGTCGAAGGATTCTTCAACAGCAAATGGAGTAGTGAGGCAGGGAGGGTTTCCGAGTCCAATGGAGATGAGGAGTGGTCAGGCTTTTCGGACGACGACAGTACCCCGGTTGCGTCCTCTCTATTCATCAAAGGCCGTCAATTTCCTGTCACCATTAACTACACCCCAACACCACTACCAGATGTCCTCGATGCAGCATACCAGAGAATATTGCAAATCCATTCCCATACGGCTCTCCCAGGCGATGTGCTCGTCTTTCTCACGGGCCAAGAGACGGTCGAATCGCTCCTGAGCCTCCTCACATCCTGGTCACACGCCATCCAGAAAGATCCCAAGCAGTCACAAGCTGTTCCGAAACTACTTGTTCTCCCTCTCTATGCTGCCCTACCTTCCAACATGCAACAACGCGTCTTCCAACCTACCCCTAAATTTACAAGAAAGATCATTCTGGCCACGAACATCGCGGAGACCAGTATCACAGTGCCTGGAATACGATATGTGGTAGACACGGGCAAGGCGAAACAAAGACTCTTCCGACCTTCACTCAACCTTGACACTCTTCTCACAGTGCCAATTTCGCGCAGCTCTGCAAATCAACGTTCCGGGCGAGCTGGGCGTGATACACCGGGAACAGCATACAGGCTGTACACTGAGACAGACTTCTACCAGCTGGCACAGGATACCGAGCCGGAGATCTTGCGGTGCGACCTTAGCCAGCTCGCACTCACTCTCAAAGCGCATTCGATTGACAATCTGGGTGAATTCCCATTTCTGACTCCTCCTCCGCGCAGGGCCCTTGAGCGAGCCATGATACACTTGCTTCAGCTTTCTGCGATTGACAGCTCTACCGGCCAGATCACCAACATTGGAAAGGAGATGAGCGTCCTACCACTACCTGCAAGCTTGGCAAGAGTTCTTCTTGCAAGTGCGGACTCGGTATATGGATGTGTCAATGAAATCATTGACATTGTCTCGGCACTGAGTGTGGAAAACATCTTCCTTAACATCCACAATCCCGCCACCTCCTTGAAATCAATCGACCCGCTCGGACTTACCTCGAAACCATCTGTCGACAATGACAATTTAGACCTTGAAGACGACTCATCCGAATCTAAGGCGCAGCATGCACGATGCCAACTCTTCCGCCGAGAAGGCGATCACTTGACTCTCCTAGCCACAATGCAGGCATATGCAGCCGAGAATACTGACCGACGCCGTTGGTGCGAAGAGCGCTACATTTCCCATCGAGCCATGAGCGGTGCAATGGACGTGAAGAAACAATTGACAGCATTGATGGAGCGATACCAAGCTAGAGCCAAGGATCGGGACAAGAGGGACAAGGTGACTAAAAGGCACGGTCGGGAAATTGACCCGGTACCTGAACAGGACGACACCACACTCCCAACTCGCATCCTTAGGTGCATGCTTTCAGGCTTTCACCCTAATGTCGCACGGCTCTGTGCCGATGGGAGTTACCGCACCGTACTCACGAATCAGCCCGTCGCAATACACCCGAGTAGTGTGCTGTTCTCAGTTCCATCAGGACCTGTCGGAGATGAGCGAATTGGCGGCAAGGCTCAGGCGAGGAAGTTCGAGGGCATCATGTACAACGAGTTTGTCTACACGGGGACCAAAGCATACGCCCGTGGGGTGAGTGCCATCGAGCTGAGATGGCTAGAAGAAATCTTGCTTGACTGAAACCATAGGACTTCAGCCGAGGTAGTGTCATGTTGGTGCCAGAAGTGAGCCGAATCGATTTGACTTCAAATTCGGAAACTGATTCTCGAGATTGGCTAGCGGAGGAAGCGAATCCTTCGTCTGTTTTAGGCTGCGATGTGCAAATGGCTTCCTACTTTCAGTAAGCTCATGAGACTCATCACCATTTTGGTCAAAATGCTGCTCGCATCAATAATGATGGATCGGAAGATATTGGGTCCGACCAAGGTGGGGGACGGAGCGACTCCAAGCTGAAGCTGTTGTAAGCTTTCGGAAGCTTCCATTCGTATTGCTTCATGACTGAGATGTCTTCCCACTTCGCACATGTTGAAAGCACTCGGACGTCTGAATTGTTGAAAAAGGTACAACTCAACCATTGGATGGCCGAGACGGCTTCGGAAGATACAGTGGCTCGACTGCTCAACCACTGAGCCAAGAAGGTGTGGGTGAGAGGGGAGAATTCCTGCAACCCTTTTGTTTAGTGATGAACTAATGCAGCTGTCAGAATCTCCACGTTTGGATTGGGAAGGACCGGCTGCCTGAGGCAAAATGGCCACCAAAGTGCTTGGTGTATATTATTGCGGTCATGGTCGTCTCGTGATGATCAGGTCTGAGAGTTTGGCAGCTCAATAATGCTAGAAGAAATGGGCAAGAGTCTTGCAAGCATTCCTTCTTCCGTAGGCGATTTTTGGGCCAGGCTAAGAAGCAGATTCGTATTCTGGCTTTTTGAACGGGCTAACTTATCCGCCTTCAGGCAACTGCAGCATATAACGGAGTCTATCTGAGACAGTCATGCAGCTAAAAATGTTCTGCAGCTGGCCTCTAGAACGTCATCATTTAGAAGATCCCCAGCGGCATCCTCCAGTCTCGATCATGAATCTGCTCTTCTTCTACACCACCAGAATATGCGAGGTCAGGTGCAAATTCTACAGGGCTCGGATCTACCACTATCTTCATAAAAACCAGTATTTGTGGCCTTTGAGATCACCATGACAAGGATCTCGGTCTGCCAGATGTACTGATCGGCGTAGTCCTGAATCTGGACCGCATTGTGCCGAGAGTGCGGGGGAGGCATGCTCGTTGAGTATGCGAGGGAGTTGTACCTTCCGGAGAAGAGGTCGTCTCTTCTTTCTTGTTTTTCCCAAGTAGCCGCCTAAACCTCTCTGTTCCAATTGGACGATATCATGAGTATCGTTGCGGAGATACTTGGAGCACATCGAAAGTTTTACGCAGTGGTTGCAAGTGGTGTACGAATCATGATACCGTCCTAACCCCCGCAAATCCCGCAGATGCATGCAGATTTCGCTACTAACAGTGAACAACCACCCAGTCGTTTGTTCTACCGGCTCACCATCTCGACCATTGGGCCGCTTCAATTCGATGGGCTAGTTGGACTAACGCAAGAGCCTGGAGCTCGAGAGCTCAGATTCGAACTCAGAGCTCCTTCATTGACAATGTCACTACTCCGTTAGCCGGTCCGTTGATCTCATGGGGAGTTCAAATATTCACCGACCTGCCGCAAGCTTCGTGAGCTTTTATTTTTATCACTCGACGATTCCGTGATATCTGAATTCTAGGTAAGACCGCTGTCCTTCGTTCAGCGTCTACCCTTCTTTCGTTGAAAGATCTCCTTGGGCACTTCGTGTTTGCAACAAAGAAAACCTCGAACACATCCCGATATGAAGACATTCGCTCTCCTCGCGGCCTTGTCCGCCGCGGTCCTGGCATCGCCCATGCCCCAGGGTGTTACCTCCGCGATCGCTCCAACCTCACCAGCCCCCGAAGGTTGCAAGACCTCTATGGACGGCACCTTCCAGATCACTGTTGTGAACGTCTCATCTTCGTCAACCAAGCGAGATCTTGGAAAGGTAAGACAAGATAACCATAGATGGTCATGAGAAAAGTAAACTGACGACAACAGCGACAAAAAGACGGCGTCTTGACCCTGAGCCTTGCCGACTCCGTCCTCACCGACCAGGCTGGCCGCACAGGCTACATCGCCGCGAACTACCAGTTCCAGTTCGACGACCCTCCTCAGACTGGTGCCATCTACACCAGCGGTTTCTCTGTCTGCTCGAACGACAGCTTGGCACTTGGTGGCTCTGCTGTTTTCTATCAGTGCCTGAGTGGAGACTTCTATAACCTGTACGATCGGAACTGGGCACCTCACTGCGTTGCAATCTACATCTACGCCCTCACCGGCGGCGCCTCGGCTCCTTCCGCAACCCAAGCGTCCGATGGACAGCCGGCCGTCACGTCAGCTGCTTCAGTCACCCAACTTTCGGACGGGCAACCGTGAGTTTATCCCCCGAAGACGTCCCCAGAACATCATGTCTTCTTTCGTTCCAATACAGGACTTGCAGGCTAACAGAGAACAGGCAAGCTACTTCTGGTGCTGTTACACAAATTAGTGATGGACAGTGAGTCACGATCCTGCTCATTGGATTTCTCGTCGTGTGCGCTCAGGTGCTCCGCTTCGTTCATCCATATTCTTTTCCCCTACGCATAGGGCAAGCTAATATTCCAACAGACCACAAGCCACTACAGGTGCCCCCGTCACTCAAATTAGTGACGGACAGCCCCAGGGACCCAAAGTCACCCAGGTACGTTCCAATTCTTCAGCTTTGATCTCTTGCAGCTTGAAAGCTAACAACGGCGATAGATCAGTGACGGACAGCAAGTCTCTCAGCCTCTATGTGTGTGACATCGGTCTAACCAATGGACTTCTAGGCCACAAGCACCAGGAGCACCAGTGACGCAGGTAAGTTTCTTGTTTCTTCCTGGGGTGACCAAAAGTTTCTAACGATAGCTACAGATCAGTGACGGCCAGTGAGTTTATCAGTCGATCAAGTGCCCATCGCCTTTAACCAACAATCTTCAGGCCTCAAGCTGCACCTAGCGCGGCTCCAGTTACTCAAATCTCGGACGGTACGTTCTTCCCCTCTCTTGAGACACCTTTTTCGTTCAGGATCCCAGCTTTTTCCCTCGTCCAGAACATCAAAACTAACAGAGTTAAACAAACAGGTCAACCGCAAGCCGCGACTAGCAAAGCAGCACCAGTCACCCAAATCTCGGACGGTACGTTCCTCACTTCCCTCGAGACACCTTGTTCGTACAGGATTTCAGCTTTCTGCCCTCGCCCAGACCATAACAGGCTGACAGACCAACAGGGCAACCGCAAGCCGCCACTAGTGGGGCTCCAGTCACACAAATCTCAGATGGTAATGTTCTCCCTCTATTCAAGAGATTTGGTTTAGTGAATCGCTGCTAACAACTACTCACAGGCCAGTAAGTTCAGCCAGCTCACATCTTCTCGAGGACAGTCCACTGACTCTGCAAAGACCTCAAGCAGCAACCTCTGGTGCGCCCGTGACACAGGTTAGTTGCATTGAATTTTTGGAACTTGTACAAGGTCACTGACGATTTTCTAGATATCTGACGGCCAGTAAGCTGAGCCAGCTTGTGTTTATTGTTTAGAAAAGTTTACTGACTTTACAAAGGCCACAAGCAGCAACATCAGGTGCGCCCGTGACGCAGGTGAGTTTTCTTCCGCTTCCATAATTTGGTCAAGGTTACTGACGAGGGTATAGATTTCTGATGGACAGTAAGCTCAGCCAGCTCATCCTGCTGTCGAGAGCAGTCGACTGACTCTCAAAAGACCCCAAGCCGCGACCTCAGGTGCCCCCGTGACCCAGGTTAGTTTCCTTCGTTTCGCAAGTTGTTCAAGATCACTAACGATGGTATAGATCTCCGATGGACAGTAAGCTCAATCAGCTCTATGTCATTGTGAAGGAAGTGTACTAATCTTCAAAGGCCACAAGCTGCAACCTCTGGTGCTGTGACTCAGGTAAGTCCATTGCGATCTCCTCGGCTCTGGATAAAAAACTAACATCTAACCAGCTATCGGACGGCCAGTAAGCTTGAGCAGTTCTCTTTCTCTTTGAATGCGACTTGCTAACCATTTCTCCAAAGACCACAAGCCCCTACCGCAGCACCTCCTGCTGTTACTCAAGTAAGTCAAGTCTACTGCCTCCGTTTTCCAGCTTTCCGAAGACTAACAGACATTCAGATCAGCGATGGCCAGGCAAGTCCACCTCTCCCTCGACAGTGTCCCGCCTTTTGACCCAATGTGTTGTTTTCATCTGTTGATGATAGTACATGCTAACGAAGATTCAAGCCTCAAGCCCCTTCTGCTTCAGGACCGGCCGTAAGCCAGGTAAGTCAATTCTCTGTCTCCATTTCCTAGGTTCTTGAATGCTAACAGACACATAGATCAGCGACGGACAGCCGCAAGCACCCCAACCTACACCCGTCACTCAGGTGCGTTCTCTTTTTCGGCCTCTCGTTGATTCTTAGATGCCTGGATGCTAACAAACATATAGATCAGCGACGGTCAACCGCAGGTGGCTCCCGCAACCGGCTCTGCACCTGCCCCTGCTCAGTACACCGGAGCAGCTCCTCGTGTCGGAGGCAGCCTTGCTGCCGTGGCTGGTATCGCCGGCTTGGTTGTGATGTTGTAAAAAGCACAAAGACCCCCGTGCACAGACCTCCACCACTACCACGCCTTCCTCTCGCGTTCCTACGGTCGAATCACCGCAAAATACCAACCTAATTCACTCCCTAATACCGTCATCGCGGTTCGAAATTGCGCTCCCGCACCACTCATCATGGAAGGCTGCATTTGTGCTTTGAGCGAGGAAGAGCATTGGACATCACCACATACATGAGGCTCAGCAGGCATGCAATCCCGGTCCCTGCGGGCTGTTGTTGATATGAGTGTCGGCTGTGGCCAAAAGCATCTTGTCAATTGTACGTACATCGATGGAATTTGGCCTACGCATTGCTGTGGCATCCCATTTTGGGTTAGCTAGGACCTAATGTAATAATCTGTGCTCATTGAGGATACTCTTTCTCCTGCACCGCTTCTCCGTGCTGAATCTGTGATCCTTCTCGCTTAAAAAGCGATCTACGTATGAAATTGAACATACCCGAAAAATCAGTGGCTGGTAAATGAATCTTAGTCCTTCGCAGATACTCCGTACTAATGCCGCCCTTGCCTTTCCGTCTACCCGACCTGCCGTGTCTGTGGACAGAAAGATCTATGACACCATCTACACAGTAAGCCGAGTGACTCGGGCATTAGATCGTCGAGCTTCCGAAGCAGAGAGTGTAACGGATATGAACTTGAGGTCGGGCAAGCTTATGCAAATGCCGACCAGCAGGTTAGACGAACATCGAATTAAGATCGATGGGAATATCTTTGGCTCGCCAGGCATCTCCGAAGAGATTAGCCTTTCGGGCTCAGATCTGGATCGTGGGGAGCCCTGGTACTCATAAACCTTGTGTCTCAGTAGGCAGGGATCTGGAAAGTAGGGTTTGATGGTGATGTATTGGCTTGCGTCCCAGCCTTTGCTTTACTCCGAGAAAGTTTTTGTGCTCGTAACCTGTGTCTTGTGACTCCGACGGACTGGACAGGAGCATTTCTAACACCGGACTTCCGTTACTTTGGGGCAGAACAAATCCCGGCAATCGAGAGTACATTCTTGACAGGAAACGGTCGACATTCACCATCGGTGAATCCAAGATTGAGCATTTTCTCACGAGCATTGTAGCCTCTGGCTCGGTATTCGACGAGCCTGGAAGTCCTTGGTCCGATTAGGCTACTGGTGTCCGCACTACTCTGTCTCATCTACACCCATTCAATCCGTGATTCGCTCTTGATTACTCCTACTGAAACGAGAGGAGAAGCCCGTTTCACTCATTTTGCGGTGAAGAGCCTCAATGGCTATTATCAAAAGGTCAGTCAGCGGTATCAAACACAACAGGAAGGTCCCCAATGTCTTGCAATGCACAAAGCCTTCACGTGGTGTTTGTGACTCTTTCGGCCGAGATGAGACTGCGGGGAAACAAGAGGAACGAATGGTAACGCAGGAAAGCCGCGAAACCTCGATCTCACATCACCTTTCCTACGATGCGGTCGCGCAGCGTATCTGCTCTTCAAGTTGATCGAGTAAGCAGTGGAAATGCATCCAGTCAATGCAGGCTGTCATGCTCTCTGGTCCGCCTTTCATTGGAAGCTCGCAATCTGATGTGGCAGTGACGATTGGGGGATTTCAAACCTCTGGAGTACTTATGCGTGCTTGAAAGCCAACCTGAGCTGCTCGACCAGTATCACAAAATCTGAAACACCTCTCTCCTGTCATCTTTGAAACGTGTGCGCGGTTTAGCTCGTCACCCTCCCCAGCTCCCTCCCCAGAAGTCAATATGTCTATACAGGTAAGGGAGAACACGGGCACTGATGATCCGTGGTACACTCCCGTATGAGCTGGCCTTTCAAATGATGACTGGATCGGCTCGAATACAGACTGACATTGAAGCACATCTTAGAGTACAAAGGAGCACCCTTTACCGGCCAAACTCTTCAACGAGAAGGGTGAGCTACAGCGACCAGCGTCTCGATTTCGAGACTTCATTTCCAGCGAACCTGGCGCCAAATTTCCTCCTGAGCAGGGCCGGTATCATCTCTATGTGCAATATGCCTGCCCTTGGGCTCACCGGACGTTGATTGTCAGGAGACTCAAGGGTCTTCAGGATATCATCTCCGTCACTTCAGTTCACTACCATATGAGCATCGTTGACAGCTGGCGCTTCGTGAGGCCCGACGAGAAGCTTCCCTTCGGCGACGTGACTCCAGATCCGCTCCACCCCGAGTTCAAGCGCTTGAAAGAGCTGTATTACCACGCCGACCCGGATTATACTGGCAGATTCACCGTTCCTGTCTTGTGGGAGTAAGCAGCTCCCCAAATCCTCTACCGTCTCAGTCAGGATATCAGATTGTCCGCTTGTCCCGATACATTTCTCGAAGACTGACTATGAGACAGCAAGAAGACAGAGACGATTGTGAGCAACGAGAGCAGCGAGATTATCCGGATGCTGTACACGGAATTCGATCAATTCTTGCCCGAGGACAAGCGGAAACTGGATCTTAATCCGGAGCAACTCAGAAAGCAAATTGATGAAACGAATGCCTGGACTTATGATGATATCAACAACGGTGTATAGTAAGTCAACATCTTCCTGCAAAAGGTTCTTTCTGGATCTTTGTATCCGGCTTGTTGATACGAAAACAGTAAATGCGGTATGGCACAGACCCAAGAGGCTTACAAAAAAGCGGTCTCAACGCTCTTCTCCTCCCTTGACCGAGTCGAATCTCACCTCGCCAGTACATCAAATTCCGGACCATACTATTATGGCGGATCCATCACAGAAGCCGATATTCGCCTCTATGTAACCATCATCCGTTTCGACCCCGTCTACGTTTCTCTCTTCAAAACCAACAAAGGCATGATCCGGTTCCAGTACCCGAATATACACCGCTGGGTTCGGAATCTATACTGGAATGTGCCGGCATTCAAGGACACTACCAGCTTCGAACACATCAAGGGTCACTACTTCATGAGTTTGACGATGTTAAACCCAAGTGGAATCGTGCCGGAAGGGCCTGTCCCTGATATTTTGCCTTTGGAGGAGAGGGTCAATGGTGCTTGAAGCGCTTCACCGCACACAGGGAAAGGCATTGGGCGACGTTTCTGTAATATTTAACATCACTGATTGCTTTCTCTAGATTTGTTCTGAGGCGTGGAATTGTCAGCACTTCAACTTGATGCCCTTCCTCTTCTCTTCTTCCCGATGCTCAAACATGACTTGCACCCCAACGAACAGTGTGCAACAAGCAGTCAGCATGAACAAAGCTCCCTGCCATGTGCTGGCAATGCCATGAACAATGCTCTTCAATCCATCCACACCAACTGCAAATCCAACTAGGTTCGCACTCATCATCATGAGAACATTGCCAACGGCCCCAATGCCACAGATCACGCGGTAGGTGTTCGGCCGACTCTTCCACTTGGACGCTGGGAACGCTAGTGTTGCAGCAACTTCTGGGAGCACAAACAACACAACCAGCCAACCCCACACAAGCAGGCGTAGTTGTATGTCATGCCAGATGGCCACGAAGGTGAAGACAGCCATCATATTGGCAATGCCCCGGAGTCTACCTGAACCCCCACCAGGCCCACCTCCCAGCGGTACATAGACATACCGAATCGTCCAGCGGTTGAAGCTCCGATGCCAGGACCGCCAGAAGGCAAGTGCAGAGTAATTGTCGCTCATGCATCGGACCATGTTCTCAGGTGGATCAATGCCATCAACGAGAGCCCATAGTCGGAAGAAGCGCCAAGGAATCATGAGTTTCAGCCAGATGTGATGTAGATTGAAGTACGCGAGCATGCTGAGTTGGAAGGGTGTGTATACGGACCAATCTGGTGAAGCCTTCGAGATCGCCACCATATAGGCTGTATGAATGAGAAACTCCATGCAGAACAGCGTGAGGAGGAATCTAATGCCGTAAAGAGTCGTTCGCTTTGTTGACACTGATGGAGATCGGTAGGTGGATTGTGAGATATAGTCGTTGAAGGTCAAGATTGGTCCGGCTAGATACAGCGGAGGGTACAGAACATAAGCGACGTAGGTTCGGAAAGATGTGTAGGTCGACGCCGGCGCAGGAACCGTGACGCGATCCCTTTCAGAAAGCGCAGAAACATCAAGTTGTTTCTTCTTGACACTGTCAGTGATGGAGCACGAAAGTGTGGGCTATCCGCGAGCCGACAATAACGTTCTGCTTGATAAACTTACCTCGAGAGGACTTCCAGCCCGCGATCTGTCCGGCGACCAGTAATAATCAAAATTGAAGGAAATCATCCGCAACACAGTGAGGTTGAAGAGAACTTCCCATCGCGGTTGAAGTCCACCGTATGAGTCTAGGATTTTACCCCAGTCACCTATACCGGGAAAGAAAGGCACCAGAGCTTCACTCATTACCGAATAGCGGTATCCTTGCGCCAGTTCATTGGCGAAAAGGACTCCAATATTGAAGACCCAAGTCGTTACAGGGATTGCATTTCGCGGGAGCGCAGTGCCGATTTTGTAGTTGATCAAGAGAATCAGGAGAATCTTGAGCACCGAGAAGCCATTGAGAGCGGTGACATAGATCAATGCGGAGACAAAGTCGAAAGCGAGACGGTTCTGGAGCCGGGTGTCGGCTGCTGCTTGAGAAGAAGTGGTCGGCTTCGCGCTGCCATTGAGAACTGGTTGGTTTGGCAAGGTATAGCGTTCCCACACCCGGCGAAGAAAAGGATGCAGAAGAACGAGAACAGCCAGGTATGGGATGTTGTTTCGGAATCCTGCATATTGGGCATCGGAATTATCCTGAAGGCTCAATGAGCTTCGCCATCCAGCATGTGGAAGGGCATCCTCAACCTACCACTTTCCGACCAAACAACCAGCCCGGAGAAAGCAGGTGTGCATACTTTGAGTAGTTGGGCGAGTCCGCTGTACCGCATAATAGTCAGACTCGGCGTGGACGGACGATAGCTGGGTTCTCTCAAACCTACGCTGCGAAACGCTCACTACCGCCCAGTACATATTCGGTACGCAAAACAAGAAGACGGCCAGATATACAAAAAACTCTGGCGTCCTCCATCTGGGCGGCGAACCTTCTGTAGACTGTGCCTTCCCATCTCTTGTCCCTGGCTTCTTGGTATCCTCATTGACCAATTTCAGGGGCGTCGAGGAGG
The DNA here is from genome assembly GCA_030247875.1 of Cladophialophora chaetospira. Classification (NCBI taxonomy): domain Eukaryota; kingdom Fungi; phylum Ascomycota; class Eurotiomycetes; order Chaetothyriales; family Herpotrichiellaceae; genus Cladophialophora; species Cladophialophora chaetospira. The sequence goes on along the minus strand of JAPDRK010000009.1, from coordinate 1,567,418 downwards.
AGTTCGTGAAGCGTGTGTCGAGGGTATCGAGGGAGTACAGTTCCCGGAAGAAGGATACGACTGTCATTCTGACGCAGACATGGTTGTCCAGCTGTTGCAGCTGCTTACAATAGGGACTTGCCGAGTTGAAGCGTTCGGTCGCGTGTCGCGCACCTTGACTACTGTCTAAAGCGGCGCCCTGGGACTTGTATGCGCAAGTAAGCTGCGGGCATGCTGCTGCTGCTTTAAGCCACTCGCGAACGACTCTCCTCTTCTCACCTTCTCCTCTAGCGACGGCTCAAAATATTTTTCATGGCTAACACTAGATAACTCTGATTTAGGAGTACGGGACCATTCACTGAAGCTATGCTGTGCGTGTCAATGATATCAAAGTGCCATTTTATCTTCGCAGGCTTACTGCCATGTCCAATCTCGAAGTCTAACGTACAACGACAATCTTGATATTCTGCTCTTCCAAGGGGATTTATTAACATTGACAAACAATCTCCGGGTCTTCTCGACAGTCAGAAATCGTCGCTTGGAGTGTGCTTCCGGCTCAGACATACCAACAATGACACCCTGCTTCTTGTCCAGTGCAATAAGGTATCCCTTGACGAGCTCTCCTCTCAACCCGTTCAAATACAGTCCATTTTGCTCGGGTCTTCACGCGTCTCAATAGACCAGGACTCGTCGGTCTCCAGTATTACCTCTGTGAAATCGTTCTCTTCTGCTTCGTTCATATATCTACCACCATCCATAGATACGATCAGCTGTCCTCCTGCAACCTCCTTCCAATATGGTCTCAGCGCTTTGAATGGCAATTCCGCGCGTCTGCAAACATATTCTTCTACACGGTAGCGGAGGCAAGCCGTGTCTCCAGGGCCACAACGCAGAACTCTCTCTGCACGATGATCGAAGAGAGTCCCTTCGAAAGACATGTGCTCCAGTGTTGTTTCGTCGTGAAGAAACGCAACCAATCTCAAGATCGAATTGGGGATCACTTCGTCGGCATCTTCCCAACCGTCTATTCGCATGCTTTTGATGCTCAGTGACTTCAATGTCGCTTTGTGTCGTCTGATGAATCCTTTAAAATCCGCAAGCGTAACGCATGCCCGCTCAAGAGTCACCTTGGCAAGGTTCAGGTATGCAGGACGTAGGAACCACTTCGTCATGGCCGTTGTAACGCCGTAGTTGTCGAGCCCCCGGGCTTCCAAAATGCCAGACGTGTCCTCGTTTCCTCGTCGCTCTAGGGGTAGGCTTGCGGAGCCGACCCACAAGGTCTCCAATTTAGGAAGCATTGTTGAGGGACACCGCCATTTTGCCATGAGGTAATCCTCGAGAGTCAGATTTTCATCCCAATCGAAAAGCCGAGTTCCGAAGGTGAGCTTGAATCGCTTGGTCTGTGATAGCAGCAGCGCGACGCTATCCTCTTCAGGACTGAAGCCCATGAATATGTCCTCGTGGTGAACAGCAGGTATCTCGATAACGGATGGTCGCAGATGCTTCAGGTATTTCGCTAAGCGGAGGAGGTCTAGGCAAAAATACCGGTTGAAGTCGGAAGTTCGATCATCAAGAAGACGTACGCCTGTTCGTCGAAAGAGTTCGCTCTCTGCTTTTAGCGTGCCATTCCGATAGAAGCCATCCACTTTCTGTCCTGGACACGACCCATTGGTGAAAACGACGTCACGAAGCTGCGTAAATCGCTCCCAGAGTTGCGGGATTCCGTCACCCGACTCTACCCAGAGGAAGTCTTCGGAAGCCTCAATCTCTTCGTAGTAGGATTTCCTCATGCCAGCGATAATGTCGTCGTTCAAGTTTCGGCACGAAACATCCAAGAATCCTTTGAAACGACGGTGACCCACAAATCGGATAGGGAAGCGGTGTACTTCGAAGCAGCGTACTAAGGGTGGCCAACCGCTGATGTTGTGCAATCTGGCAGATTTTGTTGACGCTGGTCATACTTGGAGCAAAGCAGAGTGTGTGGAATAAAGCTCGCGTCGCTTCATGACTGGTACGCTTGTCCCAAAGCCGACATGCCTTCAGATCCTTTCGATCCAGATGCTTCATCACATTGGCGACAATCTCCGCGGGCAGTTCGTCCCAGGAGTCCATTTTGGTTGCAATTACGGAGAGCGATTCGATGGGAGCGCAAGACATCGCGATGCTGTGGAGGAGACAGGGTAGTTGAGTGGAAGAATGAAAGGTGGGATCGAAGACAAAACCAAAAAATCAGGAGAGACGGTAGAAGGTGATCCGGAACTGCCTCCAGGCTTTGGCAGTTCATGTCGCAGCCTTGGTATTGAACAAAGAGGTCTGGGAAGTTGCAAGGCAGTTCGTTCCAGGTGAAGTTGTGCTATAGGTGCAGTACCTCGTGCTGCTAACATTGTTTCGCTAGAATGGAGCGAGATTCATCATTCACCTGCATCAAAGCAGTATGCAGTCACCCGGCCTCCAAATGTAGTTGCCAAACATCGAAGTTAGGGAAGAAACGAGTTTCCATTTGTAAAAGCACTCAACTGCTCCAATTGATCTTCAAGAACTCCTCTAAATCGGCCAATAACTCGTGTGGCTGCTCCATCGCAGCGAAATGCCCGCCTTTCTCATGCCGTCTGAAAAATACCAGATTTCCAGTCGTTTCAATCCAGGCTTTTGGTAAAGGATTTATTTCCTTTGGGAACCAGGCATAGCCGAATGGGATGTTGATGTACCACTTCTTTGAGCCATGACTGTCCGCATTAGGCCTACACCATTGTCAGATCAGACCTTTGGGGTGAGAAGACTGGAAGATTGATCAAGCGGTAAATACTTCCCAGGAAACTCACCCGTAGAACTGGCGATAACTCCACAGATTTGATGATGCACAGCCCGTGAGCCAGTATAAGGTGACGGACTCCAATATTGTGTCAAGTGATGGATCTTCATCTGTCCAGTCCATGAATTTCTCGCCAATCCAGGCTAGCAGTGCCAATGGGCTACTCGCGAGCACAAAGCCGATCGTACTGGGCCGCGTCGCATGCTCTAACGCGTAACCTGTGCCGTTGTGTAGGAAGAAGTTGTGTCTTTCGAGTCCTGCCTTTTCAACGTCTTCAATCGAAGACTGAACCGCGCTCTCAGCAGGAGAAGCCATGGGATGAGTGTTAAGATGAACAGCCTTGCAATTAGGGTATTGTGAAGCGATGATGCGGGCAACACGACCACCCACGTCCCCACCTTGAACGGCGTATGATTCGAAACCCAGGAGGGACATAAGGCTGTCGAAAATGCGAGCAGCATCGTCAGCGCGAAAGTCTTTGTCCAAGGATGGTTTAGATGAGAAAGCATAACCCGGCAAGCTTGGAACCACCAGATGGTAAGGCAGATCTTCCGCAGTGTATTGAGACCTGAGGATGTCCAACAGAGGGAGAAACTCAAGAAAACTGCCAGGCCAACCGTGGAGGAACAAGATCGGAATGGCGTCGCTGCGCTTCGAGAAAAGTGCGACAAAGTGGATGTCAAAATCACCCAGAGTGTCCTGAATCGAAGCCCTGAAATGAGGAAAAGTGTTTATACGTTCTTCATGCTTTCGCCAGTCAAACTCGGTTTCCCAAGACGTCTTCGCCTCGGAGAGCCAATTCCTCGGTAGGCCAAGGGGTCTGTTCTGCCCGGGCAGAGAATTCTCGAATGTCGGTGGTGCAAGCGGAGCCAGTTTGATCAATGTAGCCAGTTTGTCCAGATCCTGTTGAGGGATGTTGATTTTCCAGGGCCCGATGGAGCCCGAAACGCCATTTGGCAAGTTGCCGAAGCCATTGAAAGCCATGTTGTTGTCTCGAAGTGAGGGTGTCAAGGACTTCTGTGGTTTGTGTTCGAGGAGCCGTTTTACTTACCAGATCGCGGTGGGCACGGAACTTATCTTGAATTTCCTCGCCTAGATCAGAGCTTCAACTTGGTATCCGGGTGCAGAAGGTGCTGTCGAAGTTCTTTCCGATTTAAATGGTGATCAGAGACTGGCGGCATACGCGTTACGGCACGAACAGCGACTGTACGTTCTTGCTTAAGGCGAGCTCTTGCTCAGCAAACCCAGAATACTGCGTAACAGCCAGTCGTATCACTCGAATTGGTCTGAAAAGCCACCATGTAAGGCTAAATTTTCCTAGATGGAAGATGAGTAAAACAAGGTGATGTGAAGCTGAAAGACCGAGTAATAAATGATCGTCTGACATAAGAAGGTGTGACTAGGTAGCTACGGCGTATTTTCTGCCTGACAATATCCAGGACTCTGACATCACCTCGATCCGAATTCGCGTCCGCCTCAACTCCAGCTCACAATGCCGCTAATTGAAGAACTTCCTGTCACCACAACGATCCGAGCCTCCCATGGCTGGACATACGTACCTGACACCGGGGTCCCACTCGCCGCTCAGCCAGCGTCTCGTAAACGTGGTCGCGATGGAACAACCCTCGCCACCAGCGCAGCGCAGGCTTCGAAGCAGGAGAAAGCCATTCAGCAAAGGCTTAATGACCTGAACAAGGATAACTACCGCGAGGCCAACATTCCTATTCCGAAGCGCGATGGCACAAGGGCTAAAGAGAAGAAGACAGAACCAAATGTGAAGAGAATCCTAGCGTACCAGAGGACTTTCCAGCACTATCTGGCGAATGAAGAGGCGGGAGTCAATGTTTATGGAGCAGCAGGAGTTGTGCCTTCCTCAGGCACTCGTACCGCGACACAGACTGCACAATCTGCGCAGAGATTAAATGCAGACTCGAGAAAGCGGAATTCGGCCAAGGATGCTGTGCCATCACCTGCCCCGAAAGGAGGAACGAGACGAGCAAGCTCATTGAGACGATCAAAGACGGCGGCTGTGAAGACAGAGGAGGTACCCAATGCCAATCAAGCCGACATTGAAATGATAGATGCTCCTCCCCAACCCTCGTCACCTACTGCATCCCAGAAGTCACCTTCATCCCGGCAAAAGCAGCAATCGGCATCTCCCTCGGCGGCACACAAGCCGCCGCCACCTTACGATCCTGCGCTCGACCGAGACCCTCTCCTTCGCACTCTCGATTTGCCCAAGAAGCCATCTGACCGAGTGATACAAGCTCTGCTTGCCGAGCCACCGTTGAGCTACACCGCCGCCCGGGCAAAACCTCTCGATGCTCCAATTGACGAAAATGGGACACGCGTGGGGTATGCTATGCGTACAGGCAATAGTGCATTGACAGCAAAGCCGGGGCGCAGCTTCTGCTCTGTATGTGGCTATTGGGGGAAAGTGAGGTGCAAGTATGGATGCGGGGAGCGAGTGTGTGGGCTGCTGGAATGCTGGAAAGGACATGAGTCTGTATGTCCATTGGCAGCTACAGCCTACTAAATGCTATAATGTGTATCGCGACAATCCAGACAGCGGGCACATGGTTGTGGCCGCGGCTTGGTGGAAAATGTACTGTTGTTGCCTATCTCCCGTTTCCACTACGATCAAGCCAGCATCGAGATACCCCTGCGTTGGCTTTGGTGGATGAAGCTTTAGGGAAATTGATTGTTGTGTAGCAGACGTTTCGGACGAAACATTCTACAAAGTTCTGTTCCTGAATCACGAATGTCTACAAAGAAGTAAATTGTGATGAACCTCGCTCTCAAAGCCTTGTTCTAAGAGTTTGCGTGATAGACCCCAAGGCACAGCCACGATCTGTCTTGCAGGCGCTTTGTTCGCATTGACGTCCGAAGTTCTTCCCCACTCCCACGAAAAACACAACCGCTCAACCAAACAATCATGTCTCATTCAGGTCAATGCAAGGTCCTCGTTCCAGCAATTGAGGCGAATCAGCGTTGAAAACCAGTCCGACAATGCTGTTTGATTACTGGTAACCTGTGGCTGAATCGGCCACAGCCCGTGACAGAACAATGCTGAAAAAGTGAGTCACGAGCATGAGGACCTTTGGTCGCTATATATGTGGCCGCCAGATCAATTATGAGTTGATTTCTGCATCACCAAGACCTCACATCTAGACCAACCTAAACACAACTTCTACCTAAGGCACTCGGAGATCGCTTCACTACACCAATATTCGGGACGTACTCACTACTGCCAACGAAATGCCTTCCAAAAGAAAACAACAAGTAGTCGATGAGTCGTGGTTGGAGGACGCAAAACGCAGCAATACCCGAACCGCGCAAATTGTACGGCAATCTCGACCAGCACACAGAGCACTCTTCATCGAAGACATCGTGCACATCATAATCGACTTCGTTGCACTACTTCCAGATGACGAACGACAGCGAACTCTTTGGGCGTGCGCTTCAGTGTCAAGGACCTGGTATGAAGTTGCCCTGCGCCGGCTCTACCACTCTCCAGAGTTAGCGACCAGAAATATCGACCTCTTCGCTCGCACTGTTTGCTCTGGTCGGAAGAACTCACAAACATCTGCACACATCGCCCAACTGAAGAGTGCAGTCAGGCATTTGAAGATCACTGAAGCGGACCAAAAGGCACGCAACAGTACCATAGGGCGGGTCCTGGACCGGGTCAACAGCTCGCTCGAAAGCTATGAGTCTTCTACAGTCACAGCCAACACATCTATCCTATCCTCTCTTTCCAGATGTACGAACTTGAAATTCCTGGACCTCACCGCCAACCTACGTGAACTCAACTTCCTGGATATCCTCGATGCCACGGCTATGCTTCCGCGATTGGAAACCTTAAAGACGCCTCAGAACTGTCTCTCGTGCCAGTGTGATCGCCTTCAAGGCTCGCTGCTCGACCTGCGGTGGCCCCCAGCTCTACGCAGTCTACAGCTTCCCGGGTTCTTCTTCTGGGACAACCAAGATTGGGTGGTTCCGAACGCTGTCGGCTGGCCCAAGACTCTTAGGTCACTCTCCATTATGGAATGCCTAGGTTACTACCCGTTCGCGAACGGCTCACCCTGGCGCCCAGAGTCAGAGCAATGCACAAAAGCACCTCAGATTGAGTCTTTGGAGATTGGAAATAGTCGTGGATATGGTTCACCGTCAATGGAGCTAGACGGGCTCTTTGGCTTTTTCCCGAACCTGAAGACCCTCAAAATCCCTGCAGAAGCGGCTTTACACAAAGATGCTGTGCAGTCCCTCCGCCACATCAATGCGACACAGCTGGAAGTGCTCGACCTACAACCACCGCCGGATTACGCCTATCCATTTCTTCGATGGGACTTGACCCCTACGGGCTGTCCTGCATCACTGGACCAATACGTTACGACTTTCCCCAACCTTCGACGAATGACAGTGCCCGATGCCGTCATCTACGTTGAGCAGTCGCTACGCCGTAAAGACCCTGCTTACTACAACGAAACCGTCCAACCATCTCTGGAAGCCCTCAACACAGCACTGCAGGACAGAAGCGCTTCAAAAGACCGTGGAAACTCAGGCTTGTTCATCAATGCAGCCGATCGACCTGCGATGATCGACGAGGAAATCAGACGTTGCGGCATGGTATACTCGATCAATGCGCCAAGCAGGTCGGTCTGGCTTGTCACAGGTATCAGATGCTGGGCTCCCCAACCTCTTCTGTGTCTTGATTTGAGTCGGATCGCTGGGAGACATAGACGCGCCGCGTTACGGGGCAGGCGAGAGAAGAGCACTCCATTGCCCTAGCATGGTTGAGGCGCCACTGTACGTTAGTTGGAATAGTTAGTTGATGATATGATAGTGATACAATAGCATTACCATTCAAGTGTATCTGCTTGAATTTCCGTCGGGCTTCAAGGCACAATTTCTACCACAACACCGCGCTCTTCGGCCCATTGCACAATATCCGGCGGCACCTCTGGACAACCCTGAATCAATATCCTCTCAATCTTGGCACCCGGAGCTTTGATGAGTTCGGAGACGAAAACATCAGTGATGGAGAGTGAATCTTCGACGTGAAGGTTGCGCAGATCTGGACAGTTCCGCGCGATGGTCCCGGCGTGTGTGTCGCGGAGGGCTGACCCGTCGTAGATCAGAGTCTGCAATCCACGGAACCATTCATGTTCAAGGAGCTGAAGAAGACGATCGCCGAACATATAAGGCCACTCCTTGACGTCGCAGCAAACCAAGTTCCCTGGCTGTGTCTTCCTGGCCGCTTGAATGAGGAATTGCGGATATGTGTCGAGGATCATGTTGAGCGTGGTGAGGTTTTCCAAAGCAGGGAAGACTCGCTCAGTAAGCTCGGGGTCGCCTTCGTCCCGGAACCAGCAATCTTGGAGACCCAATCCCTTGAGAGAAGGAGGTAGGTAGATATTGGGTATTTCGCACTCGGCAAAGCTTAGGAGCTGCAGGTTCTTCAGGCAGCGTAGGTCAAGCGGCGTTCGTTCCCGGATATTGAAATATGCACATTTGAGCCTTTCCAGTCGCGGTAAGCCAGAGAAGACGTCTTTGTCAACCTGCGCTGTGTCAGTGGAATGCGATGATTTAGACCATGCAACATACAACGGCCAAGTCTGAATAGCTTCTGTTGACCTCCCTAAGCCACAATTTAAGTTCCAGCAAAGAGTCGCTACGGAGCATCGAAGTTGGTGCATTACCAGACACGTGATCGAATAAGGCATTCTCCAGTATGGGACACTGGGGAAGCAGGATCTCGCATACCCAATCCATTGGTACTGCAGTCTCACGGTCAAGCGAGATGGTCTTGAGTTTGTATTTGGCCAAGGGCAGCGTCCAGGACATGAACAGACTGCCTTGGACCTCGATACTCTCAAGGCAGGGAAACTTCTGCCACCGTTGTAGTTCCTGCAGGATCGCATTCGTCGAAGGCACTGTTAGCTTGGCCAGGTTGAGAAATTTTGGGAGCTTCCAGCGCTTGAGGGCCGCGGAGAGCATTTTGGGTGTGATATTGCTGACCGTCTCCGGGAAAGCGAGAGTGTCTGTGAGTGGAGGGAGGCTAACCAGAGCTTGCTTCCATGCTTTAGAAAGGCGAAGTAGTTGAACAAGTTGGCGGTATTCGAGATACGAGAGTATGAGTCCAACGACCTCGAAGGGAAGCTCCGTGATGGGATCTCTCGGGTTTGATAGAGCCACGTGCGTTTCAATATGAGCTTGAGTTCGCCGAAGTTGTTCTGACAGTTGGTCGTGTAAGGGATCCGAGGCACGGACGAGCTCCAGTCCATCCTCTAGATAAGCGACTGCGGTGTAAGGATTGTCTCTCGCAAGTTCGACCCGGGCGCACTGGAGGTAGCCTCGTGAGTCGTTCGGCTCAAGTTCGAGCATTGCCTTTGCATTTTTCAAAGCTGAATCCAGGTCATGTAAGCCAATATGGGCGGCGACACGGAGTTCCAGCAGAGTGACAAATTGATGTTCCTCGGGGTCGTGGTCGCGTGGATTGATGTTGTTCAATAGCTTATGGGCAGTCTCATATTCCGCTTCCAATATCAATTTCTCAGCGGTTATGATAATACCTGCAACGGCTGCTTGCGAAATGCGCTTGGCGCTTATACGGCTGGACACTGATCGACGTGGCATGGCGATCGCTGTCGACTCGGCGGAATTAATTTAGTATTTGCAGGTGTCGATTTTGGAAATCATCGATGAAACTGAGGTGAAGTTGAAGTCAGAGGTGACGCGATCCGCGTCCGCCGGGGAAACTTCGGGCCCTAAGCAAGCGAAACCCTGACGCTGAGACGTGAGAGCTACGGACAAAACTTTGATTTCACTTTCATGGTAAGTGTAATAACCACGGCCCTCGGACGACACAAGTAGTGTCTAGAAGGGCAGGTCCCATGCAGACTCGAGTGGGCTTGCACAGCTGCTCGATCCAGGCAGCAGCAGGCAGGTAGTACAGGCGAAACGAACGTGATCGTTACCGCCACATCGGTAACCACTAATAGGCAAGTTCAACACCTCCCCTCGTATTACACGTCACATTCATTATAAAAGCCGTTCGAGCTCCGTCCAACGCTTGTGAGCACCTGTAAACTATCCTCGCTGCTTTCTTCCTGGCCCGCAACAAGGTCATGAGTTGTGTGATATCGCTGGTCAGGTCTTCAAGTGTGTCGACGTTCCGCAACGCCTTCCTGTTATCTTCGGCGAGCTGCAGGAGTTCGTCTGTAGCTTTGCAGAAGATCCCTATCTCAATAAAGGTCGTGAGCAGCTGTCGTTGTTTCTCAGCCATGGCAATCCTCGATGAGACCAAGCCTTTCAAGACTCTCCAAGAGCTAGCAGCGTCCAAGACCATTGCAGAGCTATTAAAGTCCGGTAAGCCAGCCGAAGAGTTCCAGAGCTTCGACGACCACGAGCAAAGGCTGGTCTTCGCCCAACTCATCAAAGACTTTGCCCATCTGAAGCATGAGAATGACTACTACAAGCGCTGCAAGGAAAGGACGCCTTATCTTGACTGGCAGCTCCGCACAAAATACCACGGCCGAACCCGCTCAGCAGACGAAATCTCTGAAATATCTGACGCCAGCACCGAGAGTGCCCAACAGGCCAAATGGGACGCTAAGGAGGCCGAGAAAGAGACCGAGGAGTGGAAATCCAAGAATGGGTACTGCTTGAAAGAGAGGTTTCTTGAAGACTGGCACTATTCTTCCGAGGCCGAGCGCGAAGCAGGCCAGGACCGAAGAACCTTCGATCGTGAACTGATGAACAACCGCTTCGATGTCAGTACACTTTGCAGCCACGGCGCGGAGGGTGACCTGGTGGTCTGCGAATATCCTGGACGCATGCAAGACACTCCGGCTTGCGGCCATTCGTACGAGTCTCACCGCGAATTTTGGTACAAGATCTCCTCACAGCTACTCTACTACCGCGTCACAACCATCTTCGGAATGCCCCCAAGTGATGAAAACGACGGCTACAAGGTAGCCTGGTGGGCGCATCTCACGTACAAAGACGGAAAGAGTCGCTTGGACATTGGAGATTGGAAAGGTCATGCCTCGACGAATTACTATGGGAACGCGGAAGGAAGAGAGAGCGCGCTGGCGCTCCTGAATTTCCTCACGGGCTTGAACTGTCCCCACACGTACGATGGGGTGCTCGCTGGGACATCAGCTTGAGGTGTTCGAGCCTAAAACGCCCTTCTTTCAGGTGTTTCCTTCGTCATCTTTGTACCTCTTAAGTGGGAAACCCCAACTTCCGATTTCGGGTGTCACTCTTTGTTTTTGACGCCAGGGAGGAGTCATTCTTAAAGGGCAGGGAATCCAGGACGTCAGATGAGCGAAGTTACTCTACCTGGGGTCGCTCTAACGAAGACTTAAAGGAAACGCACTGGCGTTAAAGCGAACGAGCAGTTACTTTTCTTTGTGGTCTAACTTTGCTCCTAACCTAGTTAGGCAAACAAGTTCTCAAGACTCCGGAGAAGGTAGTAGCGTTCAGGTCGACAAGGCTGGTCCTTGCATCGTACTTGTATGATATTTCGTAATGCCCCAGCACGAGCTCTGCTCGCGCTACTCGTTCCGAGCAATCAAAGCCTGTTCCTGCAATTCCAATTCAAGGCTCTCAGGCATACCATAATTGGTCATCAGTAGTGATCAAAATATCCTTGCACCATTGTCATCGTAACTGTGAGTCATGACGTCCGCTCGTAACAATCGTTCAGTCATCCGGACATCGGCCGCGGAGAGCGCTCGTCGACGTAAGAGGCATCGCAGATACGGGGCCAAAATCATATGCATTCAACCCCTGACTGCCCACCCACCATGTCCTTAACATCCCTGGACCTAGCCAGCCCTCCTGACGCCGCACACCCCGCAAATGCCCACATCCCCAGCGTTGAGATACCCGGTGCCACTGCTCCTGCACGCCTCGCTCTGACACGACCACGCTCGCGGGTCCTTCCGTGAATCCATCACGTGGCAACAGGCTAGACATGTGGCGTTGAGTCGAGGATTTTCAAGCGAGCAGATCGGACAGCAGATCGTCGTAGGTCGAGGCGACCGTACGGTGGAGTCAGGCACTGGTGTTGTTGCTGGACGTGGACTCGAGCTCGCTGACTTCGCCGGAGTCAATGACATTGATGTGGGCTTGCCTACGTTCGTGTCAGGGGATGCGGGAGTTGTCTTCCGTGTCTTCCTGAGATTTCGGGCACTTTGTGCATCGTTCTTGCCGAACGAACTTCCAGAAAAGGGCAACTGCGATGGCACGGCCGACTGGGCCGCTGGCGTCGAAGCGCGCGGTTGTTGTTTCCCTGGGCTCGCTCGAGGAGATTGGTTGCTCTTGCTCGTGTCAGAACTTAGTTCTCTTTCCGTCCTATGCGGAGGCGTGGCACTTTTGCCTGCTGGGGTTGCCTGACCGGCCCGCATACCCGTAGATTCATAACCTTCATGACCTAGTCGAAATGAATTGAAATAACGTTCCAGAGTGTGCATTTCGTGTATTTCGTGCTGTCGGTCCGCACCATTCAAGCCTTCGTCCTCGCAGACTCGTATCATGCCATGACCTCGGCCGTCCAGGATCTTCCGTCCAGTGGCGTCTCTAGCGTCTTCTAGACCGGCGTCCAGGTCTTCGTAGTCGTCTTCATCATCGCTATCGTCGTTTTTCCCGGCTTCCAGTAGAAGATCAACCTCTCTTTTGTTGGTATCAAACCGTGCCAGGGCTGCTGCAGCCCTCAACTCTCGGCCTCTCGCACTCTGAGCCACGCGAGGTTTACCACCAATTGGTCCTCTTCGGTTGATCTCGAGAGCCAGACGCTTGTCTTCGTCTTCGCCGAGCGCAACTCCGTTTGTGCCGAATTTCTTCTCGATACGACGGTCTCGCTTCTCTTTCCAGGTCAATTCGGGCTTGTCTGTTCGACCTCTGCGCTTTCTGTTGCGGCTTCGGTATGTGCCTCCACAAAGTGGCAGGCTTTCCAGTTCTGTGCTGGTCAAGATATTGTTGCCCATGACAGCACTCATATCGTTCAGTGTCCGGCCAGAACCCCAAAAGCCTTCCCCAGTGTAGCCTTTTGCCCACAGCGCTTTCATATCCTCTGCATAAGAGTTTCTCGCTTTCCAGAAATCTTTGCCGTGGTTCATGTGTGTATTATGAGCCAACTCGTGCATCATGACCATTTGAACCGCGGGGAACGGCACCCATTTTCCCTGCTTTGTGCGCAAGACCAGTTGAATGATCTCGCCATTGTTAAAGTTGCGGCCAATGAACTCAGGATTGGGCTCATGTTCTTCCAGTGTGGTCACAGAGAGATAGTGTTTCTTCATTAGAGGGAGGCATTGCGCTGCAATGGCTCGCAGGAAAGTATCGGCGATCTCGTAACCTGCTTGCTGCGAAGGTGGACGAGGAAGAGGCTTGATGAAAACGACGCGGTCGTTGGGGTGGGAGGATTTCTGGTGGTTCAATCGTAGAGTATTGAGAGGCATGGTGGGATGGTGGGATGGTGGGATGGTGGGATGGTGGGATGAAGGCGGATGCGATCTAGAAACAAGCGAGGCGAACGAAGACTTTTGATGCGCGGTCGCGTAAAGTGGCGGTGACGTGATGAGCAACCTCCACGAAAGTCACCCGAAAACATGTGACTGGAATGGCACTTCTTCAGATTTCACTTTCATCACGACTATCGTTCAGTCGACATTGAGGTCTATAGCAGCTACTGTCCATTGACGCTTGCCGCTCATCAATTTAGGCAGGCTCCCGGGGAAATGTGTGAGGAAGTCGCATCCTTCGCAACCTCAAGATTAGGTCAAGTATTATTGAATTGACCCTGGGCAGTGTTGACGCAAGTATTTGCATGACACCAGAAATGCAAGGGTGAGTCGTACTGTTTGCTCGAATCGCCGAGCGAAGCACATATTCCCGAATTTGTCAAGCCTAAAATCACACGGAGCGAGCAAGCCTTGAACTTGAAGCTGGATATCAGCTTGGTGTCGGAGATGAAGACAAACAAGGGGGAGTTTCCAGCCGAGGTTCAAGCCCGAGGGCCCATCAGCCTTGTTTCTCATCCACCAAAGATCTCTCCTTCTTCCGATCCCGGGACCGAATTTACGAGCGGGCTCATCGCACCTCAGATGGCAGTTTACAGCTGATTTTTCGTGTATACATGACGAAAGAACAACCTGCAACAGGATATTGCGAGAACGGTCAATCTTACTGGCGCTGACAACCGACTAAGTCCATAGCTTTCAATAACGCGACTCTTTATATACATTTCGACCTATCCTTTAAGCCTCTGAGCCGGGGGTTACAGTCTGGTTTGAGACTCTGCTCCTCGTCGAAATACACTGCTATCGTGCGCCATGGAGCACAGGAAGGCATCTTCGTCCACCGCTGGGTTCTTCCAAGCCCTCCCCATCGTCCCGCCACAATTTTCAGCACCGCCAAGTGGTCGAGCATCCACAACATCAAATCATGAGACATCAAATGATCCAGTTTTATCGAGAGCCCTGTCGCTATACCTCCCCAACCCAATTCCAGTACCGCTATCAAATCATTTCCACAACTTCGCCCGACTAGTATTACACCCCAAAACGCTGCAACAAACAGTCGACGCCGATACCGACCTGCCAACACTCCGCCCATTGACAACATTCGGTGAAGAAAACAAAGTCGACTCCCTGCGCACAAGCGAAGGATGGCGCGAGCTGAAGAAGATCCAGACTGCAGCTGGTGTTGTAGGAAACGGCTACCCTCAGAAGAATCTCACCTTCAAGCAGGACTTCAACCGCCGAATCCACCAATACGGAACACTACACCTCTGGCACGGCACCTGTGCAGTCGCAACATGTCCCATGGGCATGGTAGACGGCGCAGCGGTTCTTCTCCGCCGCCATCTCGACGACGCAGACGGTGATCAACCCGGTCGCAGAGCCGTCTTCAAGGAAAGCTACAATCGCCTGATCTCTCTGGACAACGACTATGCCTGGACAGCCGGCCAGTGGATGACCGAACGCAGCGGAGGAAGTGACGTGCGCGGCACAGAAACCGTCGCTCGACGCATGACGGCCCAAGAAATCCAAGCTGATGTGGAGAGCGGCAGAGATAAAGATGCCCATGGCTTACAGCTCGGCCCATGGCTGGTCGACGGCTTCAAGTGGTTCAGTTCTGCCACCGATGCTGATATGGCCGTCCTCCTCGCCCAGACGCCTAATGGACTAAGTGCCTTCTACGCCCCTCTCCGCCGTCGGGTAGGTCATAATCCCACCACAACCTCCTCCGTCTCAACCCTCACCACCGAGAACCCCCGACACCCCTCAGAAATGAACGGCATTCGCATCCAACGCCTCAAAAACAAACTCGGCACCAAAGCCGTCCCGACCGCCGAACTCGAACTCAAATCCACGCGCGCATACCTCCTTGGCCGCGAAGGCCAGGGCGTCAAAGAGATCTCCTCGATCCTGAACATCACGCGTCTGCACTGCGCAAGCGCCGCAACGGGCTACTTAGCCCGCGGTCTTGCCGTGAGCAGAGCGTACACCCAAGTACGCAAGATCCGCGACGGTCAACTCCTGCGCGACAACGCTCAGCACCTAGCCTGGATGGCGAATGAGACGGTGAAATACACCGCAAACGCACATTTCACATTCTTCGGCGTCGCGCTCCTCGGGGCCACGGAACAAGATTATCCCACCGTCTCGCACGATACACTGGGTGCAAAAGCTCTAATCCCCTCGTCGCGGCAGGCTCAAGAAGCACTCCTCCGTCTCCTCACCCCGGTTGTAAAAGCACACACTGCCCTAAACAGCGTGTCCGGGCTTCGGGCGTGCATGGAATCCCTGGGTGGAGTGGGCTACTGCGAAAACAACGAAGACGGAGGGATCATGAACATCGCGCGCCTGTTCCGTGACAGTGTGGTGAATACTATCTGGGAAGGGACGACTAGCGTGATGGCCGAAGATGTTCTCCGCGTAGCCAAGAATCCAAAAACCGAGCCCGGACGGAATATTCTGGATGAGAGCTTGGGAGAGTGGATGAGGAGTGTGCTTAGTACGATTGAGCGAAAAGGCATGTTCGCGCGGGAGATTCGTATCGTGAGGAATCGCTATGAAGTGCTTGAACGGTCGGTACGGACGAAGGACTCGAGTGCCTTGCAGCGTAGAGGGAGACATGTTCTGGACCATATCGAGGCTGTTGTCTGTGCTTGTCTGCTCATGTTCGACGCGACGGTAGATGAGGATGAGGTTGCTGTCGAGATTGCGCGGCGGTGGGTGAGATTGAGCGCTCTGCCTGCTGATACTGTCAAGATCCGCGATGAAGAAGACGAAGTAGCGAATGATCCGAGCAAGGAGATTGACCTAGATAGGAGGATCTTCTTGGGCGCAGCGGCGGGATCAGCTTCGTCGAGTAGCGCAAGACAGACGAAGTTGTGAAATCAAGATTTTGTGCTGGGGTTGTTGTGTAAGAAGAAAGGGTTGTAACGTCCAATGTAGTACGAGACAGTGCTTAGTGAAAGCATGTTCGAACCGCCATCAATCAACTGTGCTCTTACACATCAAACATTCTCTCCGCATCTCAAATGAAGTCAAAGTGAAGTCAAAGTGAAGTCAAAGTAAAGTCAAACTGAGGTTCAAGTGAAGTCCTCGTCAATTGAACAACTCACAAATCCGTCCAACGAAACCCGACAGGCCGGAAGTGTTGACCACAGGTAAAGGCCCAGTGACGGGACCAGCAGCAGTCACCGTGGGGACGACCAGGATTTGGTCCCCAACTTCCATCCACTCGACAGTGCTAACAAAGCGAAACGATAATTTGATCTCTTTCCTTTCTGTCGAAGCCCTTTGGAGGCTCTTCTTGTCACTGGAAACGCCTTCGCCCTCCTCGTCGCTCTCAAAGCGGAAGAGGTCGACTTCTTCCAGCGTATGACTTGCTGCACCCCCGCGATGCCTCATTTGCTGCTCGTCCTCATCTAGTGCTACTGCGGTCACTTTGACAGCTGCACGAATACTGTTTACGTACACAATTGCGTGACCTCCCAGGATCAATATCGGTGCTTGGGCCTGCGCAAAATCTGATGCTGGAAAATTCGCCGAACAGGAGTGAAATGCTGTAGCGTTATGACTGGTGCCAACGAGGACCATGCCCTTGCGAGCTCTGGCCAAGGGAATGCTGTCACCCCCACCGTCAAGAGGTTCGACTCCAATGGTGCCAGTCTCGCCGTTCTTCATCTTGGTGACAGGAAGACGTAGAGTTCGGAGTGACACGATGCGTACGTATAAGAATACAGCGGTTGGCTGTACTCTTGGGGTTAATGTCCTCGGAGGCTCGCCTTGGTAAGAACGTGTGCGGCCGTTGGACAACCCCTCCAAATACACCTGCTGGGCACCATAAGAGCTCGCTCTGGGTATGGGCTGTGAGACCTGAGTAAACGGGGCATCCGTGTCAGCGACAAAAGGCCCTAGCTGCATAAAGTGGCCAACAGCCAGCGAGCCTCGTGATACATGCCCGCAGAGCACGATCCCGTGTCTTGCTACCCGTGTCTGTGTATCGAAAGTGTAAACACGAGAGGGAGGGATAGTGAAAACTTCATCGACGTGGAAAAGCGACGAAGTCAGAACACACCCTGGTTGCATCGATTGCGATGGTTGCCCCAGCCCTAGCCCGCTCGTGATAGGTAGATTTTGCAACAATGTGTGCAGCTTGCTTATGCCAAGCCCTGTCACCGCACTGGTCATGACAATTGGCACAGAATGTTGCCCAGGCTCACTCTGCATAGATGAGACGAGTTGCTTAACCTCGTCCTGGTCTCGGTCAGTCAGAATTTCCAATTCTGGACCAGGTAGCGGGACTGGTGTGTTGCCGAGGATGACAGGTTTCCTGCCAGCTGCCTTGACGGCGGAGAGGACTTTTGCGAGGACAGATCGCAACCCCACCTTGTTTGCAAGATCCATTTTGGTGATGACCACCACAAATGACAGATGTAACCGCAAACAAAGGTCGAGATACGAAGAAGAGATCTCCACATTCTCGCCCGTACCGCCGTCAGCATGTGAGTCCACAGTCTGAGCCGTCACCCCAATACTTGATTTGTCGAATGCATCATCTGCAGCGATGCAAAGCATTGTCCATGATGGTTTCCACGATATTAGGCTTCTAAAAGCAGATTTCGCGAATCTCGGAGAGCCTGGCGAATCGGACAGAAAGACGACTCGATCGGCCAGGTTGTGGATGTCTATCCAGGAAGAGACATCCCCTGCGGCGTAGTTGATGACCGGTTTGGCGCGACCCCGATCATGCGAGTAACCGACAAGTTCATGTGCAACAGAGCTTGTGACCCCGGAGGCGATCTCGTGACGATGCTTCAGCAATGACAAACGACTTCTCCCCCGGCTATTGTCTAAGGTGGAGGTAGACAGTGTTCCTAGCAAGGAGGACTTTCCGGCGGCACTGGCTCCTATCATGCTCACTCGCATTTGCTCAATCGAGGCATGCTCGGCCAAACCGGGATAGTCTGCTTCCCCAGGGGTGTTGGCTGGCTCATCAAGGCCTGCTTGATGGACTTCTGAGTCCGTCGAACCCCGCGAATCAGGATAGACTAGGACTTCGGCAACCCATAATATGTCTTGAAGCTTGTGGTACTTGTCGGGTTCATCACTTGTCTCCGTCCATTCACATGTTCCTACTTCAACTTTGCGTATGATACTGGTGGTACAGCCGAGACTTGCAGCCATGGCGTTCAGGTTGGCCAGGCTCTCTTGTAATTCATCCTCGACCAAGCCAATCAGTGTCCCGTCATCCGCAACCCCAATCTCGTAAAGAGCTCCCTGGCTTTCTTCCAGTCCTGGTAAAAGCTTGGCAGGGCGATCTGGGACGCCCAGCCTTGGAGCGGCTTCTGGAAGCACTGGGAGGACCAGATCTGCGTTTGAGGAGGAGTGGAACGGCGACGACTGTTGCAGTCTCCATAACAGTTGTGTAGTAAGCTGCTGCAATCTTGTTTGACGAGTCTGGGTCGAAGGTTGCGACGGGAAGGCTTCTGCGATATTTTCAGTCGAAGACCGAGATGTCCCAGAAGGTTGTTGTGGTGGAGTCATAAAGTGTTGGGAACCAGAGATGAATGTGGTCGTACTCGTCGACACAAATTTTCGCCTTGGGCGGAGGAGGAGGTGAAGCTTATACTCGGTCGGACCGTCCTGATGCTCGGGCTCCAACTTCAGCAGCTTATCCATCACATCTTCGCTATCGATAGAGGGTTTACTGAAACCCTGAAGCGGCTGCGGAGTGGAAGTGCCTGGAGTCGACCAGGGCGATTGGATACGAGGAGGCTCATCCTGGTAGGTGAAGATCGAAGCCATGTCGACTTGCAAGATTCTTCAAGTTGTCCAATATTATGCTCTTAACGTGTGCCGCCGTAAGGGTAAGGTTAGTAATGTCTGAGGTAACGAACGAGTGACAGTATGAGAATAGTAGAGCAGTTGCGACAGACGAAGGAGCAACATTGCGGTTGTGTTGTTGTTTCAAGCTGTGCAGTGTATTCTGAGGGTTGACTTTGGGTTATGACCGCAATTTCCTTAGATAGAGGTGGCCATTTTTATATGAGAGGCGGAGGTTGCTTGGTAGTATGATGCAGTGTTCAGCACAAGAGATGAAATCGAGTCACATCTTTCCTGTGGAGAGAAAGAAAGGTTCGGCTGATCAGCGGTCCTTCTGCCTGCCTTGGCGGGGCATCGTCACCTGCTGTCAGTGGTTGCCGTCATGATCGCACCTGTTCTTCTGTCGACGCTCGGTATTGCACCGCAGCACAGGCACAAGAGCATGACCGCCAGATGCCCGCGATGTGCAGTTGTTGTCAAACTTCATGGACGCGATTCATTCCGGTTGGAACTTAGCAGACTGTACCGGAGGTTGGATCGATATATGGAGTTATGCGGGGTAGCCTCGTAGCCTGTGTGCCAGTGGAACAAGTACCTAGCCATTGTCATGGCAAAAATATGACTGGGCTGAATTTCATCTCATGGGTCAAATGGGTATCATAGTGCCCTCTACACGAAATCGCTGAATTGTTTCCATGCTGCATCGCCCGCGGCGAGTAATCTTCAACGGCCAACAGGGGAGCGACCCTCTGGGCGCTGCTCTGGGCACCATACTATCCTCTGCCTGTGTATGCGTCTGAACGCGAACCTTGCTTCCGTCACCTGCTTTTCTCTTCTCCTTCAGATATCTTCTCCCATTCGCTGTCTGTACTGATGTAACCGGAACTCTCGCCCAGGCTGCGTCTGCGCCTGAGTGCCTCGTTACTCTCCGCCAGCTTGGGCTCGAGCAGAGTTGATGAGCTGTCCTTCGGTCTGTCATGTCTCTGCTCTTGGCTCGGCGCGGTTGATTTCGTTGTATCTGTCGTGGATCCAGCCGCGTCCGGAGCAGCAGCCTCCTCAGTTTCGGTATCGCTCGCATTGTCCGGCTCGGGACTCTTCTCCTTCTTCTCCTTGGCTTTCTGCGCCTGTTGTTCTTTTGCAATCTCGGTCGCGAACCAGTTGATCGAAAACCATAGTCCACCACATAAAACTGACAGCACCACGAAATGTAGCGAATATGTTGCGATGAGGAGAGCTAGGAGGAGGAGCTGTAGCGCGGCGAAAGCGGCATTCGTAGCGACCAGAAGCGTGGGTGTCGGACCTGGGGTAAAAACGGAGTTCCAGAGCTCCTCTAGGAAGGATGCCATGTTGTCTTTGATTGAGGACGAGCGCAACTCAGTAACCTTGACCTGAGAGTAGATGTCGACCGGGTCGAGAACCGAGGGCGCGAGGAATGAAGAACGCGACCAAGCCTGCCCCGCCTCCAGGAGGATATCAAGGGCTCTAATAGATTTGAGTGCCCAACCTAGCCACCCTGGCGATTGCTCTAGAAGCAGGCGACAGCTCTAGGAGGACAGATAATCGTCTTTGACTGGCTGCTGATGATGGGTAGAAGTGTAGACGTGGCATCGAAAGACGACTCAAACAAGAGCGTGATCCAGCAGCCTATGACATGGCCACCCCCTCGGCCGCCGCAATCACCCTTGCCGCAGTTGGAGATCATACGCCCGCAGGCAAATCCGATCAAACACACGACATCATCGTCACCTCACCAACCTCTCACCTCTGACAGCAAGGTCATGTGCTCACTTTTGCTTCTTCAAGACTTGAGCCTGGAAGAACATTTCAACTCATCTGCGCCTTTATTTAGAAAATCTGACCATCTGTCTTCAACGGCTACAGCTTGGCGACATCAGCGAGTGACGGGTACACCTCCTTCCCATCGGGACCTGTTTTCACAAATATATAAGGTTTGGCGCAGTGCGACGAGCGATCCCATTCCTATCCTCCTGCTGTTAATACCCACGTTCTCATTTCATGTTCACGGAAGGATCTGCAAGGCCGCCAGTATCTTCAAAACAGTTCGATCTTTGCAAAGGCCATGTAACGAACCCGAAGACGACTTCATTCAATATAATCTCCTCATGGCTTGCTTAACAAAGCATTTGATGCAGCCAAGCGCCCACCGTTGGTCTTTGCTCATGATTCGATACAACCCCTGATTGAAATGGCAAGCAAGGCCTGAAGTTCAAGGAGAGGCGCCCAGCTGAGAGATACGGGCGATGAAATGACAATGTGTGCTTCATTCCTGGGTCAATATCCGCTCGTATGAGACTCACATGCATTTGCAGAAATTTAGACAGGGGTTCGTTATGGAAACGATGACAGTGGCTCTCCTTTGCCAGTGCAGGAGTTGACACTCCCCTCGTCGTGAGGTGCTCATCGAGATGGACATCCAGTTCCCCTTCCTCGCATGTCTCGAAGCACGATCATTTTCTTCTCATAGGATATTGACCAAATGGATTGCCTCATCAAGAATGTTCTCGTACAGGAGCTGCAAGCGGCTGAGAGCCTACTTAGATGGCACGCCCTATGTAGGCGATGGCGTACCTCCCCAGAAAACCTCGATGTTGTTGTCCTTTTGGGGCCGATGAGGTCAGTGTGAACTTTAGAGAGGAATCATGTCTCCCGACCCATGCATCGAGTTGTTTTGAAATATCAGCCCCGGAAATGGTGGATACTATGCAAGCTCAAGCTGAGCTTTGCAAGATTGCTAGCGAGGCTTTGGGCTGCATGATGATCGAGGAGCTGAATCTCGTTCCGAACTTTGGTACGGGAGAAGCGCGGCATACTTCCGCAAACATCACGAGCCGCACCAGCCACAGGCCGGTTAACTCCGCCACAATTACCCGCCACAAGTACCCGCCACAAGGGAACCAGGGCAAGGAACAATCCGCGACGTCGGTCTTTCGATGAAAGAACCTCACGGCAGGGCTGTGGCCCCAGGCTTGTGAGTAACACGTTCAAGCTCCGAAGTTCCGCGATGGGTCCCGTGGATCTGAGCAGCGATGACAGCATTGTCAAAAGCTTTGGAGCAGTGAGCAGATCGAGGCGCTTTCTGCATTTGGCGTATGTGAGGATTAGTCGCGTGGAGACCGTTATGTGTCATTCCTCTGATGACTCGCTATTTCAGTGCACTTGGGGATTACGAAGAGATCCCCTGCAGGACTTGTGAAGCTATTCAAGCGTCTTCACATTGACCAAGAGTAGATCGTTCTTTTGTCGTTTTCCGTAAACATACCCTGATGAAGGAAACCTACACTGCTAGTACACATGGCTGATTATCGAGCTATTCATCGTGCGAGACTCCAACTCTTTTCGGCCATTGCCATCTGCTACCCAACGTGGCTATTCTTGGAATGATGACTGGATGCACAAGTCACTCTCGCAGCTGGCTCGATGGCGTGGTGAAAGACGGTGGCACGATCGAGGAGACAGGGACACATGCACAGTGAGTAGACTGTATGCATTTCCAAAGTCAACACATGATTTCGAGTCGTGCCCCAGTTGAGAGATGACCTTGGCTGAAATCATCATCGCGAATTGCCGGTGATTCGGGTTAGCGATTGCTGAAGAAGGAAAGGAAGAAAGAAGTACGAGATGTCCCGAGGCCACGAATCGGGACACGGAAACAGGCTGCACGATTCACGCCGCCGGCTCTTCGCGTTAAGCCCTTTCAGATCTTTGGGTTGCTCGGCATTGGGGGCCGACTTACTTAATACGGTCTCTTTTGCCTGTTCGTTTTCTGTCAAAGTGCTCACTCACCAACTCACTTCGCCATCCACCAACCACCAATGGCTAGGACTGTCATCTACCTTTCTCAGCCACTAGAAACCGTGCCTGCTAGCTGGGTATACAGCCGTAATTTAGCCTCACGCAGCAGACTGCCCGCTACCCCGACACGGACTGCACAGCGCGGTGTGGTGGGCGCCATAGGCACTGAGGCACTCAGGCACTCAGGCATGGCTACCGTCTGGCAACCATCAGCATTATTACTCTTCTGCAAGTTGACTTTCGTACCTGCCCCTGTCTCCTTAAGCTATGATCTAGCTTAGTTGTGATGAACAAGTCTACTTGCTTTCCGAGCAGTTCCTCGGCCGATGGTGCTGGGTCGCACCGAGATTGCCTCCGCGCTGGCCACCTGATCTTTCAGTGCCTGCGGAGGCGAGGGTGAACGGCAAAAACCACACTGACTTACCACTCACCACAACAACGCAGAATACTCCATTATTGTTCTCGAGCCTCAACAAGAAAAACCACCTGCCTGAAGTAGCAGTTGTCTTGCTCGCCTTCAATTGCGCTGCTGATAGGACACAGACACCTCGCCCGGGTCAAACAGCTGATTTGGAGGTTACCTTCGCAGCATTGTTCCATCTTATCACGCCAGGCTATGGTTACGGTTATATTGTGGCCACCACCACTATGCTTATTATTGCTTATTGCCCACGTCTTACTCGCTCGCTGCCAGATGGTGTGTCGCTTGCCAGAGCATGCTCTGACGACATGCATCAGGCATGCTCCCAGCGGTTGCACACGCCCGGCCCACAACTGCGGTCATTTCAAAGGTTTACGCGGCCGCACCCAACTGCGTATCTTCCCCAGTGAGTATTATTCTTGCGCGCCTCTAAGTTTCCACAGCACTACTGGACCTGGCCCCACTGGAGTTCACTTTGGTGAATTGTGTAAGTAAGCAGTGCTGACCGTGGCTGAGGGTAGCTCCGCTCTCCATGGGCTCTGGAGAGTGGGCTATGCTGCCGGCTGGTAATGTGCACTAACGCGCTGGCACCCAGGTCTTGCTCCGCGATTCGGTCGCTCCAGCACCGTGACCACCATGTACCTTTCTCGTCTTTACCATACTGTGTGAACATCCCTCCTTGATTATTCTCACAGACATCTCCCCTGGATCTTAGCTAGGCTCCCTCGCATTGGGTTTCTTGGGACTCACTTGTACAATCGTGGGTCAGACTCCACCGACTTGACCCGGCACGAACTTCTCACCAGGCAGTACGAGTAACTTCACTGATTACCCAAATCTCTGTCAACCAAATCTGAACAACCGCCTGGCCCCCCTTGAGTGTTGTCCCCAAACGGCTATCCGTCATCTTTGGCTTTAATTCACCCCGACTCACCCTCCTATCGGTCCAGACGTGGCGTGGCAGCATACCCCTTAGCTCACCCGAGCCACATCTCCATCTCCAGCCCTCGGGATCGCTCAGGCCCCCAAACAGGATCAAACGTTCTTCGACCATAGTTATGAGCAACGTACGAAGTCTATAGGGCTGCGCTAGGGGTAGCGTAAGTCTGTCGAAGAGTTTATCCATCGAGGACATCCCCGTGTTCAACCCGTGGCATCAGCAACCCACCTCTCCCTCCCCCTCAAAAGATCCGGTCATCAGCATCTCTCGTCTATCCCTTCAACGTGCCGTTCCTAAAGGCAATTTGGTTTCCCCCATATCGGCCAATCATTGAAAACTCCCTAACGCAGAGTTGCCTGCCTCAGGTCCTTGTAGGCGAGTCGACTGCGGGCGCAACTCAGGGACCTATTTCGAGATTATATTTATCGGAGCGGGCCCGGGGGTTGTTTTCTGCTATTGACCGCCCACTCTCCGCTCTTTATCATCCGGATACCGTCAATCAGCGCAAGTTTATCAGAGAGATCATCCCAGATCTGTCGAGCTTGCTCCTGCAGGCTCGGCTGTAGTCTCAGTCAACATTGCGAACCACAGCTCTTGTCAGTCTACTCCTTCCATCGTGTCGGCCTCTCCGTCAATCTCAGAGCGCTCGTCCAGCCAAGCTCAGAGCGCGACTTACAGCGAGAGTCGAATCTCGTCCGCCAGTGGCCAAGGTAGCGGTCGTGTGAGCATCTATCAGGCCGCACAGGAGCCACTCCGATCCCGAAGACCTGCAACCACCATCTTGAGGTCGCATCAGGAGGGGAATCAGCATCCCGAACAACTTTCATACCAAAGTCAACCTTACCTTTGGACGATAAACCCACCGCAGCAACCACTGGCTCCAGGAGATCTGCAACCGCGATTAATACCTCAATATACACTACAGCGGCCCGGGTTAGTGATTCTGGAAACGTTCGCACACAGACTATAATTAACAGGGTTGATAGGATGGCTGCTCAGGTCCTACCTACGCCGCCTTCGCAGTATCACTCAAACCACATGTCATATGGGAGCGAGATGCTAAATCATTTCTCAAGTAGGACGACATCTTGCCCTTTCCTCCGCTCCTCGCTGATCTGTGGAAATAGATTTTGACAGTTTTTCAACAGGAAATAGTCCCTACACCTCTGAGCCTGCGACACAGCCGCTATTGATGGTATCGCATCCCTCTGTCAATTCTGAGGTGCCCTATCGAAGACGCTCATCTCATTCGCCTCAGGCAGTCCTGAATGCACCATCCCTCCGGGATCGGACTCCTATTCGCCACCACAGACCCAGTCTTTCTCGCGAACGCAGTCACAGCCGGAGTGACATGCTCCTTGCTTATGCTGCAGAACATAATCAATTGCATCAGACACAGTCGCTACCATCAATAGCCGCAATGCCCTCGCAAAGTGCTTCGACAATGCCACAGCTCTATAACTTGCCTGGGTACAATATGTCGCCGCCCCTGACGAGTTTCTCACACCAGAGTGGCTACTTCGGTTCTCCAGTTCCGCCACAGCCGGTACAACAAGACGCTTCCAGCGAATTCTCTCTCCATCAGAACGAGACGGAAGGACACGGGTTCTATCCGGTTGGCCGTACAAGTTCGCACGGCTCAGCGATGAACTTGCCTCCGCCCGATTCTCCGAACGCTCTATACATGCATGGCCAACCGCAGCAGAGCCACCAGCCCCTCCCATCGATCGGTATGACGATGCAACCATTTCCACCTGTACCGCTTACTTTGGAATCGTCGCCAGCTGAGATTGAGATCATGCCCTCCAGGCCGAAGCCTCAGTGCTGGGATCACGGGTGCAATGGCCGCCAGTTCTCGACTTTCTCGAATTTGCTACGTCACCAGAGAGAGAAGAGTGGAAGCGCGGTCAAAGCCACGTGTCCACATTGCGGAACAGAGTTCACACGGACGACGGCGCGGAATGGCCACATGTCAGGAGGCAAGTGTAAAGGCAGGCCAGAGTCCGAAGGATTGAGCAGGGCGAAAAAAGAGTCCTGAGGTTTGCGCCTGATTTTGGATTTTGGATGCGTTACGATGACATGATTTCGAGCCGCATAGCGTGGCCGCCGACATGAGATGGCTATGGCAACCGGGAACTGGACGAGATCCACTACTCAATTGCACGCTGGATTTAGAACAGTTGACGACTGGGGAAATTGGCTGCACAGCCGGCTATGGCTGTGGGTTCTGATTTGTTTCGCTTCTGCCAAGCAGAAGCATAAAATATGACATCGGCCACCTCTATGGCAAAAGCGTGCCACGACTCAAGCACGGTTTGGAAGTTGTACTTCCATTTACATACGACTTGACTTTGCCCTTGAATGGCTTCAATGCTACGTCGTATACACCTAGCCTGGGAATCCATCTCTTAGCAGTGATTAAGTTGGAGTGTCGCGTTATTCCATTGGTCATGAATAATAAGCAAGTGACTGATGTTTCAGATACAGACCACATCTCACCAAGCTCAAAAGTGCGCAAAACTTAACAGGCAACTAACTGTTCGAGCAATACGACGACTGAAGAAGCGTTACATCCAGGCACCAAAGGACCGGTCGCGTGGCTCGAGAGCTAGCATATCGTATCGGCATGGCCCGTGGGTTGAGGCTTGAACTAAGCAGCAAACGTGCAGCCCGCTTGAGCAGCAGATCACAACGTCGTAACTTAGCCGTAGGGAAACGTTTCGCTTGGCTAGGGGTCCACAGTTGGTTAGATATCTATGAGAACACAGCGCCAGGGACAGCTAGGGAGATCGTATCTGTACAGAGCCTGCAAGAGCAAGCTCAGGTGGAGGACGGTAAGGGCTGCTGCATTGGCAGGTCTACTCCCGGTAGTGGTTAAGAAAGTAAATCACGTTTTGTCAGCTTCGCAAACAGTAAAGGCAGATGCTCGATATGTCGCCAGGCACTGCAGGTCGGCGCGGTGGATTTGTTAGCGAGGAGCCAGCCAGCGAGAGCGATGCAGTGGAGGACGCGACGAAAGACATGCCGATTGATTCGCGGTGCTAACGACAAGCAGCGAGGCTGACACCATCTGGGCGCTGCTGGCTGCACGCTCGTACCCTAGCCGCGGGTGCCGTCTCGCCGTTTTCGGGGCTCGGAGCCTGAACTCTTGGCCCCAGATCGACCAGGGTCAGGTACCGGGAGGCCAAAAGCCAGTGAGAGTCGCATGACATCCTTGCCCCAGGGCCAGGGACCCAGGCACTTGCCGCTGACCCTGGTTGCCTTCCTATTTTGTCCTTATCATCAAGTTACCAACGTCGTCATTTCGACCTTCGAGTATTGCCATGTCACTGACGCTTCAGTGCACTCATCTCCTCACCATATTCTTCTATACCATTGACCACCTTTTATCCTCTTTCCAGTACTCCTAGAACTGTCTGTCTCATCCCTCAAGCCTCTAGAACAAGCAGTCTGCATCTGCGGAATCCGCCGGTAATGAGATTTGTGCTGGCACCTGCCAGAATCCGTGCATCAATAAAACCTCACTGACAATATTCGTGCGCCGTGCAGCACAGGATTCTCTCAAAGAGCTGGGAGACAAGCTTTTATCACTAACGTGATGCTCTAATGCTTATGTCACAGATCAACAGTGTCCTTCGGCGGTTTCTCACTTCGTGGAAGCAACCCTATCTCCATCAGCTACCAGTCGCCCCGCCAGTGGCGTGCTGTTCGGTCGCCCCCTTCCCTTCCATGGAAGAAAATAATAGCCGGATAACTTCTTCCCCTACCGCGATGGGGGCAACACGACTCTTTCAATGCGTGCATACCACTCGGGTAAACACACCGATGTCTAGCATTTTGAGCCTCTACCTGTAAATGGGTCCAGTGTCGATTCGTTGCTATTCTGGGAGCTGGGAAAGATAAAGCAAGTCTGGATACTCAGGTTTCAGATCACAGTCGTCGTGGAGATATGATCTCAACACGCTGAAAAGAGAGGGGGCTTTCCCAAAAGGCCTCATGGTACACACGGCTGGCACACCTGCCACCATCACATGTTTGCACTCACCACTGCGCCCAGGAACCACACTCATGGATATCTCAGACAACAGAAGCTATCATCGGATAACCAAAGACCTCGTTATGGTGAATCTGATCCATGTCAATATTCTGCTAATCATCCTGAAGCAGATTACCGCAACATTACTCTGATAACATCTTCCAGAAATAATAGTGTTCAATCGCAATCCCCCACTACAAACTCGTCGAAAACTTGTCCCGCATCGCCACCCGCCGAAACTGTCCTTCAAGAAACCCAAGCAACAAGTCTCAGTCCTGTCTCAGATTCTTGATCAGCCATATTACAGGCTTACTTCCCTTCTTGATCATACCTACGCCACAATTTGTGGCTTCGCCTTCTACCAACTGCCATAAAAGGAAGATATCACCCAGCTCTATGGATTCTATACCCAATAAAAACAACCGTGGCAGTACCTCCCGGGCACGATTCTCCGGACCTTGTCGAACGCTGCATCCATCCGACCTATCGAAGTTGAAATGCTGTAAGTGAGAGGTCTGTCACATTGCTGACCGATGTCTTAGTCACTCTGGAGACCATTGTGAGTCAGACCTGTGGCTTCAAGCTCCACAAGGACCATGCTTTGTTGCTGTTTCCATCCCATCCTTTCGCTTCAGCTTTACACCGAGCTTGCTCGCACTGCTCTTCTATAGTGCGGAGCCCTGCTAGCTTGGTCCTTCCGGCGATCGATGGTCTACACGAGCGAGTTACGGATATCCGCAGCGTTTTCGAGTTGGGTTTCGGTGACGGTGATTTCATACTGACCGGTTGTTCGTTGGTAATTAATCAGTCTCCGACATTTCCACCCGTCCTCAGGGGCCACTCGAGATGATGATATTCCCCAAAATCCATGATCTTAGTGGCTGCAACGCTGCTGATCTCACCCGTCAACACGATGGCGGCGTGCGAGAAACCTCTTAGCGAACGAAACATCAAAGCTCCATTTTCGCACATACTCCATTTATGGCAGGTGGGTTGCGTCCGGAAGCTGACACTGAAACACGGGTCCCAGGATCAATCGATACAGCTGCACCGCCAAAAAGCGTTATGTAATTCAATTCATTCACGAGTCGCCCCATATGCCTCTTCCCAGAGAGAGACCGGGCTCTACATACATTCTCGACAACGGAACCTGTGAATTAACACAAACGTTCAGGACGCGCATCTCCACAGTCTCGCATCGTTAGCGAAAGCCTGACACTAGCGACAGCTTCATCGGGCGTGCGCCATGACCATCCGGGCTGCCGCACCTCTAAATGCAAGCAAGACCCACCGACAAAAGTACTTGTTGATTTGTACTCGAGAGTGTGAGACCATGGTGCTTCATAGCTACTTCAGGTATGGCCTCGAACAATGAGAACTAGCCGAGAGCTATTCCGTCAAGCTTCTCGAGTCAACCACCCCTACGGGCTATACGCATCCATCGGCATTTTGCACGACATTCGACAGACCCCACTTTCCGATCTCACTATAGACTGGCGTTACAAAGGTCCCCGAGACTTTGGTCAGTCCTCGTTGCAGATTTGCAGAAAACTTTAAGCACTAAGAGGCCAAGAATCTCCATTTTCCATTTTCGGGTCCAATAAACTTTGTCCCGATTGGCGAAGCTCAGAGCAGAGCATTTTGTCCCCCAGCTCCGTCTTTCGACCATGGCGGTGTTAAACGTTGCAATAGCGAGCGTTCTGTCTATCGTTATTAAGACTTCGATCTGCTGATGGACCTCAGAAGGTGCCGTTCTTTATTTCTTGGCTGCATAGTAGCTGAACCTGGATCGCGACACATTGATACATTTCCAGATTGATGAATCGTTCCAGCTCACCAATGTTGCTGGACAGTGATCTTTCTGGTTTGTCTCGACCTAATCTGGATTCAGTCAAGACTGCCACTCCAGTGGTGCGAAGCAGCTGAACGCCCAGTGACAGTATTGCCTTTCTGGTACAGGACGAAGCTGTCCGTGTGTGGCGCTCACATCCTGCATACGGAAGAGGTCACCGTCTTGGCCCTTCACGGTATCGCATGAACGTATCTGCGAGACGCAATACACTTTATCGAATTCGTGATTAAGTCAATACAACCGCCGAAGAAGACTACGGTCTGGAATAACCAACACGAACGCAACTAAGAGGAAATACACCTCACGGAATGTCGTCTCACTGCCAAAGCGTCACTCTTCTGTGGCTCTTGCCTAGGAGGGGGTTTGCAGAAGATGAGAACGATTGCAGACTCGGTGCAGAGGTTGCGCGGGAGTTGGATCAGAGAGGCCTCGGAACTTCTTCGTGCATTCGGTCCTGCTTCTGGGCTACCGTGGCTGTAACGCCCTGTTCTCCCCGCAAACGCCAATGCACAGATGCATAAAGCGAAAGTGACTTCCACATGTCCTAGGAGCGAATACTCAAGAAAGCCCGGTCCGCTTAGTCTCGCAAGAAAAGATACATTTTAAAGAGGTGGGAGAACAAATACTGGATTCATAGAACCAATGTCGCACGATTCGCATTCCGATAGAGACGATGGCTAAGCGAATACGCCTTACGCTCGAATTCCCTGAACGTTGAGCCGCACAGTCTATTGCAAACAACGACAATCGTGAATGACGGCACGAAAACAGCACATTCTTCACCGGTAAGAAGTGATAACTGAGGATTTCGTACGCTGGCGTACTCTGTTAATTCCGCAGTTCGCGAAGGAACTTTGTGTGGCGAGAAAAACATGACTGACGCCTTCCCGCAGGATCCAGAGCTTGTCCTTTTCGACCATCAATTTTGGCATATCGCACCGTTTCCTCCCTGCTCGGCTGCTGTTAGCGTTTTACGCAAACGGGCACCGCGAATTGCTCAGGGCACAAGATTGTCACTTCCAGATTCATTATGTGACTTGAAGCGAAGACGTCAATTCCGCTTCTCGGACAGCTGCACGGCTCAAATGCTTCTCATTTCTTGCCGCCAGGCCTGTCGCCCACCGGTGAGAATGGCATCGGACGCCTTGCTCGCAGAGTACGCTCAAAGGAGGTATATACCTAGTTCAATAAGTGACGCAGCAAGCACCCACATATCTCGTATACACATTTGGAACTGACGTACCTCTCCGGTGGATCTGATGCCAGAACCGGACAACCAGATCCTCGCATAACCCTGCGTGAACGCACCCAGCATTCTTTAAATGGGCTTCACATCTGCCACAACTCGTTCCCGTCCCGTACCGTTTCGGCGGCGAAATGTCGTCCGGCGCCCTGTATCCTCGCGCAGCCTGTTCTGGACTCCCATATTTCAATACATAGCCGTGGCCCACGTTGTCCGCGACAAGGCACACACGCAGGACGCGTTGCTTGCCAGATCTCCACGCGGGAGGCGGCCTAAATGCACGACGATCACAAGAAGGCGGGCAACCTCTTGAAAGTCCGTCCAGTCAAGCGGCATAAACGTACCTACAGGAATACCAACATCGATCATTTCGAAGTCAGGAGTTCAACGCGACAAAAATCGGCGTATCGATACAAGACATTTTGTAAAGAACTAGTCACAAAAAGCAAATATCCCCAGGACCCACCAGGTACCTCGGTAGCCCCCCGGTAATTTCCAAAGCACTCGAAGTTATGCACCACGGCTGCAGGACGCCAAACTCTATGCAGGGCACATTCATCTCTGCAGCTCTACACCTCGAGTCCCTGAAGAAGAAAAGATTTCTGGTTTCGGCTCGGCCAAAGTAACGGGTAGTACCACGCACGCGGAATGATGCCAAAGCGAGGAGTAGGGCGCCCTGACATTGGATACAGGGGGCCGAAAAGGTAAACCTGAAACAAAGCGTTGCTCGTTCGGCCTGGATTGCGCCGAGCCGGAACGAGGGGTGGAGGGGAGGGTCCTGTCTCCTTTTGTCGCCTGTTTGGGTAGTCGGCGAGGCTGAGACGTCGAGTCAGTCTGTCATATTCGTGAATAAGATACCCACCTCGCCCAGCGTTGATGGGGAACAAGACTTCCACGACTGAATTGCTTCTTAAACCTACGTTAACCTAGCTTGATTAGTCAGTTCTTATGTGAAGGTAACAAACGACACGCGAAGTCAGGCTGAGGGCCTTGCAGGAGCTTGTGGAGTGCTGTGTGCGTCATCATGCTTTGTATGCTGGGGAAGCTGCAATCGGAGACGAGACCGACATATCCTTGTGCAAACAGAAGAAACTTTCATGAAAGTCAAGCGCATGATGAGAATAACAGGCGTGGCAAAGTTCCCCTTCAGTTGCCTGCACAGAGATCAGACCAGAGCACTGGGAAGGTTCGAGGTCAAGAATACAGGGCTGGGAGGAATTATGTCAAACAACATGCTAGAAGGTTATACCTTCCAGATGAAAGGATGGCGGGAGGATAGTCGAAGACAAAAGCCCGCTCCCTTCTGAGCAGCAATTTGCGCTCTTCAGGTTCGAAAGGGCAAGTTAGTCATCATGACAAGACTCTATACCCACATCCTCCCCTTGCACGCTTCATTCGTCCTTGAAGTTCGTGCAGCCACCTCAGAATTCATTTCGAGGTCATGGATGCTGGCTTGTAGCCGTCGAAGGACGAGCGCTCTTCGGATCTTGACCAGGAGTTCAAAAGTCTACGCAACATCGGCCAACAAGTCGAACGGTGACGAGAATCAGGCGCTGCAGGGACTGGCAAAGGACCAGATCCCAATCGACGTATATTTCTTTGAGCTAATAAGAGCACCGCACATGCTAGCCCTGCCCAGAAATTCGTACTCGTGTAGCCTCAGCCTCGTCGCGGCTCATCTTCATTCACTATTCAGCCTCCCCTTTAGAATTCAGAAGAATCAAAGTGCTTAATATGCATTTTCCATGTTGAAAAACAATACGAAAACACATGTTCTCGGGCACAGGAGAAACTGGTGCTGGTCAGGGGTATATTACAACCGATATTGTCGCCACAAACTTGACAACCGTTCGAGGATTCAATCGACAAAGCTGCCACCACCACCACCACCATAATAACAACCACAATATGACCCGTCTGCATACTTGACAATTCAAATCGGCGGTGCATCCGCGAAGTTGGAGCAGATCGGTGTGGTTCAACTACCCACCAGGTTCATCCTGTACGAAATCTTAATGATTCAAAGGCTTCGAAGCTTTGAATCTTGGGCTTGCTTGTGGATTCTGCGTCGTATTTCAGGTCACAAGGCACAGAAAGGGGCATGTGCAAAGGAGTTATTGCTTGCGCTGGTTCTGATACCTATCATATACCCCGTGGAGACCCAACCTAGCCTGACCTGACCTGACGCTCCACGATCCATTTTGCATTATTCCCGCTTGCCCATCCGTCCCGTCCAGGGGATACTTTCCTTCCACGCTCAAACAACAAACCTGGCGACCATCATCCATCCGTCCAGTATTTGACAAACCCAGCAAATCATAAACGTCCATGACGCGCCTTGAAAATCGAAATCTTGTCGTCGTAGAACAATATCTCCCGCAGCCGCCATGTCGGTCTCTGGCCATTCGCACCGCTGGCTCCCCCCATTTCGTTACCTTCGCCTTCGTCGCTGAGATCGTCTGCCTCGTCCGACACGGCGTCGAAGTCGCTGTCATCGTGGCCATCTCCGTGTTCTGGTTCGTCGTCATGAGAGTCGTCATGGTGGTTGTGGGGTGGATTGTGCGAGGGGGCGTTTTGATGGGTTGTGCCAGGGTTATCGTGGCCGATTTCATCACCTGGAAGATCGTTTGGTGACGACCCTTTGCGTGCGGAGGCGTACTCGAGGATTTCAAAGCACTGGCTTTGAATGCCCAGGTAGCAAAGTTCGAGTTCTGGTCGTAAGGCGACGATGTCAAGGACCTGTAGCGCTGCTTCTCGGGAGTGGACTGTACCGTTGACGTGCTCGGCGATGTGGGAGATGTGGAGCGAGCGCAATGTCGTCGCGTTGGGGAGACGCCGCAGGAAGTGATGCCAGTCCTTATAATCGATTGACATGCTCAGTTCGCGGAGTTTCATCTTCCCGCTTGTGATGCATGTGATCAGGTCGCGGTTGAATACCCATCTTCTCCAGTTCGTGTTGGGACGATCAGGGTCATCCGTTCGCAGTGTGCTATCGATGAGGAGTTTGGTCAGGCTAGAACGATGCTTCCTTACCGCGCCCTTATAGATCATGTCGATCGAAACAGGTGATTTGTACGCTGTATTTTCTTGCAGGAAGAGCCATTCTAGGCTGTCTGGGGCGAGAGTGTCTTTGATGAACGCGATCAATGAGGGTGAGACCATATCGGTGTGCAGTCGTCTTAGTTTGAGGGGGTATTCTGCTGCTGCAGGAGCGGGTGTGCTCGGAGTACTAGTCTGTGAGCGAAGTACCATGCTTGACATGCCGTTTGAAGAGATCCTGAATGGCGCTGACGATGCTCTTCGACGGCTTGACGGTGTGAAGCGCTTTCGGAGTGCTTTCCACAACTGCTCGTGGTTTCTACAGCCCAGCAACGTCAACGTAGTCAGCCGTGACCAATCGACCGCTTTCGACAGAACGGCTATCGACAAATAGACCCGTTCCAATTCGAAAGTCTCCAGCATCAGCTTCCGAGTGGCTCGACCTTCCTTATTCGAGTCCAAGAAAGAGTCCTGAATTTGATGGGCATGACCATGCTTGGCAGTGTTAGATGGGTTATCGGTCGTTCGCTGCTTTGTTGCAGATGCTGGAACCATTTCCGAGTCGTCATCCTGAATGTTGTGAGCAGACATCAAAACACCCAACTGGTTTATCTCTGAAGCAGGAACAAGCTCTTCAGCATCTTCGTCTCTCTCCGAGTCTCGAACGGTCTCGACTAGAGCATCCTCCTGGAGCAAATACCGTTGTGGCTCAAGACTCGAGGATGATTCGGCCTGCTTGTAATGAGAGAAAGCATCGCAAAATCTGTGCACCAAAATCCCTAATATCCCTCCTGGACGTGGAGTTTGATCACTCATTCCAGGTATCAATGGAGGCAAGACAGGAGATCGCTCCTCGGAAGGCCGTGCCCACATGTCGAATTGTGCATGCGATGCCATTCCTACACGAAGTTCGTGAAGCTTGTCTAGAGAGCGTTCGACAAGCACGCTCATCTCCTCGGCGTAGGGCAGTTCATCAATGTCGAGTACGCTCAGACTCTTGAGCGGCGGCAAAATAGAGAAAGTCGGAAACTCAACCCGCGGATATGGTGGGATCTGGAAGAGCGAGTTTGCAGACCCGGCCAGAATCGAAGGTAAGTTGGCGTTCTGGGGCCCGGGATGGGTGCCTGGTGGTGGAGGGGAAGCCAAAGGTCCTTGATCTTGATTATCATGCCAGCGAACCCAGACTCGCTCGAGGCGACACTCTCTGCCATCATCGCGATTTCCGAGTGAAGCCAGGGCCATCCACACATCTCGAAGCACACCAGTAGGCATGTCCCATATGAAGGCCTCGAGATTCCTCATTCTGCCAACGGCGAGCGCAACCAAGGTACCGAGCATCTTTCCCCCTTCTTTTGTGATGAGGTATTCTTGAACCCAATCAGCCGGCCCATTGCCCAGGCTGAATTTCCGAGTGAATTGTGCGAAATGATTACCACGACGGATTTTGTTCGACGGTTTCGGAGACTGGTGGACGGATTGATTGTGGTGGCCACATTGCTCGCACTGGTGTTGGGTTTGTTGCTGGTAGGGCGCCTCCCCAAAGACATCTTGAGCCATAACCAATGTGGCCAAACCATAGGTCAACGCGTCCACACCCATTCGATTCTCAAAGGTGGCATTCGCATCGGGCCAGACAATATCAAAGCGCGCATAGATGTTGGGAGTGACGAGTCCATGGAGGGCGGAATGGGTCAAAGCGAGCGAAGTGAGGTCGTTCGTGTGCGTGAGTTCCTTGAGGATCGTTTGCAGTATATCGACTGGGAGATCGAGAAGGCGCAGAGGCTCCTTGTGAGCTGAAATGGCGTCCCATTCTTGCTTCTTGCCCTGCAAATGTTTCGTCAAGAGATCTTCGGTTCCCAGAGCTTTCAATTGCGTCGAGCCTTCTTCAACCTCCACAGGAGCTTCCATCTTGCAGTAACGTCTTTATGTCATCGGAAGGCCCAGAGCATGAGCCCTGAGCCGAGGGAGCTCTTCTTTAGCTGAACATAGGTGTCACTACTCGGTGAGATGCTAATGCGCAGTCGGGATGACAGGTAAAGTAACACTTTGTATTTACGGGATAGGGAGGGGTCTAGGTGACACAAAAGATGTCAACGACTCGAGGTCTGTGAAGACTCTAGACGCAGGCTGAGGTCCGACTCGAGTGAAGTGGTGGACTGGCTGTGACATTGAACTGTGTGAGGGTGCTGAGCGGCGTGTGTGGGTTGGCGTCCGCGGTTAAGAAGACGACTCGAATTAATAGGTTGGCTGGGTGCTGGGGGGTGACACTCTAAATCTACTTGAGCTTAGCCCAATGCATCCGATCTACGCGGGTGCGCGTGTGCGGGCTCTCCGTGAATACTGATCCCGCATCTCATTCACTGTCCAGAGAGTGACAGGCACACACTGCAGGGCTTCGGCTTCCATTGAATGCAGGCCATTATTTGCTACCTCTTGCTATCCGCTTAGAAGTTTGCCAGCGAAGTGGGTTTCATGCTGGTCACGTTCATGCTTTGTTCCTTCCCCGAAAGGGATTTTTCTGCACCTCCCACTACCCAGTAGTTGCATGACAAACTAAACGTCACTTTGTTGTCCTGCTCACTTTCTTTTCAGTTGTCTCTCACTTGTCTCTCATACATCCAACCATTCTCCAGTCGCTCTTGGATGGCTTGAGGTAGTTATTACCAGCTCCTCCTGCACCGGCGAAAGCCTCAGGTCACTACCTACTGCTCAAATCAGCCTGCTCCTAGCTGCGCAGTATCTTGCGCGTACGACCGCCAGAGGCCGGCCCAATTGCCCCTCACTCACTCACTTCCACTCCCTCTACCACGATCCCTCCTTGTCCCACACCACAGATATTACACTGCCTCAAGATGTCTATGGACAAGCTGCCCGACGAGGTTCTCGTCAAGATCTGCGCCCTGCTTGACTTCCAGAGCAATGCGAACCTGCGACTGGGCGGCAAGCGATATGCCGAAGTTGGAGCTGAAGCTCTTGTCAAGAGAATCCGCTTCCACTGCACCGACGAGTCCCTCCAACGCCTCCATACCTTAGCCCAACACAATGTTCTCTGCAAATATGTCGACACCGTCGTCTTCGAAGGCAACTTGCTTGCTGCCGTCCCCTGCATTCACACCTATCAGGGCCACTATATGCTCGACCACCACCAACATGAGCGACCTCAACCATCTCCCAAGAATGCCACTGCTCGCGAGAAGAGACTCTACGACCGCAATATGGCCAAGTTCACCCGAGACATCCAGAAAAAGTACGATCGCTACTTGGACCTCTTCACTAAGCAGCAGAAGATTCTTTCCTCCTCAGCCTACAATGATATGATCGACCCAAGCATGCTTCGCTTTCCACGCCTAACCAAGATTGCACTCTCGACTGTGGGCCGGTGCAAACATGTCCTCTCAGGCAGATTTCTCGAATCGTTTACGGCGGATTGCGCTATGCCTATAGAACAGGATACCAAACCCACCAAAGAACAGCTCAAACATCTCATGTTCCCCAATTCCCAGCCCTTAATCGGTCTTCGCACGCTGGAGGTCCACGTCATGAGTCCGAAATTCTTCTTTGGTTTCGTCCCAACTGATATGCTGTGCCTGGCTTTTGCTAGCCTCCGCAATATCGACTTGAACTTTCGAGTGGAGAAAGACGATCGAGGCAGTCTGGAGACCTCTGCAGATCGATGCTATGCAGACTTCAGCAAAGGAATTCTCCGAGATGCACTGTCAGCAGCCAATGACTTGGAGCAGCTCACCATCAACTTCGACGACTTCGGTTATTATGGGCCCGTTACGACGCTCGATAAGATCGTGGGCACCAAGGCATGGCCAAAGCTTGTGAGCCTCAACATTGACTATATGACGACTACTGAGGAGTACCTGATGGGCCTTCTCAAGCGTCATCCATCTTTGAAAGATCTTCGACTTGGCTTCATGACTTTGGTCCAAGGTCACTGGCCATCGACCACTAGGCGGATGCGGAAGGAGTTGAGCCTGGAACAGTTCGTGGCAACCGGTATTCTCGAAGACAACGACCAGATGTTCCCGATGAATCTCCTGGATGGCGACGCCTACGCTCAAGACTTCAGCCACATCTCATTGGGAGAGTCGCTTGGTCTTTGGGTCACCGACGAAGCAGATGTCCCAGACGAAGATGACTACCATCCCTTGAAAGACGAAGAATTCACAGATGAAGAAGAACTTCGAGATCAATACGGACCATTCGCAGACGAGGACGACTTCTCCGACATGGACTGCGACTCCGATTAGGGGCGGCTAGCAGCTCTGTTCCTTCTTCACATCCATGTATGACTACGAGGTTACGAACTTTTCCAAGATTACACAGCATTGTACAGCATTCGGCACTGGCATTTTACGAGAGACGCGTGCACGCAGATATACCCCTTCTTTGTTCATTTCATTCTTCTTTCTCGGGTTTCCGAGGCAATTCACCGGGTCTGGCCAGGGGCCTCCTTCTCCGCGATATGGGCTAGTTTGAAATGAAAGGGTGCTGGGGAGCAGATTGTTGCGTCGTGAGGTACAAGGAGAAAAAGTTCTGTCCAAAGACTCTTCTGTATTCCTAGCTAGAGCGGACCGGATGCATGCACATTTCAAGTCGTCTTGTAATTACAACATAGACTACTTTAACCCAGGGTTCGAGCCTTGTTCTCTTCTTCTCTCTCGTCCATCATGGCCCTAATATCGGCTATTTTTCGGCACTGGCCACCATGATCTCATCAAGCTTGTGTGTGCTTCATGTGAGCGTTTTTGTGTTCCTTAGCTGGATATGCTCCAGTCACAATAGGCACTTCGCAAAACCTCGTAGGCAAAGATGCGGCCAAGTACGCGCCTTCTTGCTTCACCTACCACTACGCCTTTTCGCCCGGGTCGTCGAGCCCCAGCTCTTGCCCTACTTCCTCCCATCCCACTGTACCGTCGCCTCCTGCGCATCCATCGAAAGAAGCTAGGTACGGAAGAACGAGTGTTTGGCGACACATATCTCAAGGCTGAATTTCGAAGACACCGAGACATAGAAAATCCGTTACACATCGTAGGGTTCTTGACGGAATGGCAGCAGTATGGTCAGCAGCTGGAAGGGGACGACTGGAAAGAGCAAAAGATTGAGCCGGCATTGATGGACAAGTTGAGTGACCAACAAATAGGGCAGATGTATGAGCTTATGCAGGCTATACAGAAGAGAGGGAGAGACAGCGTCGACGAGGAAGAGGACGGGCCGGTCCTAAGGGCCATTGAGGAGGCCACAAAGGGTGGAAGTGGGAATTCGTGAAGCTCTGGACCCTCTGAGCCAGGTCTGACAACACTTCATGTGAAGAGAAGCAAATGATGCGTTGTCGATGGCTCATCTCGGTGACTCGACCCATGGAGAGGTTTGACAAACGACTTGCCAGGACGAGAATCACGACTACTGTCACTCCAATTTCGCTATTCCATCATTTGAACTTCAGCTGTCATCTCAACGAGCTGCTTGACAGAGAGCGAACTGTTTTCTCCTCCTGGGTACAGCTACAGTATCTAGCATCCAGCAGCACAAGCGAAGCACTGCATCTTCCCTGCTCCGGCAAAAAAGACACTCCAGAATCGAAGAAGCCCTCGGCTGCACTTCCATTACTACCACAATGTGTCAAGTCGAAACCTTCAAATCGCACACCTGCCCTCACCAATGGATGACCATCGTCAAGCCCTGCGGTCCAACGGCCTCCTTCAAAGATCAAAACCACAAATTCACACCTGCGCGAAAGAGCCTCGGCGCCAAACCGCGTCCCATCTCAGCACCGGCAAACTCGTGTCCCAATTGTGACAAGAAAGGCGAGTACGATGCGAACACGACAAGAATAATCCTCAAGTACGCTGGGGAGGCGGGGAATATGGGCAATGGGTACAACATGACGGATGGAATGGGGAAAGTGATCCAGCCTGCGTACCAATATGGAGGAATGCCGATGGGAGCAAGCTACACGGCGTGTGGTGTTTCGAGGACGAGTGTGCGGCGCCAGCCGTGGCAGCAGAATGGATGCTGTGTCGTGATGTGAAACGTTGCTCAACGGGCTCTCAGTCTCGTCTGAGGCATTCGTGAGAGCATGTTGAGGCGTCGCCAAGCATGTCCTACAACAGACTCAAGCACTTCGCAGCCTCAACAACAGCTTTTCTGTACATATTAAAGTGGTTTCTGTACGAAGCATGCTTTTACATTGCACGGCCCTAAAAATTCTTAGGACGTTACCTGTCGAGCAACCCCAGTGCCTGAATCTCGGAACAGTTTCCGCCCAGCATCTTCGAATCGGACATGGCCAGCTTCAACCTTCCTCATCCTTCGAGAAGCGAGCACGCAATCCCCCCACGGCATTGAATCAACGGGCGGACTCTCCCACGCGACTCGTCCCAGAGTTCCTGTGCCTGAGACCCTGCAATCGGAGTTGTCCTCAGTCGCGAAACATTGGCGGGGCTATGATGAGCATGAAGTCAGCGAGCAGATCTGCGACGTCTGATCATCTTTGCTGTCTTGTAACAGGAAATTTTCCCTTCGATTTATTCTGTTCTGTTCAAGGCGGTACAAGTCTTTCCCTGGTATAGATACCCATTCAGTCTGGATCTCAACTTGAGCCTTCAAAGCTGCAATTACTGTTGGTGTAAATACTTCTATACAAGCACTTCCAACCCTCCACAACTATGGCACCCGTCGCCGTCGAAACGCCCCAACCGCCACCGACCACATTCTCAAAGGCGACCTCAGACAAGCCAATCGACCGCACAGTCTTCCCTGACGGCTTCAAAACCTCGGGCCAACACCCTCCTCTCTACGACCAGCTCTACCCATACTCGGCCTTTCCCAAACAGATCGCCGGCCCGACCGTCTGGACAGACGAATACACCGACCGACCCGAGACCTGGACGCACGTCTTCTCCGACGCCGAGATCAAGGAATTGTCCCAGGCGGCGGATAACTTTTTGTCGAACAACCTCCCACTGACGGGAATCAACCCGGAGAACTTCCCATTGCCGGCTCTCGGCCCGTCGCTACGGACGATGCGCAACGAGCTGTTGAACGGCAAGGGCTTCATCCTGTACAAAGGCTTCCCCGTCAACGAATGGGGCAACCACAAGTCCGCAGTCGCATACATGGGGCTGGGCTCCTACATCGGCTACCCGGTATCTCAAAACGGCCGCGGCCACATCCTCGGGCACGTCAAAGATCTCGGCGAAGACAGCACGCAGATCGACAAAGTGCGCATCTATCGCACAAATGCGCGCCAATTCTTCCACGCCGACGACTGCGACGTCGTGGGCCTGCTGTGCATCGCGCGCGCCGAGTCGGGCGGCGAATCCGACGTCGCGAGCGTGCATCAGGTGTGGAATATCCTGCAGGCCGAATTTCCCGACGTGGCGGAGCTGTTGACACAACCAGTGTGGTACTTTGACCGTAAAGGGGAAGAGTCGCAGGGCGAGGAGCCTTATATCCGCACCAGTGTGTTTTATCTGGAGACTCCCGGGGAGGGGAAAGAGCAGAGGGTGTATGCGAAGTGGGATCCTTATTATGTGCGCTCGCTCACGCGCTTTTCGGACAAGGGCGTCATACCGGCGCTCTCGCCCGAGCAGATTCATGCGTTGGAGACGCTTGAGGCTGTGTGTAGTCGTGTCAAGCTGCACATGGTTCTTGAGGTCGGAGATATTCAGTTCGTGAGCAACAGCCACATTTTACATGCGAGGACGGCGTATCGAGATTATGGACCCGACAGTGGGATGCCACGGAGACATTTAATGAGGCTTTGGTTGAGTACGCCGCTGAGTGAGGGTGGGTGGAGATTGCCGTTCCATGATGCAAATGAGAGGAAGAGAGGAGGCATTCAGGTGGATGATACGCCGCCGGTGGCGAGGTTAGATGCGGACTGAGTTTTGAGATGAGCGAGAAGTGAAGTGTACACGTTGCTTACCCGTACGGCTTTGGAAATAATCAAAGTGACAGCACTCGGCATGGATGGCTTCGCCAGCTGACCTCGAAGAGTCAACATCCGGACAATGCATCGTACTACGTTGATTGGCCTTGTGAAGTCCTATTCAAGATGTTACACTACTTATGCATGGAGAAAAGAGAGAACGAGTCACCAAGTGTGGTTAATTTCTGCCTTTTTGTTTTTGAACTAATGACTACAAGTGTACTGGTCCTGAATGCTACCAGACTGCAAGATACATATCTGGGATACACACGCGCCTGTCTGCGGATTCCTGTCTTCCAGCATGCTTGGTACATGGTGCTTGATTCAAGGACTGGGAATTTGCCTCTCTCATTGAACTTCCTGTCTCCTTTACAAGCCTGGTTTTCGGCTTCTCTGTCAAGCTTCGATTTCAACGGCACAGATCGACAAATTCCATGGACTGGTCCGGGCAGTCTTCCGCCGAAGTCTTCTCTGTTAGTGAGTAAGGCTCGTCCAGCTTGGATACGCTTTTCCTGTCAATAGCCACCTTCCGCAACGCGGTCAATTCCCTTATCCAGTGGCGGGATCGTATCTGACCATCGCGTAAATGCACCGGACGGCAATGGGTCTGTCTGTAAATGAGCTTTGGCAATGCAGAGCCAGCCATGAGGCGACCAATGTTTTCACGGAGGTCTCTGTCCATGGAATCCTTATTGTCCCAATCTTCACTCTTTTCGCCAGTGTCGATTTCAAGGTGACAGAGCGAGGTCGGTAGGCTTGCAGCTGTTTCTTTTGGATCAAGCAGTGCGTCCACCAGTCCAGCGAAATCGAGCCCTCCACAGACCATGGTCAACTTGATGTGCTCGATGCTAGCAGGAAGGTCGTAGAGGGCATGAACTGGTCGCCAGAGTGGCTCTCCCTTTTTGTTCTCAATGGCTCGGATGTTGAGGTTCTTGAGGTTCTGCAGCTGATCGAATCGGATTTCATCTTTCCATTGGCCTCGCAACGTAGAAGGGTAATGTAGTGTGCTCGTCAAATTCTCCAGTTCTGGTTGTTCTTGCGCAATGATTTGTAACATCTCCTGTAGAGTTGTCACCTCATCATGTGGCTTCATCCCACTGTAGCCCTTCGGGTTGTTTCTTTCGTGCCACAAGCCGTCAAGGGTGAGGGATTCGAGCTTTCGAGGCTTGCTCAGAATTGACCTCATCGATTCCTTGTCGAAGACACAGGTCCAAAATTTGAGCCGAGTGAGACACGTTGAGGAGCTTGGAATCTCGTCGAGTTGCAGTTGAGTGAGGTTGAGGTTATGAAGGTCCAGTCTTCTGAGCTTTGGCGCTCCGAGTAGAGGCACAAGTGACAACGAATATGAGCCCTGTATTGTGAGTTCGATTGTAAACTCCTCGAGCTCAGCGAAATGACTGTTCTGCAGCTCGTCGTTCAGAGTGTCACCCCAAAAGTCGGTACATAGTTCCGCCATTCCCTCCTCGTCATATCCCTCGTTGTATCTCACGGCCAAACGTTTGAGTCTTGGGAGCCGAGAAATGAAGCCAAGCATGCGTATCGCTTCATCCTCTTCCCATGAATCGTCCGCGTCGAGATATATTTCCATCTCCTCGACATAGTGCTTTCGATGCTCTGCAGCCTTGAGAACAACATCGAGCTTTTTGCACTGGAACTCGTTCTCGAGCTGAATATTCCTGAGCCAAACAGGATCCGCTAACAGGGTTGCTTGTTGACATGTCTGGCGAAATTTCTCTAGGCCCTT
Source organism: Cladophialophora chaetospira (assembly GCA_030247875.1). Classification (NCBI taxonomy): domain Eukaryota; kingdom Fungi; phylum Ascomycota; class Eurotiomycetes; order Chaetothyriales; family Herpotrichiellaceae; genus Cladophialophora; species Cladophialophora chaetospira. Next base: position 1,523,248 of record JAPDRK010000009.1, on the reverse strand, counting down.
TCCGTTGTGATCGTCTGCTACCATGTCCATAATGTTTCTGAGGATTTCATTGGGAAGGTCAAGGAGCCGTCGGTGTGGAGTGATGGCAGGTTCGGACATATCGAGAGCTGGGTGCAATGTCCAGGAAGGAGCAGAGGCTGGTGGTTGGCTTCGGAAGGCTTGAGGGAGAGAGAGAAGAGGGATCAAGAGCGAATATCGAGACCCAAGCGCTTTGGCAGTCGCAGTCACTGAGGCAGCTGCGAGTTGTAGTGATGCCTGGCTGCTGCCTCACCTTCACTTCACATTCTGAGACGCGTCAGCATGTGATTCCATTCTGTGATGCCGGCACGGTTTCAGAAGGCGTCGGAGGATTATTGGAAGAGCAGAGCTGATGACAGAGGACGTAGATGAGCGCATGCTCAGAGTGAATTTTGAAAGCTCGAAAGACCACACGATTCATACCTTCCATGAAGGAGTACAACGTTCAGTGTGATTGGATGCTGTTGCGCTGGTTGTCACTTCATCGCTGACACCCGAGACCCAGACTTCATTACTAGTCTAAGGAATGTCTGTCGAGGTTGGCGGAATCCCATTCCTGGCTCATCTTCCACGCGCTCTCCAGACTTCACCTCCGGCAACTTCTACAGTCGACGTCCACCAGGTCGAAAGTCGGCCTCGACCAGCTCGTAAGACTTCTCCTCTGATCCCGACTCACCAGCGCTCGCGCATTTTTTCGCGGTCAATCTCCTGTCACGAACAGGGCCACGTTGTTTGTACCGCACTTCTGACAAGGTTGTTTCCGTCACGAAGCGAGTTATCGATTTGCGAATCGTCTCCTCTCTGTCATGCTGTTTTTTGATGAGCGGACGTTCGAGGTCGAATGCCGCATCCTCGCATCCAAGCAATTGGAGTGAGGTTGGGAATGCTGGACCTTCGTACGCAGATTGGAGGAGCGAAGCAGCTAGCCTAGCAATATCGATTCCTGGGAACCAGGTGGCAATTCGGATGGTCTCAAACATGGGTGGGAGTCTTCTGAAGGCATTGATTGGAAACCATCCGAGTGAGCCCCACAGACAACTGCCATTCGACCACAAGGTAAGCTCCTTCAGGTTTATCATCTGAGTGAAGTCAAAGGTATTTCGGTGTTCCTCCCGCTCCCTCGGCCCTCCGTCGCATACGCTGACTTTGAGCGCACGTAAATCCGGCCGCTCTCGTGCCACGGTTGGCAACAACACAGTCAACATTCGGTTTGTGTACATGTCTCCATCGCTGCCGGTATAAAAAGTCGGTCGATGCGACGAGTCGATCATGTGCCTTAGCTCACTCAAGGTCCAAACGATCCAGTGCAGCTGGTATGCTCAAAATAGCGGCCAACGACTGCTCATTCACTGCACAGCGGAATAGCCTCAGCGCTTTGAGTGATGTGGATCGACTGGGGATGGAGATCACATTCGCTGGCTGTATGCACAAGCTTCCGAGGGATAGTGTGGTTAGTTTTGGCGCTTTTAGAAGACGTTCAATCGGCAGCGATGAGTATGGGGCTGCATCGGCCGCGAGGTTCTTGAGATTCAAGCGACATTCCGTCAAGCCGGCGAAATCGTGCGTCTGTAGCCAACTGCTCCAAACTTCTGTGAACTGAAACGAAGCACCGCTCCCATACCATTGGTTCCAAAATGATGTATCCACCTCTAGATGTTTGATGTTGGTGAAACGAGAGATGAAATGTGGTATAGGCAGCCTGTCGATCCCTTGCAAATTATGAAGACCGCCGGCTGTTGGCCATAAGTTGAGCATGAGGCTCTTGACCCATTGATACCGACTTTCGTCGTTCTTAAGTACTGCAACTAACTTGTAGTATTTTGAAGGTTGTTGGATCCTGATGTGCATGTATCGGCGACGTTCGCCCAACTGCCATGCATATTTACAGGTGAGGCGAAAATGTGTTACTGCATTCGCATTCCAGGGTCGCTCCTCCGCGAGTTTCTCGATCACGATGCCAAGGACTTCTTTCGGAAGGTCGAACAGAGGGCAGGTGGGAGGCTGATAGAACACAGACATGTTGTCGGAAGGTGCGATGGTAGAGCTTTGGGGAGAGGAAAGAAGACAATGACTGATTTTGAGATAGCAACTCGTTCAGACCATTCCAGCCGCAATGGCAGCTGGAGTTGCAGCAGAGAAGGCAGTGTAGTTTACACGATTGGCTCACCCTGGCCTTTGACACTGGACGTTCATTGTCCACTCGGTAATTCACTGCCTCGCTCTTTGTTCGCAGGTTGTTAGCATGTGCCAAACAAAGAAAGAAGATATGAGCGACCATCACTGTCACTAGACGACGATTATGGAGCATTGCAGGTTAAATCCCACCTCACTGAATCGATGACCATCCGACTTCCTGGTCGTTGATAGCTATGACGGCATCGTGTCCCACGAGCGTTGGAGCGATTCTTCACCATGTCCGAAGCAAAAGTGGTGACGGAGACATCAATGCCGGCGCGGCGAACATGTATGAAAAGTCTCAATTGATAAGATCGCTGCTGTCGGGCCTTTTCACCTGGTGGATCAGATCACCCGAAGATTATTATCAGTATACAGCGGGCCAGCGGTAATAGTGGTCTCATCTTACGATCTACCTAGTAGCTCGGGTTCTCATCTCGTGTAGGCTTTTCATTTCCCTCTAATCAGAGACGGAAGTCATTGGTGTTGGCGGCGTACTCGAGTACGTTCTTGTTGGTGTTGACTAATTGGCCGGACGAATCCTCGGGAAGAGTAATGAGGCTGCAAAACGTGGATTGGGAACCGCAACTTATTCAGCCAGGTAGTCACTCCGAGATTTCGTCCTCTGCTGGAATATTAGTGAGTCCGGTAGAAAGCAAAATGGAGAGCACTTACAAAGCTCGCAGTTGGGTGCACAAGTCCAACTCATGCCCCACGAGAAATCACAATCGTATCGATCAGAAGCCCAATACATAAATAGATGCGTAGCCCTGGCCATCATGGCGACCTCACTCACCCAATTTGATCTCCAAAATCGAGATTTCTCAGTCGACCTTGACCATGCCTACCGTTCTCCTCACAGGTGCCAATGGCTTTCTGGCCACTTATGTCCTGGCCCGCCTTTTCGAGGTTAGTATGGTCCAGAAGCAGCCACACCTCGAGAGAGAACGGACTGACTCCTCCAGAACTCGTATGATGTTGTCGGCACGGTCCGGTCTCAGGTCAAAGCTGACGATGTCTTCACCGCTCATCCGGAGTTCAAGACGAAAGTCCGCCTAGTTGCGGTACCGGACATGTCGGCTTCAGGCGCATACGACAAGATTTTCGAAGGGACGCAATTCGACTTTGTCATCCACACTGCCGCACCTGTCCCCGATGGTGGCGGCAAGGACTTCGACAAGGACTTTTTGGAGCCCGGCGTGCAAGGGTAAGCAGAAGATTTATCCATCTGTCCTTCCATTCTCACCAGCGTATAGCAACCTCGAGATCCTCCGTGCAGCCCACAGGCTCGGCAAATCCATCAAGCATTTCACGTACACCGGAAGCATCGTCACAGTATACGACGTAATGAAGCCGTTGACCGCCCGGGTATTGAACAGCACGGATTGGAACCCTGTACGTTGTGTTGTGGATTTTTGATCGCCAAAGCTTGATTAAACTGATTGTCCGACGTAGGTGAGTGCTGAAACAGCACGGCAGATGCAGCATCCAGGCATTAGCTACGTCGTCTCGAAGACTTTGGCGGAAAAGGCTCTTTGGGATTTCATCGAGAAGGAAAAGCCATCCTTTGGGGTCACGGTTCTCTCGGTGTAAGTGAGATTGCTCTGTGCCGCGGAAGATCATTGACTGACTTGATAAGCCCTTGGATCAGCGGTCCACCACTTCAGCATCTCCGCCAGGCTGAATCTGGGATGAGCCGGTTCAACATGAGCTCGGACGCCTTCTACAGCACTTTCCTAAAGCCGGCATCGGGCGAAGAGGACGAGTCTGCTCCATCGGTGTATATTGGGTACATCGATGTCCGTGACGCTGCTGCGCTACATGTTGAGTCAATTATCAAGGGTGAGAATAAGAACAGGCGCTTGTTGCTGGCCAGTCCAGAACCGTTCCTTGCGCAGACGGTGCTACGAATTCTGGCCGAGAAGTTTCCGAAAACGAAGACTCGATTGTCATCGGTCCGGGCTGTTTCAATTGTTTCCAATAAGGAGCAGGACGCGGATCGTCCCCTCCGGGTGGACGACTCAGAGGCAAAGCGACTATTTGGCGATCGACTCTATCGTCCGCTAGAAGAGACTGTTGCCGACACAGCATCGAGGCTCTTGGAGCTTGAATGAGGCAGGTGCCGATGTCCTGAGGTCGTGACTGCATCGCGCCTGCACTACAACCTCAGACGAAGGAAGGTGTATCCGCGTTTGGCAGTGGCAGTGAGCGAGGTGCTCAGATATGCAGCACACGGGGTAAGGTTTCAACGAATCAGTGGCCCAAGACGGCGAAAGTTCTTTTCCACGTCCCTGCGATCAATTTCGTTTGATATTAACCCCGGAGAAAAAGGTTGTTGGTAGAAGAAATTGAAGAAGCTGTCTCCACAAGCGTCTTGGCAGTCGCGCCTTCCTTCAGGCTCGCGTCACTCCCTGAGTTGACTTTCTCTTGCTCCTTTCGAACCCATCATCAATGTCGACAGCGCCTTCTCTGTCCTAGTCGTCAGTCATCTGCGCTGCCCCAGTGGACGAATGCCCAGCCCGCGCGCTGCTTCACTCATCACAGTCAAATGATCATGATGGGCAAGATTACTGATACTAATGAAGTCCACAGCTTGGTGAGCGATAGGCTGAGTAAACGGCTCCACTTCGGCCGGACGAAAAACCGGAAGGCTTTTGTACAACTATCAACCCGCCCATATCAAAGCCCAGTATGCGAAATGCTGTCAAACGGGTCAGATGTTCAGATGTCGCTGTGGAGCAAGCAAGGTTCATTCCAGCCGTGGACTTGCCACCTTCGGACGTGTGCTCTTAGCTCTTGGTGAAACCAGACAACAACGGCATTAGACCGCCTTATACTTATTCATACACGCTCATCCCTGTGTTGGAAGCAATCATGAACAGCAGCTCCGATTTTCCACATCCACCTGGCCATTTGAAGATGCGCAAGGGTACCAGAAGCTGCTTCGAGTGTGAGCCTACCTCTGAATACACTGTGACTCTACCTCTGAATACATTGTGACCCAACAGTTCAAGTCCCACGTCTAGAGTCCCGTATGATCTATTGAAGATTTGTATTAGTGCTTAGCTGATCGAAAGACTTATCAGGTCGACGACGGAAAACCAAGTGCGTATACCTAGAAGGCAGCCCATCGAAATGCAAGGAATGCCATAGTCGCGGAACACCCTGCGTCGACCAAGACAAAGGCCCTTTGACGACACCTCAAACCCATACCTCGTCGGTCGAGGCAGAGAGCAGCACTCTTGAAGCTAAGTACAGCCTGCGTGAACGCGTAGCACGCCTGGAAGATTTCGTCCAAGAACATTTGAACAGAGAGAATGCTTCCCCTATAGAAGGACTCCGAAACCAAAGCATCTCGCATGCCCGTCCGATGTTTGACGCCACCAAGTTTACTGAACAAGCTTACAATGCCCAGAAACATGGCAACATCAAGCCGATGCCGTCGGAACAGCCACGCGCATCCGGAATGAGTCAATTCGAGCCGCGCCCTGCGATCAGCCTATTCGACAATGCTCTTATGGCACGATCAGGACGGCCAACGACAACTTCTTTGGCCGATCCGGAGCCCTCGGCGTTTTATCCTGCTCGATCTGAGCTCTTAACGACGCTGCCCCATGAGCCTGATCTGAATACGTTGATTGAGTTGAGCAAGGACTGGTGGAAGTCTGCACCTCACAGGTTCCCGGAGCTATTCAGTATCGAAGAGATTGCTCACGGTAATTGGAGAACAGTGTTGAAGCAAAAATTGAGCCTTGCAAATCCAGCCGAGACCGCGAAAGTCTCTATATGGACGGTGATCAGTATTGAACGACTAGATGGAAATGTGCTGCTCTATTCGACCTTCCAAGATCCTACAGCCCTGGCTAGCTTAGGGCCTCGGATTCTACCCGTCATCGACAGAGTCGTTGTGTTTGACGATGATATCGGCACAACCTTATCCGGACTCGAATGCTTACTTCTCTTGTCAAGATATCACTGCAATCATGGAAGATTACAGAAAGCCTGGCACCTTTGCCGGAGAGCGATCGACTTCTCCATCAGCACCGGCATTCATCATGTTCCTATTGAGACTGGGATAGCCCACCAAAGACGCGCTGAGGTATGGCAAGCGGCATGTTTTCTCGATAGCTACCTCAGTCTGCTCTTAGGTCTACCGCACGGTATTCGGGACTCGCGCCTACAGCTACGAGATAAGGGTGGACCGGAAATGCAAAATACCCCTCAGGGAACAAGACTGGTCTATGGTCAGATCACTTCCATTATCGACAATGTCATTGATCGCAACCAAAAGGCGTTGGAAGAATCCGAGTTCCTGCTTTCGATCCTACAGATCGACCGTGAGCTGAGAAGTCTGTTCAACGACGTCGACACCAAACGTTGGGAAGCCAGCTCAGCATCCTCGGATCCCCATACACAAGAGGCCTTCGAACGAATCGAAGCATACTCGCTGCTCCATTTGGTTCAAGCCCTGCTGCATCTACCTCTTATGCTAAAATGCATTGGCAATCGCGACAAAGGAATGTGTCAATTTTCATATGAAGCTTCTATCGGATCATCGCGCCAGGCACTGGTGGCATACAAATACCTGCGTGTTGGCTTGCGACTCGATCCATATCTATGCACAATGCTGGATCTTCAGGCTTTCATGATGTCGGTATTGCTGCTACTACATCTAATGGGCAGGAGGATTGAAAGGACCGCAGCTTCGACCGCAGAGCATCTGCCCGAAGAGGATGTTCGTGACTGGAAGTCAGTCACAGAGGTTACAGATATTCTCCGACAAGTTTCAAAAGATCAACCTGCGAGTAGCGTCGCAACGCAGGCACTTGAGGTGCTTGATCTGCTCATACGTGCCAAGAACATTTCAGATGGAGACATCATGTGTCCACAATCAAAAGCCAATGGTGGAACTGGTTGTCATGCTAAGATCGACGTGCCTTGCTTTGGAGATATCACTCTTGTCTCAGGAATCAGGGAGAACGTCTGCTTCTGCACCACCTCGGCGGTTGAACCGGAGAAGATACCCTCGTCCTGCGCATCATCTGACCCAGGACGCCATGTCAGCAGACTGGATCCTTCAATCTTCGACATAACGCTTCCGTCGCCACACGACAACGCTGCCGCTTTTGATGGCAACTGGAATGTACTCAGGGGGCACGTGGCTTCAATAGTGGCAGAGTTTGAGAATTGAGTATCAACATCACGACTTCAGCCATTCGTCACGCCAACAAAGCACACTATGGAAGCTTCCCAAAGATGTTTCCAGTGTCATCTCGGGTAAAGAGCTCAGCACCTTGGACTTCGGTGGCTCGCCGTTATTCGGTTTACTTTGAGGTCTCAAATTTGCAGCACCACGACCTCCACCAAGCTTAAACAAACAATGCGCAGTTCTGCATCAGTACGAGATCCTGGTTCCCTTTGAAACGTTAACAGCCAAGACTATCCCAACCTGCCACAACCCGCCACAGCCACCGCCAAGAAATACCGTTTTACAGCTGGTGCTAGTTCATACTGTACAGCATATCAGCACCCTCACGAGTTTGGTTATTGTGGGAGGGGATACCATGATTTCTCTGCAACACTAGAGGTACCATTACTGCTCGCAGATCCAGATCGGGCCCTGGCCTGCGTGCTTTGTTCAAAAGCTCCCCTCACCGTCGGCCTCTGGCTCAGCCAATACCTCAACAATGCTTGCTGCCCACCATAGGGATGATAGACTGGTATCTGAATAAGTGGACCAACTTTCAAGATACAGCCATCGCACTTTCGAAGGAGACGCAACCATATATCCCCGTTCTTCTTCTTCACAAGTATGCCGTCCCAAGGGTTGTTCCAATTTCCGCACAATGCGTTACAAAGATGTTCACCATTGGAATTTCTGTCGAATAACAGGTTGCAATCTGAACACTCAAGCTCCAAAGAACCTAGCCAGCACATAGTTCGCGTTTGGTGGGGAGGTGCTTTCGATATGTCGACGTAAAGTCGCTATGCGTAGTTTCCTGGAACAGAGGTCTTCTTGTTGAAGTCAATATGTTGATTGCTCAAGAATTCGTTGACATGGATTCAAAGATCGTTTCCTTTGGAGGAGAAAGTGAGAAACAGGAGCAGAATTGAGACATTTGTACTTGTTTCCACGACTGTGTCTCTGGACCTCGTTCGACCACCAGTCATGCTGAAGTCCTTGCTCCAGTCACGTCGAATGCGCGTGCGTGGTCCACAGATATGCTGACTGCGCTCGGACAGTCCGAGCGGTCAATATCGGCTCACTTGACTCAGTTGATACTATACATCTCGAGGGGCCTTCAGTAAACGTGCCTAGTCATACGAATACTCGACTCCGAGTCGAATCTTGTACGTTGTACACACACGCTTCTCATTCAGTCAGTGGACAAATCATGCGCTCATCATTCGGTCTGTCTCTATGAAATTGGCGACACTGACGGGGATTGAGAGCCGACATAGCCACTTAAAGCTCTGTCTAACAACAAATCTAGGTATTCAGCGTCGACAAATATATATAGAAAAGAATTACAAAGAGTTGTATTATGGTATTATTCATCGTTGTGATGTTGATATGCCTTACATAACCACAGATAGTTCGTGATGTATCATTGGAAAGGAGATAAAATGCACCGGATGAACCGCTACATGACATCGTTGTCCCCAAGACCTTTCCCCAATCCGCCATTACATGCAGCTAGACGTCCGCCCGTATAGAAATGGTGCTCATAACCCTCAACTACGGTGTGAGTCGTGTATCGACTTTGCCGCACTATCCTAGGCACTCCGTCGCTGTCACTCGACTGCCATCTTCGTCTTGCAGTTCGCACACAGCTTGTCGGCCTCCGTGAGTAGAATTGTTTCTTCGCCAGGCTCCTCGCATAGACTACCTTTCCGGACCGCGTCTAGGCAGATATTGAAGAAGGTTTTCCCTTTCTTGCTTGTGCTGGTGGTGGTGCGTCCGCAATCATCGCAGTGTACGTCTCCAGAATCTTCGAGGCACATCGTGGACTGATTGTTGTGCGTTGACTTGTGTATTGGTGGCGTAGGTGGGTTCTGTGTGATGATGTTGTTTTCGGGCAGACTGGATGGTCAGAATAGTAGGTTGATAGGTTGGATAGAACTTTTGGACTGGACACAGGTATCAAACTTGGGCGGTAGGTGAGCTCCTTATATACCCCTTGATATGGTGGCCACTTCACTTGCTTGTGGGATCTTGTCATCCTGACGGCTGCACTTTTACTCATGAATTTGAAACTAACGGTCGTTCAGGTTCTGGGTTCCAGTCACATTTGACCGCAGTCATGCTGGCTTTCTGACCATGCGCGGCATGGAGGTTCTCGGTCCGTGAGAGGCACTCAGGATTCCCACACAAACAGATAGACAAGGACTCGAATGTGTGGCATGAAGGTTGACTGTTCTAACGAGTCGGAGCGAGCTGAGTGCACCCTGCTCTGACCATCCCAAAGTCACCTTTCCAACTTGTCATTTTTGTTTACAACGGGACCCAGCATCATGACTATTGACAAACCAAAGAACAAATTCGTTCTCGAAGCTCTACATTCCTTAGAACACTGACGCAGGAGAACTTCGACTCAGATCGCATGTCTCCACAGCCTGCAATGCTGTGGTTGACTCAAGACTTGTGATGACCATGTCTTCCATGACATGAGCTCGGTTGTCAGCGTCAAGACTAGGGCATGACTGATTCTCGAAAGGAGGTGAAGCCCGAGGCGTTCAAAGAGGTATATATATAGCACCTGCCGTGCCGTCGAAGTTCCGGACCAAGTACGAACTCATAATCCAGCCTGACTCAAAACTCAATTCGACCCAAAACCGACTCCAAAGCTATACGGAAGCCGCACCCCTTCGCAGAGTTCCAACCACTCAACCATTAATTCGAGTCCTCATCTGAAGCGACGCAGGATGTGCTACGCCGCCGATGTCAAGAAGGTGTGCCCCGAGTGCAAAGAACTATGGGGCGACATTACCAGCGTCTTTTTGCGTTGCCCTTACCATCCGCAGCGAGTACTGGGACACTACTGCGTCCCGCCTGGGCCCTTCGACCGATATCTCGACATAGAGGACTTCTACTGCAATAAACACAACTGCCAACGTCGACTCCAAGAAATACTTCGTCTACGGGACCAGGACTACGACGATTTGCAGGAGTTCGTGTAAAGGGATTTGTTCCAGGATCGAGACACTCACATTCTGGTGAAAGTTTAGTTACGGCTCGGCTGGCGACCGAGGTGCTGGGCGAACAATGAGATGCAGAGAACAGTAACTCTGGAGCTCTGTCAGATAGATGAGAGGTGAACGTGTGCTGGCACAGTCATCGACAGCTTTGTCAAGTATCGATTCATCTAGCAGGTGCAACTAAGCATTGGATGGAACTGCAATCCGATTTTCTGGTTCATAGTGGTATGATAGGTATCCCAAGCTTAGCTGTGCACAATGAAAACTACAATACTCCGTACTGCATCCTCCATAGATTTGTCAGTGTTGGCCCTTTGAACATCTTGTATATGTATCAAAGCACATTACTGAGTAGCTCGGGGGCAAAGACCAGCCGCGAGAGCTGACCTTGATTGCATGAAGACAGAAGGTTGAAGCTGTAAAGTCCGACTGACCCATTTCGATTTTGCTGTTTGCATAGCTTTGGAGAAACAGGCAGGAATTGATTCATGGTATGAGTAAATCTGTCGAGGACTCGAAGAATTGAAACGGATCATGTGAATTGACACTTGAACGGGCTGGCCAAGTCATAGCGGAATGACTCGATGATCATGATGATCATGGCACTCCCAGCATGAGTCGAGATACAAACACCTGCATGACACGCTCTCAAGCACGTGAATGAACCACCATATCAAGGGGTATATAAAGACCTTGCGCACCACCCACCCTGAGATCTAGCATTCAGAAAGCCAGTAGCACAAACCACTCCCCAAACCAAACTATTCCCACCTCAATTCAAACGACCACAAACCATCTCGACAATCTCGAAAACTTCAATCAACCACTGCAACGTTCCATCATGTGTCTAGAATGCTGGGAAGCCAAGAAGTGCATGTACTGTGGGCACTACTTTGGCGAGCGGCAGCGACGGACTTATATGTGTGATTACAAGTCCAGAAACACGAAGCTCAAGTGTCGGAATCATGCCTCAACAGATCAGATTATGCTGAATGACACAGTGGCTTGCCCGCAATGTGATCCTGATGGCGTTGAGGAGGCTAGATACAGAGATGAGTGGGTGGATGAGGCGTCTAGCGACATCGATGAATACGGGAGTGAGCCGGGTGACGACACCGATGGTAACGTCGAAATCCGCGAAGCAAGCGAGTAATTGGCGGCCGAGGCTATGGGAAGGCGGGTAAAGTCTGCAACAAGTGTGTCAATGCAAGACTGCCTACCTCTCTCGAGCTATGTTGGATAAGTGGAAAGCTGAGGTGCTGATACGGATGTCGAAGTTAGTTGGAGGTGTCCCAGTCAGAGAGACTTACCCCTTCACGGGGTAGCCTCGCACGTGACCTTGAGTCGCTTCTCCAAATGAAAGTTGCTGGACGAAATGTCCACCAACACCTTCCTCCACTTCTGTCTCCTGCTTTTCACTCAACTGCTTGTATCCAGTCGTTCGTGAGTACGAGCTCTACTCTCTGCTTTCATTATTGGTTGCTCGGTTGTCGCATCAGGCCCAGTCCACGGCCCAGTAAGTCCTTTCCCGACCATTTCTGCCAACTCGTAAGCGGCATCTTCCCCTGTCCCACCTTGCTCGTGTTGTCTCCGTTGCCTACATTTTGTGACGTCCGAGATGATGTTCGCCAATCGAATCCGCCTGGCAAAAGAGCTCGGAAGCAAGACCAAAAATCGAAGCACTAAGTACGCAGGAAGACGTTCGTCGCTCCAGCATTGATAGGAACGTCTCTGGGGGTAAGGACGTTGTTTGCATTCGCTGGACTTGGCTGGATCTTTGGCTTTCCAGCCTGCCAGTCAGTGACATTCAAGCTCCGTCCTGCCCTCGGTGTCAGAAAAGAAGAGATTCCTTCCGAGCATAGACTGCCTGCAATACAGTATCAGGTTGTTATAATCTCGGGTCCCATTGCCCCTCTCTCGACTCTACGATCCGCCTCGAGCCACAACACCAGTTTTCACCACGACATCAGCTCTCCCACCCAATATCAACACTCACCCTAACCCAACATCTCCACCACCACCGCTCCCATAAGACTCACCGACGCTCCGCCCTTCTCTCCGCTTCCAGCCTCTCCCTCTCAGCGCTAGCCTTCTCCAGCTCGTCGCAAGGCTCACAAAGCGACTGATAATGATCCCGCCACGGATCGACTTCGACGATTCCGCCTTCACACATGCCATTCTCACGAATACCGTCGCCGGGATGTTTGGCTCCGCCTTGGTTGCGAAGTTGTTTCTTGCGGGCGAGTTTTGAGCGCGCACACTCGGTTATGAAGTCTATGGTGCTGTTAGCGAGTCTGGAAGAAAGAGAGGAGATGTGAGACGGAAGGGGAGCGAGAACAAAATGGGATGTAGGAAGTGTGCGTACTGTGGTTGTCCGCGAAGTGTTTGCCGCAGCTGCGGCAGTGCAGACGGGCTGGTTGGGAGATGCACATTGTGGTGGAATTGCTTTCCAGATCCAGATGAACGACTATCTGTGTAGTATGCAAGATTTAAGGTGCTGCACAACTGGGTTTGAGTTGAGGTCTTGGTGGGCGAATTTCCAGGCTTGTTCAAGAAGGGTAGAATCCCCCTGGGAGGAGGATGAAGCTTGCATTTGTAGAACTCTGCGGAAAATGCGGTTATAGAGAGTGAGATTCAAGGTGTTTGCTTGCGAAACGGGAGAAGTCAGTGACAAGATACACAGAGAGCGCACAACATTCGTGAACGAACGGCGTTTTCGGCTTCACTCGAACGCACAAAGCATCATCTAGCGCAAATGTTGAAGTACAACTCCGTGATAAGAGAGCGCGTGAAGTGAAAAATCTGTTTGGGACATTGTCGTGGCTTGAAATCACTTCGATTGGTGGTTGAGGTAAGCCCGTTTCTCTTCCTCCTGTCTCTTGCCCTTGACCTTTACAGTCTGTTCACAAGACACTATTGGAGGCTCTAGAAGTTTTTCCCAGTGAAAGGACTTTGGACGGAACCAAATCTGTGAGTTCCAGGGTCAGCGTTATTTCATTCGAGCGATCGTATTGCGACACTCACCCTTGAGGGCACTGCCTGCCCAGCGCAGCGCTTCCACTGCGCATGTAGCAGACCCTCGCTTGCGCACAAGCGTTGTTTGTGCAATTCGGAGTCTTGACACTCATCTTGCCCTGCAGCATATTCTGGATGCTCACGAGGGTGTGATTGGCAGTCATCGCCTCAGTGACTTTGTGCCAGTATGTCGCGTTCAACGGTGCATCTGCTGGCCATCCGATGGGATAGGTGTCGCGGGTAGAGTACTCGAACTTCCATACAGGCCCAGTCTGGGAAGCATTGAGAGTCTGGAAAGCGCTAACATTGGAGTAGTACGTGTAGGCGTTGTAGACGGAGAAATCTCCGGTGTCGACCTCGTACGTTCGGTAGCCCGAGTTCAGGTTCGTTAGCGGAGTCACGCTGGGTCCCATCCAGCCGACATTCAGGGCGTTCGCAGCATCCTGCTTGGTGCCATTGTTGCTGTAGTAGATGAACGACTGATCCTCGTGCGTGTGCCCAAAGAACACACCCGCAATGACATGAGGCGAGAATCGATCGACGATTTGATAGAAAAGGTCTATGCGCAGTCAGCGACCATAAAGGGCCAGTGCGAGATCATATCCGCCTCATCATCCTCACCTGTGGGATTCGGAAGAGGATTTGACCCGTCCCAGCCTGAAAGAACATGGCCAAGGAGCCAAACGCGTTCGCCTTTGCTCTCCGCGTCGAGAAGTTCTTGGGCAACGAATCGAAAGGCTCCGCTATTGTCTGGATTCGTGGTGTTGCTATTTGCGAGTCAGCATTGTACTGATCCAGTAATATGAGCAGTACGGAGTGCATGAGACCATCTCAAGGGCTGGAGAACTGGAATGTTTTCAAGTACCACGCGTTACCCCAAGGACCTAGAACCACGCTACGTGACATGCTGGACTTACATGTAGTTCAAAAGGTTTGATCGATACCAGAAATCCGTGTTGAAGGTAATGATCCTCAACTTCGAGTACTTTGGATGATTGATGCTGTAAGCGCCATAATGAGTGCGAGCCTCCTGCGCAGCTTCAGATGTAATCCAGTTGTTCTGTTGCCACAGTGATGCAACATGGTTCCAGTTCCACGACCTGTCAAGGTCAGGCGTGTTCAAAATGCGGGCTCACGACTTACTGTTGCTGACCCAAAGGTCCTGGAAGGCTGTGTGGGGAGCTTATAGCATCTATCGTCGGGTTAACTTCGCACCATCCACGTTTTGGCAGCACTTACCAGGATTGGTATCATGGTTTCCCAGCACTGGAAATATAGGTCCACTGGGGATGAACGATTTGATCATGTGGTAAATTGACACCTCCGCATATTCGGTGTAATTGTTTGACAGCTCGTTCTGAGATTCATGCGAGACCAAGTCGCCAGTGTAAATCCCCCAGGCGAATTGATCTCCCTCGCTCTTGTTATTGGATGTGGTACCGGTCAGAGGGCCTATCGATTGCAAGGCAGATGTCAACAAGAAGTAGGGACTGTCGCATTTGAAAGCTCCATATAGTGGTGACGGGATCTCCAAACTCCCGGAAGAGCTTTTCGGGTTGTTCGATCGACAGCATAACCCGCTGGAGCAGTTCGCTTCCGCTCCCACATCATACCTCGGATCAATGTGAAAGTCGCTCATGTGGATGACCTTGACCCTGTTCCCGCTGGGCTTCGGTACCGTAACATTGTTTGGCTTCGGGCCAAAATATGCCGTTGTATTCGATGGTAAAGCGAATGGTTTCGGACAGAAATTGCTGCTCACGTAGTTACACAGATATTGGCCGTCGGATCCAGACACGTTGGCCAATGCAAGGACCTGCGTGTAGACAGCGCCATAGTTTTCGGCATCGTATGTTTCGTGGCAGCTTGTGTTTGAGCCGAACTTTGTGCTTATGCATAGTTGAACCAGCAAATCCGGAACCATGCTAGGGACCCTCTGGGCGACGTATTGACCCGCCTCCAATGCTGAGATACATTTCGTGCAGTTGGTCGCGTTCGTAGCCAATATCGAAGTGAACTGGCTGATGGCATTGGCGACGATGGAGGTCCCGTTGGTAACAGTGTAAACGGGAGCTGGGTAGTAAATTGGATCCTCACTTTCCTCAGGGATATTTGTTTGATTAGTCAATTCAAGCGGAAAGGTGAAGTTCAAGGCTGGGTCGAACACCATGGGTTGTGGCTACTTGTGTCAATGACTTCCGCCGAGATTCAAATTAGGCAAGTTTACCTCTTGTGTTGGGGAAGGTGGTATATAGTAAGCGGGAAAGAGGCTGGTAGGGAAACCCGCGGGGACGGTGTAAGCTAGTAGCTGAGAACTGGAGCTTTGAGCATGGGCGAACTGACAGAGCAAGGCCACCGCCGTAGCGAGGCTGCAAAAGCTGCAAAACATGCTGAACAAGATATACCGTTGGTGTTGACTTACCAGAAATCCCCAGCAAAGTTCTGAGGAAGTTTCGTCTGGATGCTCAGTCTTTATTGCTTGTCAGAAGCGTGGCACACGTGCTTGACGAAGCTTGCGCGAGCATGGCTCATAGTTCGAGCGCGAAGCTCTTGCAGCTACCCTTAGGTGCTTGAATGTCATACCAGTGACGTTGACCATGAAAAAAGCCAGAAGTCAACGTGCATCAAACGAAGAGGCCGCGTTAGCGCATGGCCAAGGCCACCAATTGCAAGGGGCACACCATAGCACGTGCCTGACTAGCACGGCATGGTTTCGGGTATGCGCTGCCAGCTTCGGGTTTCATACAGCGATCATTGCACTATCTGAGCTTGACAGGACAGGCATCGTTGCATAGCCGAGATCGAGATCGAGGTGGTGCCTGATGTGCAAACCATGTTTCTTGCTCAACTCCACGCTCGCTCATCTTCCGTGCTCTCCTTCAGCAGCTGCTCCGCCTGAGAGATCCGACTTGTGCCGTACTTTTCGCCCATGGTGGTTGTAGGCAACCGCCGCAGGAACAACGTGTTGATGTCTTCCGGCGACGAACGTGTTGTTGCTCCATCATCCTCAACTCAAATTCCCATCTTGTCCACAGTCTTTGCAACAATCTCTTCATACTGCTGCATTCCCCTGTCCAGCTTTCGTATCCCAGTCTTGCGCACGTGGTACACACTTCCTGGCACGGCATCTTTGTCGGATCCTTCGCTGTCAGTGCCATCTTCATCATCGCCCGCTCTCGATGATTTTTCACGATCCACGACACAGCGCATGAAGTGCCGATCGTGAGTGATGACAAGCAGTGCTCCCTGCCACGACTTAAGCGCCTCAATTAGAGCATCGATGGTATCGGCGTCCAGATGGGTTGTAACTTCATCGAGGACCAGAAGATGAGGCGAGTTGAAGAATACTTGAGCCAGCGCAACGCGCACCCGCTGTCCTCCAGAAAGAGATGCCAATGGGATGTCGGTCACCGTGTTGCCACGAAGACCAAGCTTCGCCAGCGTTCCTCGAGCAGACTGCTCGTCTCCTGCCCAGCCCGGGATCTGCATCAGGTGAGATAAAGCTGTCCTGTCTGGATTTTGGCGGCCGGTTGCTTCAAGTTCTTCCACCGCATGTTGCGAGTAGCAGCTAAACCTGGCTTTCGAGTGCACCGTAATGGAGCCTTTAGTGGGTCTCGGACCATCACCAGTTGCTGCACCCATCAAGAGCTTGACGAGAGTGGATTTTCCGCTTCCATTCAGACCTGCCAGCCCCAATCGTTCTCCGGGATGCATGACCAGGTCAAACTCCTTCACGGTCCAGACACCGGACTTTGGATAAGTGTAGGACACCTTTTCGAAGCTGAACAACGGACCAGCGTGCCGAAGCGGCTCAGGTTGATCCGCCAACGTGATGGTAACAGGTGGATCAAATTCTGGGATGTCAATGCCGGCCCTGCTTTGGTTGTGCCATCCTGCCAAGTCTCTATTCAGCTTGAACCTGCCTCCAGACAGACCCACCTCGAGGCCAGTCCTGTCTTCGAGCTTCTTCTTCCGCGACGCCGCCTGTTTCAATTTCTTGTCATCGCCAGTGCGTTTAGCGGCCTTGACATTCTTCGCAATAGTGTCCTTGATGTGATCGGTTTGCTTCTCTTGAGCCTCGGCCATCTTGGTCATGCGCCGGATTTGACGCCGCTTCTCATTCTCATACTCTGTCAAGTTGCCCTTGAAGACCTCGAGCGTTTTTGCAGGTGCTAGTCTCACTAAAAGCACTTCCACGGCAATAGCATCGGCAAAGTCGCGATCGTGTGTGACAACGACAACCGTCGTCCCAGACAAAGATTTTGTTACATATCTCTCAAGCCAGATGATAGCTGGCAGGTCCAGAAAGTTTGTGGGCTCGTCCAACATTAGCACATCCGTTTTCTGGATCAAGACACATGCCAAATCGCAGCGGGTTTGCCAGCCTCCCGATAAGGATTTGACCGGCTTCTCGATCTGATCTTCAGAGAACCGTAGGCCGAGGAGTATTGTTCGAGCTCGCGCTTCAGTGCTCCCAGCGTCCATAGCCTCCAATGCTAGGCGCGTGGCTTCGAGCATATCTAGACCGATCTTTGATGCTTCAAGCTCATCTTCGGGAGTTTCCACCTTGGTGACACTGGTTCGATGTCAGTATAGTCCTGAGATGGCTGACAAATAATTACTTGTTCTCGGCTTCCTCGACTGCCTTCTCCTTCTCTATGAGCACCTGACGTGCTTTTGCACCACGAGCACCACTTCGCCTCGCTGCCACAAGTTGAGCCTTAGCCAAGTCCTGCTTTGCTTTCTCGACCTGCAGCAAACGTACGGTGGAGACAATCTTAGCCGGGTCCGTCTTGTGCTCAAGTGCCGCAGTGAGAGCTATAACCCATCAGGGATCGAGTAGAGCTCATTTCAAAAGCAACTTACTATTAGCTTCTCTCAGAGCACGCTCACGACGTTTGTCGCTTCGTGTGACATGTTGGAGTACGGTGAGATCCTCATCTTCAGCCTCGACGGGATCTGTGAGGGCATCGGAGCTGACGCGCGTCTGGCCGAGAAGAAGAAGACGAAGGTTAAGGGGAACTCCAGGCACTCGTCGCTCGGCCAATGCTCTCAACAGGGAGCTCTTTCCGGTTCCATTCCGGCCGGCAAGCACGTAGTGAACTCCTTCCACGAGTCTGAGATGTGCATGGTCGAGGAGCTCTCGCCCGCCAACAGAGAGCGTGAGGTCTTTTACATCAATATCCTTGGATGTGGGTGCATCCACAGCGTCAACATGGAATCGGCTTTGCTGGCTAGTGACGACGATACCTCCATCTTGCAAATTCGGGGTTGAGGTGCCTGATTTGGACGCTTTTGGCATATCAGCAGAACAAAAGGGATGAGGCTTTACCGTGGAGGACGCTTGAAGTGATGAGAACGAAACGAGGACGCTGTGCTACATATCTCAAGTCGAAGCCAGTCCTGAGGTTGAAACGAGGATATAATCCGGAGTTATAGATCTGGGCTTCTCTGGCGAGCTTGTCGGGCGTTGAAAGAGAGACCAATCATCTGGCAAGCGCATTGGACGAGTGATAAGTTGGAATCTGCGGCGAACACGAGTTTGCCGCAGCCATGAGTCACTCGGGAGTGTTGCGTGCTCGAAGGAACGCTGCTTGATGCAATTGATCACCAACAAGAGCAACATCTTGTACACGTTGCCAAAGTGGTAGCAGCTTTAGAAGTGACTCACGGTCTCACCAGCGATGACTCTGAGATGCGCTTCACCTGCTTTCGCATGCTGAGACGGAAGATCGCTCTCTCAAAGAGTTGCAGGTCATTTGGTATCCTGGGGGAGCATTGAGAAAGTCGAATCGAGACAGCCGTCATTTGAAACTCATTCACGTGACCATCTTGCGGCAGCTTCGCACTTGAGCATCATGCATCGACGAGCTGCGTAAGGGATCGATTGAACCTCACATGTGTACCACTTCGCGCCGTAATATAGACCGCCCTTAGTCGAGGTACCGTCCTCGAAGGCGGCACCCGTATTTCATCTCTCCACCATGTCGCAATTCCGCTCGAAAAGGCTCGATCTGGGCTGCTTCATCAACTCCAAAATCATCCGCGATCACACCAAGCGAAAGACCTTTGAGCAGTTTGAACCACAGCGGTAAGCGTCCGTCGGCGCTCACAAAGCCTCGTCTTTCCCTTTCGCTTGGGTATCCAACTGACCCGAATCGTTGCAGACAAGCTCTCCGCTACCTAATCCGCAACACCTCCCTCCCTGACTGGGTCCGCACAAAAGCCCAATTTGATCTAAGAAATATGCACTGCTACACACGACCGACGCAGATAAAGAATCGATGCATAATGGGTGGCGTGGCTCGAGGCGTGTTAAGGAAGTTTCGGATGGGAAGATTTCAGTTTCGAATGAATGCGTTGGAGGGGACGATACCAGGTGTGAAGAAGGCGAGTTGGTGAAAAGCCGTGTACAAAATGCATCAGGAATGGGGATAAAGCATCTACTGGTGTTGTTTAGCGCTTGTACTACAATGACTAGATCAGGACACGAAGCACTGCTCACGAATTCATATTGGCTAAGCTATCTGGGAAGTCTGTGTGTCTGCCTTGCTGGGCTGATACTGCCTGTGCATCTCGGATAGCTGGAAGAGCGAGCACGGGGATAGATGTCCAACAGCTCAAAGAAAGCAGGAACTGAAGACCACAGCTTGGTGGTGCCTCAGCTTCTCAACATCGATGAGACAATTCGTTTCTGGCGACCCATTGCTCTGAGCTGAAGATTCTGCGGTGTCGTCACAGTCGAAGCAGGCTATTGCGACAAGCCCACCTCCAATGGTATGCCTAGTAGTAGCGAGTCTCCGATTCTTGGTGGTCGATGCTTGGATCCAACCTCAAGTTCTTGGCCAATGCAGCGATAGAGTCGTCTTCTGGGTGTGGAGGGGACACTTCTGGAGACGTGGCCATGATGGAAGCCTCGGAAGAGTTCAGATCTGCCTTGGCCATGTTTTGCTCTGGCGTAGAGGGAGCGGACTGACCAGGATCTCCTAGCGGCATTCCACCCCATTCCGAGCCTTGATTCCAAGCATCGTTCTCCTTGGCCAATTGTGCCATATTCTCCGCGTCCTCTTCTCCCTTCTTTTGTTCCTGGTCAGCTTGAAGTCTCGCCTTGATCAGCATGGCAACCCAAGCCTCAAGAGTGTATCGCGCGTCGTTTCCTCCGTTGTGTGGAAAGAAGCATGGAAGTCCAAGGTCGGACATAATTGACGAGAGACTGCGATTTTGCACTTCTTCCTTCAGCACGCGATACAAGGGTCCAGTATCCATGGTGTCGATGATGGAGAGCAGAATTTGCCCAGCATTATCCCCGTTGCCCAAAATCTCCATGGCGGCAATGGGATATGTGGCTCGAGAGGGCGAAAAGATCTTGGAGCCAAGGTCTCTCAAGTACTCGACGTCCGTGCGAAGATCGTGGCCAACGAGAATGACGTTGCGCTGCTTAGGACCGAGCTGGAGAGTCTCTGGGTCGGCATGATTGTGCTTAGTAAGATTGACAGCCTGTTGGATGGCGGCCTTGTTGCCAATACCGTCCAGTACGCTGGCAATAGCTGCTCTGCTTGCGGCATCCTGCTCAGCGTTTGTCGGTCCAATGCTGACTCCTCCGAAGGCTTCGGAAACTCTTCTCGGACGATTGTTCTCACTCGTCAAGGTTTCTGGCTCGACACTCCACTGATCTACGATGCTGGCATGCTTGAACTGCACAGAGAACGGCCACTCAAAGCAACTGTCAACGCTGGCAACAGCCTCCTTGAGGTCGATCCACTCCGACTTTCCGAATTGGTATGCATCAGGATGGCCAATGCAGAAGTCTTTATTGACCAGATGTTCTCTACCATTGATCCGGAAGTGGCGCGAGCGAATCTGGTCCAACCACTGCTTGCCATTGGGACCGGGCGCAACTCCGACTAGATCCAGCGTATCGAGAGTGCTGATGCCGATCTCAGTGATCAGGTTGTGAGCTCGTTCATATGACTCGATGTCGATAGCGATGATGACGGGCTCTTTTTCGAATGGGAATGGAGCGGGCTGGTCGACATTGAGAGGATCCAGAACGAAGTGAGCCTTCTTCAACTGCTTCAGGTGAAATTCCTGCTGCTCTTCCCATGACATGCCTGGGTCCGAATACTGAACGTGGCCGGTCTTTTGACGGAGGCCTAGGCAGCGCTGAGCCCTCTTAAGCTGCACATACCAGTCCTTAACGGTGAGTAGACGGTCCTCTTCCCTCTTCTTCTTGCCGCCTGCACCCTTGCCCTTACCCTTGGCCAGAACCGCACCCTGGCACTTGCTCTTGAAATCCGCAAACGCCTGTTTGACTTTAGGGGAGGCACCTTCTGCACACTCGCCATGGGCAAGGGGAGCTGCAGGAATGGTGTTTTGCAATTTAATGGCGTCGTCTTTTGAGCATGATTGGCCGAGGAAGACTGGTTCAGGAGTGCCATCGGCAAAGAAGGTGAGAGTGAAGGGAAACTTTGGCACCGACACTGGGACCTTGAAAGCTTGGCCGATCTGGGTGATGAGCTGCTGGACCTGCTCGAGAGGCACAAGAACAATGGGTTTGGCACTCAGGCTGAACGGAGCATGAAGGTAGTAGCTGGAATATATTAGCTCTTCGCTTCTGAATGGAGGACTTCAACCTACAGATCCCACTTCCGATTGTAGAACTTGTTCGAGGCGAAGAAGTGGCGGGAAACGCGGTCATTGGCATCGTTCATGTATTTGTAAGGGAACTTTGCGGCAAGGTTGAATTGGCAGAAATGGCCTTTGACTGGGTTTCCGACTTCATCTGCTGCTGGAAAGCGTTCATCGTCGTCGTCAGAGTCAACCTGCTTGGTTGCCTTGCCTGACTGCAGGGTACGCTTTGACCATTTGCCCTTTGCAAGATATTCGATGGGACCTTTGGGCTCGATGACAGAATCCTTGGGATAGCCAAAGGCATTGGGCTCCGGCATCTTTCGTGGCTTGGGCTGGGTTGACTTCGGCTTCATTGACGGTTTCTTTCTGAAAGCGGCAACGTAATCATCCTCATCAGAACTGGTCAGGATCTCAAGGTCGCGTTGAGGCTCCTTGCTCTGTTGAGACGCCGAAACCTGCCACGGCTCCTCGTCCTTGGCTTTCTTCTCTTGCAGCTCCTTCTCGGAGAAGTGAAGCTCGCCAGGTGTCGGTGTGGATAGAAGTGGTGAATTGACGAACAGTCGATTCAATCGATCTTGAGGATTAGTGGAAGCCATCGTCAGGAAGGGTGCAGCCAGCCTTGGCTGCGGAGGGGTCGAACAGTAAAGCACCAATGAAGAGAGACGACGCGGAGACTGAAGTGGTGAAGCGGAGTTGAGGAGTCTACTTGTAGTCACAAAAGCTGCGCGGAGGGTTGCCAGCTTGACAATTTGTCACTGACAGTGAAAGTGACATTTGAGTCACAGAGAGAGTGAACAAAACTATTCAAAGAGTGAAAAGCTTGAGGAACGGATCAACTTGAAGCGGAAGTGAAGACGGAGTAAGGGATTGAGCATGAAAGGGTGGATGGAAGTTTCTCCCCAGCTGCAAGTGCCCGTCGCAGCCCAAGGTCACGTTTCTTGGAGCGGGAATGTCCTGCTCAGCGACAGAATAGAGTCATGTTCGTCCAGAGCAGTGTTTGGATCTGTAGCAGCATGAGGCGAGCTTCACAGCGTACTGGCATGTGAATGTAATGGTGGGGAGTAAAGGAGAAGAGAGGAGGTGTCTGTCGTGGGCTGGTTGGAGCCATGCACGTGACCCTTAACCTTTCTGCCGCCTGCCACCGCCTTTGCCACGACCGCAAACTGTAAATGTGGACATGCGCGTTCGTCTGCGACTGCGGAGGATCTGGTGGGATGCGAGGTACACCACAACGGCAGCAACGACCGACTCTTCTCATCTCTACCAGAGCAGACTGCCACTTAGTTACCTTCCTTCAAATTCGGTGACAGCCCATTACAAGGCACGCTTGAAAGTCCATTCATAGGCAGCGGCCTCGACCCTAATAACACCCATTCAAGCCCATCTCCCCGATGCGCCGTCGACGATAACAACTTCTTGCCTTTGACCTCAATGGTCACCATGGTCACCATGGCAGAGATTGTCGGCGAGCGGTCTGTTGACCCCGACGCTCAAGCTGCCGTGACAGACTTCCTCGATTACACCGAATACCTTCCCTCCGACCTCATACGTTCGCTCACCCTAATCCGCGGACTGGATGACACGTACCAGAATGACTCTTCAGCCTTATACGATCTGACTAAAGTATATGGCTCCCTCCCCTCTCTCGAGCCGGCCCTTCGTCCGAATGCGCAAGACCTGCGGACTCAGATATCAGGTCGTTTGGACCAGGCTTTGATCGCCCGCGAGTCGGCCTATGCGGAGGCATGTCGGCTTTTTGACGTTGCGGACCGGCATCAGAACCGACTGAAGAGCATTATCGCTAAATTAAATGCTATACCCAAGCCTCCGCCCCAGGATCCAACCCCCCCACCCACTACATCGAGTCAGGTGAAGCGGTCACGAAGTGGAAGAAAGATCGAGACTACCACGAGATTGACCTTGCATCCTCCTCGCGGCAACACAGTCGCATCTGCCATTCTCAAGAAACCCCGTGGTCGTCGAGTCACCGTCCCTGGAGAAGTCATGCCACCCTATGACCCCGATTCACCTATCGCTAGTACCGAAGTGTCCGACTGGGGTTCTCCTCCACCCTCGCCACCACGTCCTGTCCTCAAGCTCAAACAGCCGAAGCCACCTCCAGCACCAGTAAAGGCAATCAAGCCGAAGCCTCTAGCGGTTGAAGAGAAGCAACGTGAATCGCGAGAGGAATCTCAACCCTACCGCAAACCAACCCCTCCGCCCGACGACGCCGAGATTGGAAGCAGATACCAGCCATGGACACACTTGACCGAATTTGAGATGTACAAACTCAGGAAGAAGATGAAGAAAAACCACACTTGGGAGCCCAGTGACGTGATGATCAGACGCGAATTGGCCGACCGGGGAAGAGGGTGGGATAACTATTACCGAGCTAAGGCAGAGGCCGAGAAAAGCGGCGCCAAATTCATCGACCTCGATAGTGTTGAGAAGGTGTACCCAAAGTCTGAGAAGAGCGAGAAGACGGAGAAGCTGGATCGAATCGAGAGCGTTGAAGAGTCTGACACCCTTGAAGTGGTGCACAAGATCGAAGATACCATAGTTCCAACACGGCCACCCGAAGTCGTGGAGAAGTCGGAGCTCGCGCCACCAGTTGCACCTGTGGCGACGCCTGCTCCCAAGCCCAAAGCACCCAAGAAGAGTGAGAAGAAGGAGAAGAAACCTCCTCCTGAGCCAGTGCTATCACAGGCGGCACTCGCCGCCCAGGAGGCAGAGCAGGCAGCCCGTCGATTGGGAGACATTGGCTCCAAATTTCGCACCCTTTTCGCTTCACCGTTATCTGCATTGGCTTCGTTAAGCCGGAGCGCTAGTACTCCCACTGCGAATCGGGCGACCCCGACGACCAAGAAGGCCACGGAGAAGACATCAAAGAAGAGAAAAGCGGAAGAGGCAATATCACCCTCCGCCTCGCCATCAGCGGAGCCCGAGACAGCAAAGAAGAAACAAAAGGTTGCCCCAAAGCCATCACCTCTTGCCATCAGTCCTGTTCCAAATGCAGCATCCACCTCACCGGCTGCGACGAGCAGTGAGCCACCTCCATCTACCGTTGCACCCAGCGCAGTAATTATCAAAATTCCTCTGAAATTGAACATTACGGCACCTTCAGCACCGGCTCCTGCAAGCAAAACTCCCACACCAGCGCCGACAACTCGGGCAGCCAGTGTACAACGCAACTCAGTTGCACCGAAGTCGTCCGCATCGCCTCCAGTCTCAGCGACAACGTCAAGACCGCCTTCACGTCGATCCGCCGCGGCCTCCGTGGAACCACAGCTGCCAACAACGCGATCTAGCCGGCGTACCTCGATGACCCCGTCTATGGCTGGAGGACCTAAGACGCCAGCTGCGGAGCCCCAACCGCCAGGACCAAGTCCGAAATCCGCATCAAGTGCTGTTCCCACCGCAGCAAGTCGACGCAGCAAGCGTGACGCACCAGGCATGGTCATGCAATCGAGTCAAGACGGCGGAGCTGCTGTTAGTGTCAGCAAGAGGAAAACCAAGCCCGCCAAGAAAGTCTCGAATGCCAGTGCTGCCGCTCACGCATCGACTGCTGCGCCGGTGCCTCAGATTCGCATCGATGTGGACGGACGACAGGAGTGGGTGGACCCAGACGAGGAGCGGTATTGTGTCTGTGGGGATGTCAGTTGGGGGGAGATGATTTGTTGTGAGTTGGATGAAAAGGTATGCTCATCTTCCCTTCCTTTTGCTTGTCCAAATCACTTCAACGAGATACTGACTTCCTACTTAGTGCGACTATGGCCAATGGTTCCACATGGAATGCATTTCTCTGCATGAATTACCGCCTCGGACGGTCAAGTGGTATTGTCCCGGCGATCGCAAGAAATTGCACAAGGGAGAACAGACGAACGGGCTAGTAGGACGGGGTATCAAGTAGGTATTAACGCGGACGGGAGACGGATTATTGCATCCTTTCAGACCGCATTTTCCCGGGGTCTTGTATGTATTTTACGAGACCTTGGAGTGTATAAGCTAACCTGGCTTGTACTGGTATATTATACGAGTGTATTGTCTGGCATTGCGTGAGCTGGGGTGAGCTGGTAGGCTGTGGGTGACAAGGTTTACAAGATAGAAACAGGCTATCCTTTGCGGGCCTGACAGTGGTGAATAGCTGGAAAAGGCACCAACGTTGCAATGGCCAGATAATATGGAAATTCAGGATTTCTTGTCGAGGCTCTGATTACTGAACATCCTGCGCTAGTGCTTCCCAACAGGCTCAGCCTCGTCCCGCCTTCTCGCGCGTACGCAGGATCGAGTATGTAGTATTCGAATGAATCACTCTCTATCCGCCTTCCTGATTTCAACCTCGACCTGTCCACTTCAGCTTCATGCACCAATCATGGTATCCTCTTCCCCTGACCTTAGCAGGATCATCGGGATTCACAGGCAGGAAACTCTTGGACTTTTGAGAAAACTGGCTACATTGGCTTACCTGTATGTCATGCAACCCCGGTTGATCTGCTGGAAGAGACAAGGTAAGTCGGCGACCCGTCTGCCACTCCCTGGTAAGCCTTGTCTCCTGATCGTCCTAATACGCACATGTCAGGGAGGATTGTGCTCTTGGGTGTTTTCTCTTCTGGTGCGCCAAGTTTTACGACATGTTTCGTGGAGTTGACAGCGGATTGACCCAAAGAGAGTCGAGAGGAAGGAGGAAAAGAAGCAAGTTCGTCCTAGACCTGTCACTTGCGTCGGTGACACTGTTGTCCGTGATGGATTCCGGAACGCTCTTCGATTGCGCACGCGCACGGGCAAAAGTCCACGAAGTCCAGTGTGCGCATAGCGAGCTCGCTGCGTGTGTGGAGGTAGCCTTGTCGGGAGCTACGTTGGCACAGTTGCCTGCTTGGAGATTTCAAGTTTAGCAGCAGAGGAGCAGCCTGCTTGTGCTCGTGTTGTCGTGGTCCCAAGCTGGATGTCAGATGGATGTAACAGCAATCTTCTCTCCATCTCGATGGACCTGGTTTCCTGATGATCCTGGTGGCAGCCTAACCGCTGCATCAAGATCACATAGCGTTGGGAGTGAGAACGCTGTGGCCCGTTCCAGAGCTCAAGTATAAAGACAAGACCTTGCAGCGGACCTGTCTTCACAATCAGCAACATCTCTCACCATCCAGTCAAGTATCAGCTTACCAGGGGCATCTTAGCGAATTTCATCATAAAGATACAGACCACAGGCTCACAATGGCGCATTTCCCGCCCTCATTCGGCTTCCAGGTCACTCCAACGCTGCACAACAAAGCGGAGGGTCCCACCTTGCCGTCCAATAACGCAGTCCATTCGATACCATTCGTGGTCCTTGTCACCGGCGCCGGAAAAGGTATCGGCTTTCAAATAGCCCTCGCGTACGCTCAAGCCGGTGCCAGCGGCCTGGTCATCTCTTCCCGCACACAATCCGACTTGGACGAACTTACTCGCCAAGTGAAGAAAGTCAACAGTGCGACTGACGTGCTAGCTTTCATTACTGACAACCTCGAAAGAGCAGGATGTCGTGAAGCTAGCCGCCAAGACGGAGAACCACTTCGGCAGGATCGACGTTGTGGTTGCCAACGCAGGGGTGATGTCCAAGTACATCACCGCCGAAGATGGCTCGCATCGCCTGCCCTACAATATCGAAGAAGACGGTGACCTACCCCGTGTCTTCGACATAAACCTCATCGGCACGTACCTTCTGGCTCGTCATTTCATTCCGCTTCTCAATGCGTCTCCAAACAGAGTACAAGCTTTCATCGCCATCAGCTCCGTCACGTCACACTTCAGTGACAGCACCTTCACACCCTTGGCGTATAACGTCTCGAAGCTGGCGCAGAACCGCCTCATCGAGTCTTTGCACAATGATTATAATGCTCAGACAGGCTTGGTGTTCTATGCTGTTCATCCGGGTGTGGTGGTCACACCGCAGACCGAGGAACATCGAAAAGCCTCGGATGGGAAGAAGTGGGATGCTGGTAAGTGCGACCCTTCTCGTCATGAAGCTGTTCTCAACATTAAAGTCCTTGCCAGAGATACTGACTCTGACGAAAACTTAGTACTCAACGACGACATTGGTCTGTGCGGAGGGGTGTTGACCTGGCTCACATCTGCCAAGAGGGAATGGCTGTCGGGCAGGTATATCAACGCCAACTGGGATGTGACTGAACTCGAAGGCAGGAAGGATGAGATTATCAATAGGGACCTGTTCAAGTTTCAGATGGCCGTCTGAAGGCTGTTTGGATTTGGTTGTCACAAGAGATCTCAGCTTGCTGAGATGAGCTGGAGGATGTCAACCATCTTTCTAGGCCCGACGTGGCTTTTGTTCACTTATCTTGGCAAAGTGTACACCGAATAAGATTCGTCGGGTCATCAAGTTCTGGATGCGCCTATTTCGGTAATTTTCTGGCACTTCTTCCAATCCTGCTCCGCTGTAGAAGTACGGCGGATCGCGAAGCCAGCCTTGTGCTTATGAAATCGCTGCACTTTCATCGATTTCTTTTCAAGTTTGTTAGTCGCAATACTCGACAAACATGCTGCCAGCGATGATACCTGATGAGCAGGTGAGCTCTCAGAACCCGAGTAATTGCTTCCAGATAGCCTCACCTCAGGCTAGCCAACGAGCAAGTGGTCCCGGTAACGTGACTGGTGGGCGGTGACAATTTCGAGTCTGGCCTTCTTGGGAGCTCCGAGGGACAAGTCAAAGTGCCACGACTACACAGTAGGGCACTTGGACTTCCAAGCGAGATGTCAACGAGGCAATCGCCTGGCAGTGACGAATGGTTGTTAATACAGTCATTCCGGGTCGATGGACATGTGGTCGATGGCGAAATGTTGGGAACGAAACCAACTTCACCAGGAGTTGAGACAGCCCACAAAGCGCCTGAAGGGTGGACATGTGGCGATTGCGGTTGCAGTCGTTGTTCTCTATCAGGTCGAGTCACACAGCAGACGGCGACCGACTTTTCGAGAACCACTTGAAACAATGGAGCAGGAGATTGTGAAACCGAGCACGGCATGGAAGGCGTGGCCGAAGCCCGGCGAAACAGGTAACCGTACCACGTCCGTGGCTTCCCTGTGAAGCTGTACATCCTCAACTGCGGCGTTTCTTCGCAGTTGGCGTATTGCAATGATTGACCCATATGCCTGGCTGGTTGCGCTTCACACCGCTTTGCAGTTACGAGCTCTGGAACTCCATGGCCTGGCTATAACTATCTGATTCAGTGCCAAACCTGACTTCATCATCATGTTCTCACTCGGTGACTGGATTCCTCGAAGACACCACAGAAAGGAGTCAACTGCAATAAGCTATTGCGCGTAAGACTACACGAGTTAGTCAACAACTCACAGTATTGCTTGTCACGACGTGAGATGACGCTGCCAATCGACTCACCACCGTCGTTCGCTACTGCTGTTTGGACATCGCAGTCAACCTCGAACCCAACACTTCGTGGAGCAGGTGCAAACGACATGATAGGCAAGGTCTATAAGACCATGTCTGCACCTGTCGCTTTCGATCGTTCTTGTTCCTTTTCATACCACAACCCACAAGAACGAACAGACATAGCACGCATCACAAAGCCAGTCCAAGATAAATATCATTCTATCCACAAAGCCTCTCCTTCAAACCAGTCTACAAAACCTTCACACCGCAAAATGGGTGATCCATGCATCTACTGCGGAAACAAGGCCTACACCTACCAATGCAACTGCGGTTCCGACTATGCCAGCACTTCAACCTTCGACAAGGAAGGCAGTTCGCTGAATGATCCCAAGCCTGAGCTTGGATCTGGGTCCTCGCAATACACCGGTGTCAGAAAACCCTCCTACACCTCCACCCAGTCCACCGAGTACGTCGGCACCAAGCACACTACGTCGTCCAGCTCGGACAAGAAGTCTAGTACTTCGTCCAGCGCTCGGAAGTAGACGAGCCCGAGCCCTCTTACAGCAATGGGAGTATGCCAGAGATCTACAGCGTGTCGGACTCGACCAAAACCACGACACACATCTCAAGTGACATTACAACTTGCTCCATCCCATGCTAACCTGAGATGTTCAGCCACACACAAATACAGTTGAGAAGCATTCCCGGACGGAGGACTGGGCTTTGCTGCGCACACTTCGACAGAGGCATACCTAATGGAGTCAAAGCGGCTGGAATACATACGCATTGGCAGGCCTTGTGGTCAGGCGAGGTTTGGAAGCTTGGACCGGAAGTTCTTTGAGGACAGGTAGCGATACGAGCTGTACAGGTCAATGAACTAGGTTTTGCTGGCGCTGCAGGTACAGGTAGACATGTGCATCCCCGAAGTTGAGCTTGGCCAATACAACAGGAATTGAAGAGCCCAAAGGACTTTGAAATACTGTGAAAGTAAACATCATCACGCCTCAATACCGTCCCCATTACCCCGGTCTCGACAGTCAATCCACCCACATCCATCTGCCAGTGCGCCGAGCCCCATCTCCAGCTTCCTACTAGCCCCCGGACGATCATCCACCGGACGCGTCAAAATCAGCCGCTGCAGACCTTCCCCGCGCCCAGAGTGTGGGAACCCACTCTTTGCGGGACAACGGTCTCCCCTTTTTGAGGGGTAAGCACTCTCCCATGCATATCAGCAGCTCCGCGAGATGTTGGTGGAAGGTCGCCGAAGAATATCGGCAGTGCATGGGTGGAAGGAGGGAGAGCTGATCAGAATCGTTTTCTATTTTGTTGTTTACTCTGACTTGCGTGTGTTGAGACTCGACCTCTCTTAGATTTCTTCTGGATTCCAGATTTCAAGAGTATAAGGCTTTGACAAGATTACTTAAGAGTGGCTTACGAGGATACACGGCGCAGTGCTAGTGAATGATCTCCGCTAGAGGACTTAGATCGACTGTTCTCTTCATTACAACAGTCGCGGGAGAAACGAGAAGCACTTCGACACCGGACCACTCGGACGTCAACGTCCCTAACATACAAAATGGCAGCAGCAGTCGCCAACCCTCCCCCGGCAGCAGGCCCTCCGTCGGCCTCCGCCCAAGACCCAGACTCCTACCCACTCGCCGCCCAAATCGCCCTCAAGGACTTCAAACTCCCCGACTTCCCACCGCAAGCCTCCCGCCTGCGAGAACTAACACTCACCGCCGACATTAAAATGGACGAATACCAAACCAAAGTCCTCACCATGCCAGACGCCATCGTCACACAACCGCCCCTCGACGAACTCCCTCAATCAATAACCCACCTCACATTCGAACTCTTTGGGCTCGGTTTCCCCGGCACGCCGCCCTTTCTGACACGCATCGCGAGGTCTTTGCCGAATATTCGCAGCGTGACTTTCTTCTCGTGCTTGATTGATGGGTTGGACGACCACTCAAGGCGTGATGCAGAGAAATTCTTCGACTGTCTGCCGAATCTGCGCGAGTTGCATGTCATCGATAGTTTCGCGCGCCCGGGATTTTTCAAGACTATCGGCGCGATCTTGGAGACTCGCGCGAGAGAGGATGCCGGTGAGGGATTCAAGCTCGTGGACGTGAGTTATACATTCCGCGGGCATGAGGATAGTGATTTCCTTGCGCGTGTGCAAGGCGAGGAGCTTGCTAGTTTGATCGTCAAGGGCGCAGTGGGTGCGAGCTTCGACTTTGTGCCTCAAAGGCAGGATGATTTGCAGGAAGGCGAGGCCGATGATGATGGCAAGGATAAGCCAAAAGGGAAACTAAACGAGGGGATCTTGCCTTTTGCGAACGATGGACGCGCGCCAACCGCCGTACGCAAAAAGTTCGAGTCACTCAGCCATGGCGGCCAACTGAAGAACCTGAAAGTCCTGAATCTGGGCATGTGGAGTTTACGGCCCCAGGAAGTCGGCGAGATCGTGTACGCAGCTGCTGGTGGCGCGGAGCCCGGTCTTGCAGATCTCACAGTCAGTATCCTCCTCGAGGAGGGCTGGGTTCAGAAACTCGCAGAGGGCCTCAAATACAAAGGCGTGGCCACCGAGCTGGAGAGTATCGAGATCGTCGGTGTTCCTGACCAGGCGAAGGAAGAAGGAGACGATTGGAAGGCCGGCTTGAGCGCAATTAAGAAAGATGAGGCTGAGTTGATGGCCGAGGGCGCTCCGAAGTTAAATAAGGTCGGCATGAGTATTTTGAAGGTGAGGAGTGCGCCGAACGTGGTCTTCTACAAGGTGGATGGGGAGGGCTGGGTCGAGAGGTAGGACATATGGGCTCTCTTGCTTGTGTCTAGACCTTGTCAACAGCCCTGCTTTGTGGAGAGACTCTTTTATAAGAAACTAATTCATAGAACAAAAGCACTTCACCTTGCACACTCGGGTTCTCCTCTACATTGAACCTTTTTTCTCTAGTGCTCTACCGCAAGGAGTTATACTCTGTCCACAGCAGCCTGGTGAGCCCTTTCCCAACCCTTATATACTATGCTTGCGGAGTTTCATCGAACTATCTCCCTGCTTCCAGTCCGTCCCTTTCCGCAAGTTTGCAATGATGAGGCAACGAACACATTGGATGCCAGAGAAGGAGATTAGAGCATTCATGGACGTGGAAGACCAAAGGTGGAAGAAGTGAGATGGCAACGTTACGAACCGAAAGGTCGGATGTCGACAAGGATGGAGACTCTTGTAAGGCAATTATGAAGGGGTTGCGGAGATCATGGTGGCATTGAATCAGGAAAAGGGACTACTGGGCCGCGGAAAGGCGTCTAAGTGTCTCTAAATGATTTGTTTTATTTTGTGCTCACTTACTCGTGAGCTCAATTCGTGCCGTGAAAAGCACCGTTCGGTATATCAGGACAACTGTGGCCTCTGCCATGTCATAACTCATGATTCATTTCCTCTGGGAGACGATGCTGACCCCTCGTCCCGCCACAAGATCTCTCCCAACTCGGCGGCAAAGAAGACGAGTAGTCCAAAGAGGTTGACTTCTTCGCCATGTTCTAGTGTAACATGCATAATGAGTGTAGGCGACCGTAGCCGCTGTAGTCATGCATCGTATGCGGGCGTATCGGTTTTCCCTTTTTCCGGGAGCAGATGACGGAAGCTTGCAGCAGAGGAAAAGATGGCTATAAGTCTTGCTCAAGAGATATTGAGTTCCACAACTGCAGATTTGTGTGCGTATCCAGACTCGGGGGTCGCCGCATCCTTGCCAGTATGCTCAGTCCATGTAATCAACATCTTCCAACCACCATTGGTAATATCGTCGCCGCTAAAATAGCCAGCATGCAGGCCACCTGCGTAGATATATCCTTCGACTGGGGCATCGATCTTGGCAAGGACCTTCTCATCAGACCATTCGGCTTTGACAAGATAGTTGCCGTCAAAGTCCTTGTCATCAGCGTTGAGGTTGAGAGGTAGATAGCGGTAATAGAAGGTATTGTCCGCAAGAGTGTTGAGGTAGATCATGAGGAAACTGCGAATCGCAGGGACGTAGATGACATCAAGATCCTGAACTTGCATGTCCAGCATGGTAGCGTTCGAGGACGATGAAGTCATGTTGCTAGTCCAGCAGTCACCATCCCAGTATTCATATATCGACAAATCGGTGAAGCCACCAGGACTGGTCCTCGCGACGAGAACGCCGTTGTCCCCTCGGCCGAAGAGGTAAATATGGCCATCATTGCCACCTGTGCCGTTAGGACCCCAGATGCGGATTCCACCAAGAGTACCGAAGGCAACCTGGTCTTGCTGGTATAGCTGCGGAACGACCCGGTCGGCGTGGGGTCCATAGGCAGCGTCCACCGAGACCAAGAGAACAGAGTTGCCAATGTCGTTGAAAGCGGCAGCCTGAGTAGTCATGTCGACGACATCGTAGACTAAGGCGGGGTATAGTAGAGCGTGAGACGCGTTCAATGGAATGAGGGAAGATTCCGGCCACACTGCGTATCTGTAGCCTTCGCCGGAAAGTTCGATATTGAACGATTCCTCTCCGGTGGTCATGGGAGCGAATGCTCGCATTCTGCCGACATCATCCTGCCATTCACCCAGGTTGTCGACGAGAACGAGCGGCTCACCATCAAGTGCCTTCATGCCGTCATCGGTAACAACTGAGCTGGACACAAAACCTATCATCCCCTGTTCGTCGTTGAAGATGGCGGTGTCGCAGAAGACAAAAATGTGTGTTCCATTGATTGTGCCTCCTTTTCCGCCGTCCCGGGACATGTGTGGCTCAGATGTCATGTTCGATAATTCGACGGCGTCGGGCAACTCGCTCTCGGTCCACGAGCCGGTATCGCTTGCAATTGGATATTTGGTGATGAAATTGGTATTCAGTCCCGGGACGAGGACGTCGCTTGCCAGCTTCTGTGGAGTTGCCGGTACATGGCTAACATATTGATTTGTAGGCTTATTCGTCGAGCTGCCAAGAAGTTTCAAGTTTTCCACGTTGACCTCGGTGTAGGAGCCGCTGGTGTCGGATCGAGGGGTAGGAACAGAGGAGGAGGATGTTGAACCTGGAGCGACAAACGAGGGGACAGGCACGACTGTCGCGCCCACGAGATGGATTGATGCTGATACCGGGTTGTTAAGAGACGACTTGAGATAGCAATCATCTGCACCGTTGATGCGTCCAGGCGCAAAGACAAATCCGGCGCAGGGGAATTCAGTTTCGGGGTCTTCATTGATAGCTTCGCAATGCTCAAGGCACTCGTCGAAAGAAGCAGAAAGAAGGAATGGGTAGAAATTCTGATCAGGGAAATCGATATCGCAGATCACTGCGTACTTGGCCCAATGACGAACGTTGTCGATGAAGGTTGTGCCATTGGAAGGATCACAAGAGGTTGGAGCACCAGACTCGGTGTTGATGTCTGGACCAACGTGCGCAGAGCCGACTTTTACGTTGGCTGGGATAGGATACTTGGTGCTCGGAGTTGGTTCATCTCGGCCAGCGAGACGATGGTGGGAATGGGTGAGTCCAGTAGGATAAGTTGCCGCGAAGGTGACCAGACACAGTACGACGAAAAGAAGCATCAGCATCAAGCTGGAGAAGGAGTGGACAGAGCGCATGGCTCAAGGTGCTGTGCATGGGTCAGTTGCAGCTCTGATTGCGCTGGGCTTGTTTGGACTCACGCTACCGCGAGGAAAGATGCAGCCCACGGTCGATGGTTAATATGGCAGAACAGGGGTTGTAATGAGTGACTTTCTTCACGTGAAGTTGGTAAAAGGAAGGAGTTATGATGTGTCCAAGATGTTGTTGGTCCGGTAATGGCTGAGAAGGAAGGTGGAAGCCAGCGATGACAAGCTCCAAAACATCAGCGAAATCGAGTTGTTTACAAGGTCCGGTAGAGCATCTTCAGTCTGCTGGTGGCCCTTTTAATATCACAACGGCGATTGTCTACAGAGTGAGTACAAGCCAAGAACGGACTCTTTTCGATGCGACTCGCTGGCTGACGCTGACGCAGGTTCTCATTCGTTTTTATTCGGGTCATGTCCATTCTCAACCTCAGTTGCCTAGGCTTCTCTCTCATGGAGCTTATGATTGCGTTAATAGTCCATGTATCTTCCTGTCGAGTACGCAATCAATCTGGATACTGTGTGGTGGATCCAGCCAAGACGCGTGAAAAGAGGCTCCTAGCTCCACTGCCTCTGCTGTCGCCACCTGCTGCGTCGCGTTTCAGGTCATATCGTCGTCATGAAGCGCCATTTTTACTCGCCCTTCCAAGTTTCGGTGTGTCCGCGTAAGACGGTGTCAGATCCAAACGTCTGTGTAACCTTCTGCAACCCCCCTTCGACAGTCCCAAGCGATGGGTGGTGAACTGGGCAACAACATCATTCGGCTTTCTTTGCAAGTTCCCGTACCTTGGGCGATGTAGTTGCATTGTTCTCGAGATCGGCCGCCCACAAAGCTGCACCGACAGTATTCGTGAAGGCGAAGATGAGGTTTGCGAAGGGGATCATCTCTAGAGCGAATGCGGCCATTCCAAAAGCAGTATAACCTCCGCGGTGCTCCTCAATATGCGCTTCGCGCTGTCTCTGACTCCACTCCTTGAGCTGGAAATATCTGGTATGTGAGGCGGGACCGGCTCTCTTGCCCTGCAGTGCAATGAAGATAAACGTGCCCACAATCGGGATGAAGTTGAGTGGCAGATAGAGGATGTAGCGAATGAGTGCGTTCGGGGCAAACTTGGCAAAGGGCTTCTTGATCATCTTTCCCAGCCGAGCAATATTGTCTCCCCCAGCTTTTACCTGCCTACCGCCTTCCACCAAGTTTGTGCATTCTCGAGAAAGAAGCGTACCGTCGAAGGTGTCAACCAGGGCATCTTCGATCAGGAAGGTTCTGGAAAAGAGATTGATCAGGGTCGAACTCTCGCTGAGAGTGAGCAAGGCTGCGGTGACGGCTGCTACAGGGCCGGAGGTGAATGCCATGATAGCTGCTTGAGGGATGTAGGCGACAAGAAACATGAAGGTTGTTATGCCAACGCTGAGGGTCAGGGTCGGTGCCAGTCTTGAGGTCAATGGCTTCCAAAGGTCTTTGTGTGAGAGGAAATAGAGAAGGCCCTGTTCTCTGTTAGTTATCTCGACTCGCTCTATGAGAAAAAGAACTTGCCTTGATGGGATAGAGGTATGCTTGCGATCTGACTGCCTCTTGGGTCATGACTTTGACCCGATCGGCCTCTTCCACCGCGACTTGCTTTACTCGGTCTGCCATGCTGTCTTGCAGTATGGTGAGAATGTAGTAAATCTGCTTTCCCCGAATATGGTAGAGTCCTGAGAGGCAAGAGAATATTCACAAAAAATCAGGTCAAGCAGGACCAGCGCAGTTGAGTGATGTCATTTTCTCGTCACAGTTGAGTAAATCCGGAGCCAATCAGACAGTTAGGACAGGGCTCCCCACTCTCGCGTTGCGGCGCGCTTCACGTCAACACGCTTCCCTTTCAATACTTGTTGTAAACTTCATGGCTATCTTCACCATCACCGGCTAAGGTTAAACACGACACTATGTACGGCATCATTAGAGAGCAATCAGACGAAAATCATTATCAGTCTGGAGGAACTCGAAGAAGATGACTTAGGAGATGGCTCTGAAGTTCAAAAGCGAAGATGTATCGGACGAAGTACCTGATGATGAGGATGGAGATGAAGCAACCCTCGTACAACCTAAAGTAGGAAACTACATCGGTACGCCAGTTCCCGAGACCAAGCTTGCAAGACGAACAAAGTCCAAGGTACACCGATTGCTCAAGTCGGTGGATATCTCTGGCGATGTTTTCACGCATTTCGTCTCAGAACATCCGGTCAATCCTGGATTGGAAATCAACGGCTTTGGCTTGGTGAGCCTTCCAATCTCTCGAAAAAACGTTGAGACTCTGTCACAGCACCTGGAAGTAACGAACCCCGGTTGCGTTCAGAACGGATATCTGCTCCTGCCCGAAGAGGAACTCAAGTTCACCCACCCGAGCTGGGCTGCAACCGTGGCCGGAGTCCACCAGAAACTTAGCGAGGCGCTCTTTGGACACGCGAAGTGCACATTTTCTCGTCCTCGCCTCCTCTTGTGATCTACAGGAGCGGACCCAAGCCAGGCGCTGCGGACTCCTTTGCCGAATGGCTCGGTTGGACGGGCTTTGCTAACGTTGCCCTCTATGCACACTGGCTTCGACTTACAAACGAGTAATGGCAAATTTAGTGAGACGCTGTCACTATCTGCTGAACAGTGTTTCGGCCATCTCGGGGCATTCTGGCTCCAGGGTGTTGTCGTCCACACCGAGCGTATCGAAGGAGTTTTTGCCGCTCTTATCTACGACATTCTCGATTCAGAGACTATTGCACAACTGTCAAGTACGTCAATAACCTCGGCGGACCGAATGGTCAGCCGTGTATCAGAGGTTCGAAGGGTTCTCTGCGACTGGTTTGCGGCTGCACCTGAACACGACAATCGAGCCAAAACATTGGTGTATCAATTATCACGGTTTTACTCCAATACGAGGCTTCCACAACTTCAATTCTCGGTGCTGGACCCCCAAGATCGTGTGCTTACCCGCTTCCTCCAGCATGCATGTGAAGGAACTCCATACAGAATCTATTTGGCTAATGTTTCCCGGGAAATCGAGGGATACACCGAGGATTCTGGATATGGCCGTAGAATGGTTGCTCCCTCAACTGCTGCTGATTCGACACTCACCCACTTCTCCTGGGATGCCGTCACCATGGCGCGTGTGGTTGAGCTCCAGGGTACACTAGTGAGCGCGAAGCCGGAATTTGACCTATCTTGGTTTGTTCAAGAGGACGTCTACTCACAAAATCGGTCACCTGATGAAGAGGTGGAAGAATATGACGAAGAAGGCTGTTTCAAGGAGGATTCCGGCATCAAGCACATCTACAGAGACACGGTACGTCCGGCTCTCGACGTACTCACAATTTTCTGACTGTCATGAGGTCGTGCTACTGGCCGCTCCCCAAAC
This sequence comes from Cladophialophora chaetospira, assembly GCA_030247875.1. NCBI lineage: Eukaryota > Fungi > Ascomycota > Eurotiomycetes > Chaetothyriales > Herpotrichiellaceae > Cladophialophora > Cladophialophora chaetospira. The sequence goes on along the minus strand of JAPDRK010000009.1, from coordinate 1,484,835 downwards.
TGTCGTGGATTTGCTAGTGGGTGACGGGTTACCTGCCCGAGATGACTATTCTCGCAAAATTCGGAATGCCAGTGCAGACAATCGAAATGATCCAGACGACTCGGACAAATCCGTTCTTCTCACGCTGCTATGCGAACGTGTCGTTCTGATGAGAGGAACGGTGCAGTCCGATTACGCCTGGTCCACATCCAGAACCAAGCCAGCTCTTCTTACGAGTGCGGAGCTTACAGCGATCGCAGACGCGTTAATCCACACCCTTGATTCTGAACGAACTCAGGTTCTGCTGAAGACTATCGGAGTCATAGACATATCCTCCGCGGACACCCTCGAAGATCTCATCCGGATTATCAGGGCTTTGGATTTCAGTGATATTATTAGGTTCATTGCGACTGGAGTTTCCCTCAAGTACTGCCAAGTACTGTTACACGGCTTTATTGCCCAAGACAATAACACTTTAGCCCAGACGCAGATCCCTCACATCGTGGAGAGCATGACCTCGATGATCAGCTTAGGACGTTGTGAGAGCAATGCTCCTGTCATCGACTTAGTTACCGAAACTACCGGCCTGGAGATTTCGCTCGCCAACGACTTGCTGGCTGCCTTGATCTCTTCACCAGATATGAGGGCTTCAAGCGGGATACCAGATGCGTGCGCTTTTCAAATCATCGAGGAGTCCAGGCTTCGCCGAAATGATATTGATCCGACCCGTTGCCAATCAATAGAGAGCTTCTTGTGTACAGTTGCGATCAACTTCTACCTTTTCGAAGTCGGCCCACCTCCTCGCACGCCACCAAGCTGGCGCCGTTCCAAATGTCGGGAAATAGACAGCACGGAAGAAGGAATGGAGATCAACAACTTTCTGAGCGACCCTGATCTGCAGGAGTGGACGAGTGAAAAATCGCTTGCTTGGGATCGACACCCTTCTCTGGACCCAGTGCTCAACACCGACCACTGCATCACTGTGGATTATGGCAAGACCGGAGTTCGAGGATCTGCTGTACAGCGATTGAATCTTCGAAAGCATGACCGCGTGTGGAGTATATCTTATAGCAAGTGGGCAACCTCGCGGCAGCGTTACCAGCAAATGTTGCAAAGCCTCTCGGATAGAGGCTTCCTTCAAGGACCAGAGTATGCGTTGCTGCGACTGGAGGACTTGACGCAGATGGAAGACAGAGTCTTGGGCCAAGGACCACTTCGAGGTCGGACGTTCTTTATTTCTGGGGTCCTGCCAACCCTGACGAAAGAACAAGCTGAGGACCTTCTGTGGAGTTATGGCGGAAAGCTCATCCGAGACACCGACATTAACGGACCAGATGTCATCGGCATAGTTGGACATGGCGCATGCGACTTCGAACGTGGAAGCCTTCGATACTGGCAGCCGAGCAGAATGTCTGAACCAGAGCTGCTACGGTGGCTTGAGAGTCTCCAGTCTCACGACAAAACCCTTCCCTTGCCGCTCAGTAACGGTAGTGAACTCGAAAGGAAGCGTGAACACGACTCAGAGCCACTGGGGGAGAATCGAAATCTTGCTGGATCTCATAAGAGGCGAGCTGCCGCCAAGAAGATTGAAATTACCGACCTTTGCCACTAGTGAGGTGGGCAGGTTTAATCACGATGGAAGTTGCCGCCAGAGCAATCTCACTATCACTGGTTCCTCCTGAGTCGTATCATCGTGGCTGGCATCATGACATACCCCGTAAAGCAGATCGAAATCCTTGACCCAGTCGAACAAGCATGCACCACAACGGCTCTTCACCCCATAGGAATTCAGCTCGATCAGCTCAATGGCATCCCCGTGGTCATCGACCTGCCAAATGTCAAAAGTGAAGCCATTCACCAACAGACATTCTAAAACCGAGGTCCCAGGCTGTTCGGACATGTGCATGAATGTCGAGGCATTGTAACATGCGAAAGTCAGAATGCGTTGGTGTAGCTGCTGAATCTGTGGTACTAGCCGAGACAACAAATCCCGGACTTGCTGTTCTGCACCCGAACATAGCTCAGCATCCGAGTCAGAGAGATAAGGGGTCGATGAGGAGTACTGGCTGATTGCTGTCACCCGACTGGTGGCGATCGTGCCATCCGTCGCAGGCGCAACAAAGCAGCGAAGCTCCCGCGAACTCTTCATCCTGTTGTCCCATGGTAGAAGGTGTACGGGCAAGCCCAGCTGATTGGTTGGTAATGGTATTCCGTCTCCCATTGAACTTAGGTATGCTTCGAAGGTCTTGCGAGCACGGACACTGGTAACGAGACGGAGAATGATATCGATCTCCGAGGAGATCGGAACCTCATAATCGACGCTGTCTTTGGTTGAGCAAGGATCTAGGCGAAGAAACAAAGCCAGTTCACCCGATTGTGAAGTGGGGCTCAGAGGTAGCTGCGAACAAGGAAAGCCCGCCACCAGGTCTTCTTCATCATATATACGGCCGGTGGCTACTCCAGAAGTGGTGGCGGCATGAAGAATGCGGACGTAGGGTCTAGGTAAATATATGGTGGCAGTGTCATCCTCAAGTATACCTCGTGACGACAAGATGAGCGGACGCCAGAGCGAGAAATTATGCGGCCATGTTGAAGGCTCACGCAGTTGAGCCGACTGCTGCAAGTAGGCATCAGAGAGAAAGGTTTGCTGCCAGCCTTCGTGGAAGGTTATCGTTGGCGGCTGCCCACAGACCCGCAACTGTGTGCACGTATTGCCCGGCATTGCTGGAGTGTCTTGCAGCTGTCTAGATCCGAGCAATCTGGCAGTCAGCACAATCTCTGGTATCGCGTCAACGACTTCTTTGCAGAAGCGTCTGGTGCAAACAAGACGCAGAACACAGGGGGCGGTGTTGCAGGTGAGGATCCAACAAGAAGACAGATCAAAGTTCCCATCTCAAGATGAGAGTGCGGCGTAGCGCAGCCTTGTTTGTTTTTACTGTGGCTTGGCAAACTCCGTAAGGCTGAAGGATTTGATGGGCCGCCGCAGCTGGCAACATCGCTCAACTGACGACGCGATGGTTTTCGAAGGTAGATTCAAGCTCGTTTGCGCTTGAGACAGAAGGCGAAGATTTTCAATGATTGGGAAATCTCCTCTTGAGCTTGTGGTGGCCGGTTTAGGAGACCTCGAACCACGAGAACCATTTCTCCGGAGCCTCATCACGCAATCTGGCAGATTGCCGCACCAAGCAATCCTTGTAGTACTCATCATCCGGTCCGTAAATCTTTAGTGCCAGATCCAATTCCTGTCGAGCCCAGTACTCGCTCTTGAGCCGGTCCCCTCTTTGATGATTGAGAAGTGACAGGTTCTGGCATGTGAAGACACTTGTCTGATCGATCGGACCTCCGTGTTGGTTCGCCTCAGAATCGAGAGCAACAATGTTCTCGAAAATGCTTTCGGCGTCCTTCCAGCGTTTTTGCTCAAAGTACAGATTGCCCAGTCTTCGAAGACAGTTTCGTCTGGCCTGACTGGACTGACCATGTATACGACCACTTGTCGCACATGCTTCCTGTATTATTGCCTCGCTTCTGTCGAGATCTCCATTCCGCATGAGTTCCACAGAGAGGCTTTGCTTGAGCATTAACACTTCTGGATGCGCCTGGCCCAACTGCTCAGAATATGTGTCCACGATCACTCTCATGGTGGGTAGAGCAATGTCCCGCATCAGATCCCAGCTCCGAAGGTTGTTCGTGATATGCGACAAGGGGTGTCGCGGTCCAAGTACTTTCGACGCCATGGAGGCTAGGAAGCGGACGATGGAAAGCCACGCCTGCTGATGTCGGCTCCAGCGGCGATTCCCCAATACGATCAACAAACTCATTACAACCTGTCTCGACGGTCGGAGGAAGTATCCCTCTGCCATAGAGCAGCCTCTTTGCAGTGTTTCAAATGCGCGTAGGATGCTCCCTTGCTCCAGGAGAGTAAGACTGTGATGAAGTTGGTGCCAGATATAGTTCTTCCGTCGTCGGAATGGATGATGGGTCTGCTTGACAAACACTTCTGAATTGTCCGAGTACGCAGCTTCCGACGTAGCCGTGATAGAGGTCTTCGCGGCAAGGACAATGGATTGTGTGACCGCACTGATGTCCTCAACGATCATGAAGTTGGGTGTTGGACTTCTGGAGTTGGACTGTCGTTTTATCAATGCTTGACTGGTATGCTGCGGCGTTGATATTTGAGATTTGTTCTCATCTGACGCTTCTGACGCTTGGCTTGATAGGTGAGGCTGAGGAGAGAGTCCTTGTGGTGGCCAGGTGGTTGCATTATCTTCATCCTCCTTAACACTGCTTGGCGAGATGTGGCAGCTAAGGGGGGACGGTGAGGCAAATTCTGGGGCAAAGACGATAGCAGGTGAATGTGGATGGCTCCCCGATCTATAATACTTACGAAACCCCCAAGCTCTGAGTTTCTTTTTGTAGGACCGCAATCTATAAAATGGTCAGTATCTACAAGCTCTGAAATTACGGCCACATGGGTGCATACGAAGCTTTGAAATGATGCTTCTGGCAGAGGATTTGCTGAACTTCAGACAAATTTCGATCATCATTCACATACAGGCTCCTGATGATAGGTCGATGATCTTCCCAATCCGCCAGCGAAGGTGGGTAGGATGGCTTCGGAGACATGTTATTTGGTCATGGGTGTATCTCGGAGATAATGGCAGTTCCCATGCACTGTTAGAACACAGGAGGATTGACGTGGCTCGATCTGACAGAGCTCTAGGCGACCAGAGAGCTTTCAGCAGGTAATTGAGTGCGCTCAACAATGATGAACAGGTGGCAAAGATCACGGAATCGGTCGTGGGAGGTGACGACGAAGGTCCAAAGTTGGAGACTGAAACACAAATGGCGGCGCGCCTTTCCCAATCTGGGCCGCTGCGATGGAGATCGATGTTGCATTTTCTAGATGCTGGTGAACCTTTGTGGTAGGAGCGAAATGCAGTGAACAGCACTTCTTATGAAGCAGAAGACCAGGAGATCTTAGTCCTGATATGATACGCCGCGCATCTTCGTCTTTTTATCGTGTACTTGGGAACATTATTATGTCAATTCACGTCCTCGGGATCCCAGATACCTCTCGCCCTATCTACCCAGCGTCCAAATGAAACGCCTGCGCTAACGTGCTCACACATCAGAAGTTCAGATCCCGTGCTCAGCTCTCGTAATCAGTGCAGTGAAACCTCATTCATCGGCATCAAAGATCTGGAATGTGTTGTCCAGGATGGTCTCCACGACTTTGGCCTGCCACGCAGAATCCGCAATATCCGCACTGCCATGTCCATTTCCATTGACACCAGCTTTCTGACCCATCAGCGTCGGTGCGAAAACAATGGCCAAATTGTTGTGGGTCATCTTGTTCCTGTCGGCATGCTGTGCGATCTTGTGGAGATGGATCGCCAATACCCGCAGGGTAGCGTAGTTGGGATCAGGCAAAGCATTGACAAGCGCATGGATCGAGTCTCTCCGCACGATGTCCTCGTCAACTCTAGCTGCTTGTATAAAGTCGTGATATTGCGCTCCTGTGAGCAAGGGGTCCGGCAGATCTCCAAGGAAGCGTTTGAGCAAAGTTGTGACAGAAGCAATATCGTCGTGGACCACGGGGCGATTGACGAGGTCTACCGTAGAGGCATCTGCAAGGACATTAGCAAATGCGTGTCAACTTCAAGTTGAACTTACCGTGGTCGAACAGCTGTCTCAGTTCCATTACAGTATTGGCCGACCCGGAACTTCTGTAGATGCCCTCCATATCCAAGCCGAACATTTCCACAGCCTGCACGCACTGCACCACAATAATAGGCACAGCTGCACCTTCACGTTGAAACAGCTCATCCAGTGATATTCCAAACACTGGTCGAGTAGGTGGGCCTGGTCTCTGGGCTGCTTGCCTTGAGGGCAGGATACTGGTACCGCCTGGTCGAGGCGCTCCATTGGTAGGAAAGTTCGGTCCTGGCATGCCACGCCCGGCGCCTTGAGGCGGCATCCCTTGTTGCTGAGGCGGTTGATTCATGGGACCAGATCCTGGAGGAGCTGGTCCTCGATCCATTCCTTGTGGTGCTGCGCCTCTTTCCATACCTTGCAAAGAGCCACGTCCTAGTCCACCTTGCGGTGGTGCTCCTGGTCCGCTAGGCGGACCTTGACCTTCTGACCCACGATCGAATGCGCCCACCGGTGCTGGACCTCGGCCGAAGCTGCCAATGGGTGGTTGGCCTTGTGGCAGTCCGCTTTGTTGAGGTTGCCATTGATTTATGGCCCCTTGCGGACCCTGGCCTGGGAATTGAGCTCCCGGTGGTGGCTGGCCTCTACCCGCACCGCCCGGAGGAAGGGCGCCCCGTCCCATACCTTGTGGCTGGCCTCTGTCTGGACCAAGCGGTTCTTGATCTCTGCCCATACTCTGTGGCGCTTGTCCACGACCCATCGGTCCTTGACCTAGTCCCATAGATGCGCCTTCTGGTCCTGGGTGACCACTAGGGGGAGATGGACTTCGCATAGGCTGATGTTGCTGGCCTGGAGCGCCGAGCGATCCAATGGACGATACATTGCGAACGTGTCCAGGACCCGCGCCGAAAGATTGGCCGGAGACATCTCGTCCGACAGGAGAGACAGGGCCTGCCTCGTTGCCGAATTGACCACCAGAGGGGGAACTGATCTGTGGTAGTTGTGGTGCTTCAGAAGACCTCATTTGTGGATTTTGCTGTTGACCTTGATATGGACCTTGTGGTCCAGGAGTTTGCTGCTGAGGAGGGCCACCACCGTATCCTTGGTATTGAGATTGACCACCGTATTCCTCGCTGGGATAAGAAGGAGTCACTCCAGACACTTGCCGTCCATGAGAAGGAGGATAATTCTGTCCGTATGACTCCTCTCTGTAAAACTGATCACCGTAGCCAGGTTGCTGTTGTTTCGGTGACAGTGAAGGATGTTTTTCGTACTTGATCTCATTCGCCCTCGAAGGCGCCTTGTTGCTGAAGCTGAGCACATAGTCCACGAAATCTCGCTCATTGTTGATTCCCGAAGCGATTTCTCTGAGGCCCTTGGAATTTTGACCGGGATTAGGCGACTGTCCCTTCAGAGGCGTAATGGAAAGCCCAAACCCGAGAAGCAATTTTTCGCTCAGATGGGCATATTTCTGTACCTGCACGCTTAAGCCAGCGTCAGTCTCTTTGATCAGTTCTTGCAACGCATTAACAGTCTGTGGCCTGTAAGTGTTCTGCAAATCGTTTCGCTGACTCCGTGCAGCCTCGACTTTCGCGGCATAGTCAGAATCAGACGCCTCGAGTTTGTGCCGCAAGTCTTCTTCCGCCTGTGCACCAGACTTCTTCAGACCAAATTTGCTCGATTGCCGCTCGCCGGTTCTGGCTCGATCAAATTGTTCTGCCAACGAGTTGTATCTTCCCTTGGCCTTTTCCATGGCGGACTCTGCTTCTTGGACACGCTTTTCAGCATTGAGACCTGTCTGCTTCCAATGCTTGCGGCCTCTTTCAGCATTCGCACCAAGCTCATGTAGTTCTTCGGACATTGCAAAGAGGGCGTTGGAGAATTGAAGGCCGTGGTCAGCCATTCTTTCGTGGATGCTGGTGAGCTCTCGGTAGTTGTTGGCGTAGGAGCCCTGTCTGCTCTCGGGTCTTCCGATCGAATCATAGGTACTTCGACTGAGCCTCTTCAAGCCCTGCGCATGCTTCTCTTCGAGGACAGATCTCTCTTTCAAGAAGGCCGCGAAATCCTAGTTGCGGTCAGCAATCCATGCACGCAGCTTCTCCAGTAAGACATACTCTCGCTGAGCTAATGCTTTGCTTCAGTCGGTTTAGCAATGTACTCGTGCCAATCTGGTATCTCGGTCAATTCTATTGCATTGGGACGTGGCAGCCTCGCTTACATCTGACGAGAGGACATGTTGCAGACGCTCTCTGTATGCAGGATCGAGTTCTTCGTTGGGGCCATCGCTCGTAGGCACAGGAGGTAGAGGTGCTTCGTCACGCTGGCTGGACGGGGTTACAGGCCGTTGGCCGACGTTCGTAGGCGCATTAGACTCGACCGCGGCGGCCATAATTGATGGCTTGCAGCGTAACTAAGTTTCAATATCGGGTTACGCGGGGAACGAGAACCGAGTAGGCAGGCGAGAGTGACATGCAGCGCTCATTAAATGAATGACAGTAAGTCTGAAGCAACCACTTTGATCAACAAGAAAGTGAAAGTGAAGTGTTACAGGATCTTGAATTGAAGCAGACGTGACGAATACCTCCACCTTTGCTTCCCGCCACGTTTCCCAGCTTTGTGGTTTCTCCAACCAAGGCGGGCGAGCGTCACCAAACTCTGATCCAAGGCGCCCCAGTAATTCGGAGCTTAAGTGGCCATTTAGCGCCCTCTGGAGCTACCGAGGCGTCATCCCGGGCAATCTGCGCCACAGTTTGCGGCGTTGTTCTCCATCCCTAAACTCTGCCGAGAAAGGTATTGATAAACGCCATACTTTTTCTGGAACGCTATCCTCTACGACTTGCCTTGTCTCCGGTCCTCACTAATTTTCAAGATTGGCGTGAGATTCTCCTTTTGAACACGATCCCAGAGACTTCCCTGTCCCGAAGCTCTCGCGCGCTCGTCTTCTCGTCTGAAAAACTCCTCCGCGCTCTTGATCCTGTTCGGATGGATCTCGTCGAGCAGCTTGTAGTCTCTGCGAATGACGCCCTTGTTCCCGCCGGAGTATTTCCACATATTGAAAAATCCAGTGAAGTTTTGTCGGTAGGTCATGAAGGACGGATCTTTGGGGTCGGAGTTGTACCCACCTCCAGTGTTAGCAAGTTGCTTGTTGCGTCCGGTGTTCCAGAGAGTGTCGATGTCAATGTCTTCATATCTGGCTGGTTTGCCCGTAACCTTCTGGAACGCAGCAGCAAGATCTTTGTAGTGGATGTGATCGATGGCAACCTCAAGGTCCAGGCCGTTCGACCTCTCAGGATGGTCAAAGATCCATCGAACATAATGCTCGCAGTCATCGAGAGAGACATGAACTACAGCCCCGTCTCCAAGCGGGAATCGCCAGGTCACTACACCGTCAATGACTTGTGGTGTAAATGCGGCCATTCCTGCAATGGCCATCTCGATGTACGGGCCAGTCGTGAACACGGAAGCGCCCATGCGATGGCTGTTGACCTGATTTTGAGAAAGTACCCACTCCCCAATTCTGCCTTTGCCATCGTAATGCCCTGTTCTGAACTTCGGATCACTGCAGATTCGTCAGCACCTATATCAGCATGACCAGAACTTCAAAGACAGTCTCATTGGAAAAAAAGTCGTTCCTCAAGGTACAAGTTTGAGGGAGAGGGGAAACGTACTATCCGCTTTTCTTATACACATAATCGAGATTGCCATAGACGTAGAACTTGATTCCTTCTTCAAGAGCAAGCTCGTAAGACCTGATCGCCCAGAATATCTCTGTCTTTTCTCCGCAATTGAAACCATCAATGTTGATGAAGGCTCCGTCACAACCTTGATAAAGTTTCCGAAGGTCTGGTTCACTCGCGAAAGTGCCTTCCATCAACTCGACATTGCCCAGCGCTACAAGGTCTCGGGCCCTGTTGCTTTCAAGGTCTCGGGTCATAACTCGGCATTTATACTTCTTGTCCTTGACCAAGCCTCGGACGACTGGTATGCCCTGGGCACCGGTGCCGCCAATTACGGCGATATATGAGGTGTGGTGGTTTGAAGACATTTTGCCGGTTATTGTGCACAAAAAGAAAAGCGTAGAGACCTACCTTGTTCTTGCCAGGCGATACTCACTGCTTTAAAGCTTCCCTGTTAGCCGTCTTGGACTTTGTGGTTGATTAGTCGTGCCCGAAATCTCGTGATTTCTCCGCCTCCCTTTCGAGCCGTTTACTAAACTCAAGGCCCTTGAAGCTTGTACGATGTGCGTTCTATAGGTAGCTTGCGTACGTACGACGGGCTTTACAGAGCTTTGGAGCCGGCATATGGTCTGCATTTGGATACAAAGTTTTCATTTCAGAAGTCGAGAGTGCGGTTGGGGGTCAAAAGAGGTAGAAGTAATTGCCATCATGGGCAATGCACAACAAATCGGCCCCTAGTCATCCTCAATCCCCGGCTCTTGCTGGTGACGCTTAGGTAACAGGGTAACTCCTGCTAAGCACAGCCGAGGCACGACCTCGACCGCGTCCAGCCTGCCCAGCTCCTGAAAGTTTGGGACTGTCGTGGATCACCCAGCGTTGTTTTAGACCGTGGACATGAAAAGGTGTTAGATGATGACAGAACCTTGCGACGGTCACCTCTCTATTACAACGAAGTCCTTGAAACCTGTGGAAAGCTGCCGGCCTTTGGTGCTCGCGGACGATGATCTCTTCCGGTCAAGAGCAATGCCAACCCGGACAACGACATGATCGTCGCACGATGCGTTGTCGCCTTCAGCACCACACAATTCGGGCACGATGATTGCTCGCAAACGTTGCGTATGTCAACGCCCTGAAACACCATGTCAGCGCCCAATTTCCATGGGGAGCATTTCGGCACAATCATTATTTCCGTGAGGCTGACATTGTGGTTCATCAGCTCTGCCGTCGGATACATCGACGATGGTCGAGTTGGAAGGAGGTATAAAATAAGCAGTTGCAACGCTCGCCAACCGCTGTGCTGAATAGATACAGTGACCAAAGCTACCACACAGGGTTTTCGTTTTCATTGCTTGTCAAGATGCGCTCACTTCTTGCTTCCTCCATCTCAGCTCTGTTGCTTTCATCCGCAACCGCACAAACTTTCAATACGGCCAACGTCCGCATCACATTCTACAGCTTCGTCGACAATACTGACAACCTCGATGGTGACTGCACCGCCAACTGCAACGCCGGTGGGGAGGCTGGCACCCTTCAACTGTCCATGACTTGTCCCGGGCGCTCAGGTCTTGCAGGAGGCGTCGGTACCCAGGACAGTCCAATCAGCGCCGCCAGCGCGGGCGACGGCCTTCCCGTCGAGCCTTGCGGGTCCTTCTATGTTCCGTACCTTCAGAAGTGATTCATCTACGAAGATTTCTGCACAGACTGTCAGGACGATCCGCCCCACTTCGACCTCTTTGCTGGCGGCATGCCAGAAAACAATCTTTGTCCGAATATCTGTTCGTGTGACGACCAGTTGACGCCTGGAGGGGACACGTAAGCTCGCGCTTCCAGATTCATTGGTCGATATTGACATCGTCCAGTTGTATATACACTGACATCAGTGATGGTGGTTCGCTCACCGTGTCGGGCTCTGCCTTATATGATGGTACAAATTGTAACTTTGACGGATCATCCGCTTCTGCTTGCTGAGCTTCGAGATTTTGATATGAGGCGTCATTGGGATCTGCTCAGCTTTGCTGGCTTCGACCCGTAGGACAGGCTGAAATGTCGAGAGTGAAAGAAGCTGTTAGCAACCTCCATGGTCATGCAATCTCCAAGATCCTGTCAAAGTCCAATGGTTCTTCTCCACGTTGCGCCCTCCATCTGTTCGTGGACTTTTGCACATTGATCGCGCCCCGTATGAGGAATGGCCACTTTCTTGCAAAGCACTCTGTCATTTCCCATCCTTGTGGATCCCAAGGCTCGCCCCAGACTATGAGGCCATTCGTTTGCTGGGTCTCGAGTGTCTCTAGCCCGGTGTACTGACCATCGCCAACCATGTCGAGACACAGTTGGAGGTCATCGATGTTCTCCTCTCCATACCGAAGTATGTTGTCCCGGATCTCAGGGTCAGGGAAGATATCCCACATCGGGTGGTGTGCCATCGTCTTTTGAAGTTCTGTAGGCTCAAGTGTGGGAGGTAGATGTCGAATGCTTGAGGTGGCGCTAGGCGAAAGGGGCAGGAAGGGAGAAGGATAGTCATCAGTGTACATAAGGTTGAGGTCCAGTCCGAGCAGGTGCACATTGGAGATGAGCGCCCGGTAAACATTATAATACACCAGTGAGATCAGGTGATCGGCGGGTAGCTTGTAGACGTTGGCGTTGTCTCGATCTTGCACCAATCTTCCCGCCAGCTCCTTGATCGTGACGAGCCGGTTCTCTAGCACCACTTCATACCATCGCTGACAAGCGTTCTTGCTCCGTATGGAGACAAACGGTGACAGGTCCGTCCGGTTAAAGGCTTGTGCTGCAGTATGCCATTCGCCGCTGCTCAAATGCTTGCTCCGTAGGGCCACCAGGTCGTTGAGGTCTATGCGTTCATGCAGCGGGACATCTTTCAGTTCTGCAGCCCGGGTAGAACTAGTGGTCGATGGGGTGCTTGATCCGGCCTTCTTTTGTTCAGCCTTGCGGCGTCCTATTCGACGTGTCAGCCAGATGCTTCTTGGGGCTTGAATACTAGCAACGCACTTGCAGCTCGTTGATTCAATCGGTTTTGAAGTTTCCGACGAACTACAGGGTCTGTGATCCCAGACCACTCATCATCTAAAGTTTGCACATCTTGGTGGAGCATTAGCTCCGCATGTAGCCCAGGAGGCAGTGACATAGTTTCAAGATTCAAATCCATTACCTTGATTGTCCCCTGTGAATTTTTGCTGGGGATCGAAGGCGTTTCTGAGGTTGAAAGTTCGAGGTCATCGACTTTATGGTCTGCGCTCTCCTGACACCGAGTGAAGCGCCAAGTGCCTCAATTATGCAGGAACCAGGTTGGTGGATTCGTTATGTCAGCGGTCTGCGAAGCGAGCTTGAGTGACTGGTCCAGTACTCAGTCGGTACACGCAATAATGCATCTTTTCGGTGAGGGATCGGGGCCCGGAGTTTGCCTCAAGCAGGTACATAAACGAGTCAGTATACTGTCGGAGATATGCAAGTCGCTGACAGCGGGGCTCACTACTCCAAAAGTATAGAAATGATGAGAAAATGTCCCGCGACTGTCGCTCATTCCCCGAGGGAAAGACATGCTGAAAAGTCGTGCTGAAGATTGATGCTAATGAGTCTTGACCAAACGACAGGTGAGTCCAGAAGCGCAACCAGAACTCTCAGAATGTGAATCTGCCGGGCTCTCTGAGGTCGTCGTTGTGTAAGGTGGGAGGTTGCGATTTCAGTCAGACAAACCCATCAGCTTTAACCGAAGCTTTCAAGGTCCAGGAGAGGCGTCAAGAATCCAGGCTGTCTCCTCACCGTCTGCCAAAACGAGGCTGGATCCCCCTGCTCAATGTCATCTACTTGCATGTAGGAGAGCCTGAGACAATTTCTTGACGCTATACTTGGATTACCCTACTTCGATATCCAAAGTGAGAGATCTTGGAGGTCATATAAGAGGAAAGCAACATGCATGAGGCGATGGAGATCATCAGTGCAACGATATCAGCTATTAAACGCCTCAAATCTTCGACATGGTATCCCGCCTGAACTGGTCTCCAGCAGCCCTTCCCTCTCTTGAAGGACGTACCTACCTCGTGAGCGGTGGAAACACTGGGATTGGATATTGGACAGTATACCATCTTGCCCTACGTGGAGCAACAGTCTACCTGACGTCTCGCTCGTCAGACAAGGGCACATCGGCAATCTCTTCGATCAGAGCCTCCATCAAGGCGGCCAAGCCAGATGTCGAATCGAGCCTGCACTTGGTGACAATGGACAATACCTCCTTGAAGTCCGTCGTGGCTGCCGCTAACCGCATTCGCTCTGATTGCACCAGCCTACATGGGATAGTCAACTCAGCTGGCATCATGGCCACCCCGTACCAACTCACTGAAGATGGCTATGAAGCCCAATGGCAAACAAACTACCTTGCCCACTGGCTCCTTACCTACCATCTCCTGCCGTTGTTGAAGTCAACCGCCCAAGCTTCCGCACAAGGAACCGTCCGTATTGTCAATGTGAGCTCGATGGGCCATGCAGCGACCTTGAAGGAGGGCATCAACTTCAAGGATACCAGTTTGAAGGACAAATTCACATTCCGCCGTTACGCCCAAAGCAAGTTAGCCAACATACTCCACGCCAATGCCCTGCATGCCAGATACAACTCTTCATCGGCGACCGAGGAGAACCCTCCTATCTGGGCGATCTCATTGCACCCAGGCAATATCGACACTCAGCTGAATTCCAGATCGTGGGGTGGCTCGACATTAGTGCCTATTTTGAGGTGTATGGGTGCGTACATCACGCCAGAGCAGGGGAGCTTCAACTCTTTGTGGGCTGTTGCAGGAAAGGAGGTGACGGTGGAGATCTCGGGACATTATCTTGTGCCCGTGGGAGAGACAAAGACTCCAAGTAAGCAGGCACAGGACGTGGACTTGTCAGCCAGGCTCTGGGAGTGGACCGAGCGTGAAATGAGGGAAAAGGCATTGTTGAAGACAAGTTAGTCGGTCGGATGAAGGTGTCGAATATGTCGTCCGTAGTTGAACTCGCCGCTTTGAATTGCACAGGCCGTCTTCCTACTGTGCAGGAGCTCCCGGAAGTCAGTATTCGTGTTCTCCTTTCCGTTAGCAAGATAAGAAAGTGTAGCAAGGTTGGCCTAGAAAGTGAGTTTCCAATACAGATACAGAATTGCGGTGGGGAAGTGGGAAAGCCGAAGTAGGGGCACATCGCAGCAGTCTGTCTCCAGCTCTGGAACTGGACCGCGTGTATTTGAAAGCCCGGTGGCATCCTCAATCGCTTTTCGGAAATCATCTCATTCCCGCCTCCATGTCTATCCTTGTGATTGTGGTATGTACAGTCGGCTCATTCGAGACTTCCCTGCGGTCGAAGAGCGCATATTGAACCTTTCCGCGCGAGACTTGTTCCATCAACTCATGCTCGTAGATGATTCTTAGTGCCCAGCACTCGGTGACTCCGGCTTCGCTGGGTTGGGATTTCGGGGATCGTTCTTGTATTCATCCGCTGTTCATGGTCAAGTATCAGTGTCTGGCACGTTCCCATTACTGGTCTCTGCCCATGGCAGGCCCTAGACCAGGGCTGAGATTGACTCACAAGCCATCATAGCATTGGCACCCGCATTGATTCCATACAGGACGACGACACCGGCGACGTAGAAAGGGATGAGCGGTTCGGCTGTATCGCACATCAATTCGATATTTCCACCAGTATCTCCAGCTGCGGAAGACGTACCGAGTTTGCCGGGGAACTTCTTGGGCCAAGCAGGCATATTGACGGCTGAGCTGGTCGAGGGAGGTAAGAGCTTCAAGTGAAGGAGGAAGTCGTCGTCAATGAGCTTTCGGAGAATCTGAGGTCCTGCGAGCTCCAACGGGACTAAGCCTGATCTGGAGCTGCTCTTGGCAATTTTGACCGATTTGCTTGCGGTGACATCAACGCGCTTTTCGGAGCGCGATTTGAGTGTTTACCAAGGGCAGGGACCCCGCACTGTAAAAGCAGAATAATACAAGGAAGTTGACCCTGAACAGTACACGATGGCGACTCTCGGTCCAGCGGTCTCGTCCCTACGCTCGTCGCTCTCCCTTCTTGAGTCCAGCATCTCCATTCTCGACGAAGGCGTGGCCGACTTCCCTCGGCTATGCAAAGTCCTACAAACACAGCAACATTTCGAACTCCTCCCAGAACCTTCACTTCGAGAAGCTCAGCAATCGCTGGTCGACGAGATTGTCCCAGCGATCAATCAGCTACTGTCTACGACGGACAACTATATCAACCAACTCGACCGAAAAGAAGAGAATCTGAAGGCTCGATCTGAGCTCCTTGAGGGCAGATTGAACAGCAACAGACGAAGAACCTCCAGCTTCGGCGCCAACTCAATACCTCACCAGTCTATAAAGTCAACACAGTCGGCAGTGCCCTTGAGTGATGCCAAGATGCTAGAGATGAAGCGCTTGCAGCAGAAAAAAGAGAGGTTACAATACGCCATTGAGAGACTGGAATTGCAGAGCAAGCAAAGAGAGCGGGAACTGCGCAAGAGCATGGCTTTCGTGAGGGATTGATCAGAAGGCGGCCCTGCCAATGGTCAACAAGCACATCCTTCTGCGCGACGTCGAAATTGTGCAAGAGGACACGTTCTGTGAGCAGCACGATGATCGAGTCAAGCTTGAGTGCGCGGGTTTGAGCAGGAAACAACAGTTATGAACGCATGCTGTTATTGCTATAAGACGTGTCCGAAGACTCGTTCGGTCTATGTCGCTCGCTGCGACCGATCTCATCCATGCTGCATTCGTGCTCGAGGAGACACTGGCAGAAGCCAACCCCTGAAGCACATACAAGAGGTTTTATTTGCTGGGGCATAGCGCAAGGCAAGGTCAGCGAGCCTAAAAACGGATTGCAATGCAGAAGGGTATCTTAGCTGGAAGCACACAAGGAAAAGCCCGGCAATTCGGTGGTTGGGGAAACGTGAGGGAACCGGGTGGAAATCGTGGCCGACCAACCCAAACCGCTCCAACAATCCTAACACTGCCACGGTGCTCTCAAGTCTCCATGATCTATTGATTGCAGATCAGTAGCTTTGAGAAGACCGGCGACTCGTGGAAGACTCGAAGCTCTCTCTTCTCGCCGACCCGAATGGATTTCCCAAGCGTCGATTCTCGCTGACTCTATCACTGAAGTCGATCGGGTTGGAGGATTGTCGTTGCACTGCTTCCTAACCAGGCACCGGCACTCTCTTTTTCTCCCCATTGACTGTGTTGACCTCGTAGACTTGACTGGTGTCGATATGGTGCATCTCTGGCAGAAACTTGCACGAAGCGATGTTGCAGGCACTATTTCGCGGGCACATGTGGCCAAGTGGACATTGAGCGTCAGTGCAAAATGCATTTCGACAGGCGGATGTTCTGGCCTTGTGTCGAAGAGTGTCGAGTTGTAGCTGATTCAGTACTTGCGAGTGATCCCACTCACAACTGGCCCCATAAGGACATCGAGCTTTTAGGTAAAAGTTGTTGCACAGCTTCGAATTGTAGTCGTAGAGATACTGCAAGTATTTTCGGTCATAGTTTAGAGGTGTGTCCAGACGCTGGCCGTACTGATTCTGAAAGATGATCGGTGAGGGAGGCGTGGGTTGTACCAGTGGTTGCTGTACGATTGGCGTACTGACAGGCTGCACCTGTAAGGGTGGGGCGGCTGTGCCTATAAATGGCATAGGTGGTCGTTCTCGAACAGCATTCAATGGCTCAGCTGCAGGCCTCTTGACACCAACGGTAATTGCAGCTGTCCCATTCGGCTGAACCTGAAGCTTGACCGTTCTGAAGATTGCAGGGAAAGATGCCTGTCGGAACCCTTGCGCAACTTTTTTGAGGTCATTCGGAAAGGCTGGTCCTTCCAGTAATGTGACGCGTTCATTGATGGCGTTCGGGGATGAGAACGGGCTCAAAAAGCCAGCGTAGCTGCTATCCGCAGAACCACCAAAGGCAATGTGCTGGCAATGGAAGTTGCGATAGAACAGCTCGAAATTGGCTTCAGGAAGTCAAATCAGTCTGAGAGGTTAGTTGGAGGATCAACGCACCTTTCAATTTTGAGTCAGCGGCTTCTTTGCGACTGCCAGCATCGATATAATCCGTGAGCGGATGGCTGCTATTGAAACCCACTAGGAATTGGGCAAAGACACTCTCATCGTAAATGATTTTTGCTGCTTTGTAAGTTTTGCTCAGCCCTTGACAATTGGCGTAGACACGAATGATGAGTCGATCGTCGGCATGGTATCTGGGGTTCGTCTTGTGATAATCCATAATGATTGCGCGAAGGTGCTTTCCAGCGTCCTCCCCTCCTTCCAGGCCTCTTGACACGAATGCATCGATAAACTAAAAGTGTTAGTTGCGGGGTCCATCCTGCCTCGATCTCGTTTGTGGTAAATCTGATCCTAAGCCAATCTTACCGGCATGCTATCGCCATCGATCAAGACGAGAACGAATCTGTCACAGTCGTCCTGCAAGTTGTCAGCCATGTGAACACGAGACAGGTTGGATCCAAGTCGCCACCATGGACTTCTTCATGTGAGAAGTTTCCGCTTCTGCTTGCATCATCTTCTGATAGTAGGTTTTGGCCGTATCTCGAGCCATCTCAAGCTCGTTCTTCGCGGCCTCGCGTTGCTGCGTAAGCTGTTCGACGTTCACTAGCAGCTCCTGCAAGAGTTAGTGGTGGATAAATCAACGACATATGCAACATGCCTCAAGTAGAGCATTTTTGGTGGTGTCGCCACGGATAACATCCTCTACGCGCGTCCTGAAAGACGCCATCCTAGTAGCGAGAGGCCAGCGAAGGTCAAATCTGGAGGTGATGTGCAGAATAAAAGAGAATAGAAAGTTTGCAGGAGTGAATGCCACTTGAGAGGGACATCAAACCTAAAATATGTCAAGCCTTGGCTAGTTTGCCTCAAGTCACTCCACGCGACATCAGCAACGCGTGCCTTCAAGCCTTTCTTTGATTCAATATTATTTCACATGTCACTTACATTACACAAACCGAATTTATGATAAGGAGAGATTGACAACCCAGGCTTCTTTTCAGAGCGTCGACATAAGGACAGAGAGACTTTGAATCTGGGCCTTGACAAACCACTCTCTCCTTTCCTTTCTGACAGCCTCATCCGCTCACCTCAAGCAACCTCGCAACCAAGATAGCACCTAAATATCAACCTTTGCATGGTTTTGAAGGTGTGCCTGCCTGCGCTCAAACGTCCACAGGCCTGGCTATCTTTACGTCCACAGTGTGCATTTCCTCGCTGAATCGGCATGGCTTCTCACGGTTCCCTCTCCGCTGACAATTTCTTCTGTGCATACAACGATGCCCAGAGAAGCAATCCGGATCATCACAATACAAATCCGAACAAGGGTTGGACCGTGCAATGAAGCGAAGTGCAGCCATCTCGTCCGCTGACAACGTTCCTTTGTGGTTGTTGTAGCAGGTGGCGTCGTCGAAAGGGCAGTCGTGAGTGATGAAGAATCTGTTACAAAACTTCTTCGGTTTCAGTTTCTCAACAATATCATAGTCAGCCCAAAGTCTTAAGGGCTGGTCCACACGCTGTCCCGAGCTGTTCTGGTAAATCTTCCTTGCGGCGGTGGGGACTCGAGTGACGGTCAGGACTGCCTCTTTTGGACTGTCTGCTGAAGGCTTGTCGTGCGTCCCATTTGTCTGTTTCAATCTGGACGCATAAGTGGTGGGTGGCGAGCCTTCCTGCTGACCGCCGCTGGTATCGCGAAAGGACTCCCGCCTAAGTTTGGCTATGTCGATCTTGTTCTTTCTGAAAAGATCTCCCAGCTCTGTTGTTCTAAATTTAACTGCTAATTCTCCAAGTTGGCGGGCGAAAGGAAGTGTTTCGATCAACACCACTTTCGACGCCTCTTGGCTTGTCGGGCAGTATTGCCGCAAGAAGCCCGCATACCCATTGTCGCCAGAGCCACTGAACATGATGTGCTTACAGTGCACGTTGTTATAGAACAATTTCAGCTCCGCTGCCGGTTGGGTCAATATTGATCTCACAACAGGGATACAGACTTACCTTTGATCTTGCTATCAGCAGCCTCCTTATGTTACTGCATCGAGAAAGTTACAAAGGGGATGCTCTTTATTGAATCCCTGTAGAAACTGTCGAAAAGTGGCAGACTCGGACACGATGCCAGCTTCCTGATATGTATTGTACCAGCCTGCCATGTTTGCATACACATGAATGATGATTTCAGTATCGAGCATGAAGTCTTTGTTCTCAGCTGCAAGGTACTCAGAGACGGCTGTTCGGAGACTGCGAGCAGCTTCGTGTCCTCCTTCGAAACCCCGTTCAATGTAGTTGTCAGCAAACTAACGGGCTTCATGAGCTTTTCCACACGATCTGAAGAATGTCGACAGACTTACAGGACTGATATCGCCATCGATCAGCACCAGCGCAAATGGGTTACGATCCTAAGACGCAACATCCATCAGAGCGTTCAAGCATGAGATCGGCACAATTTCCTACCAACGATCTCTGAAGGCCATGACTCTGCTCTTCCAAAAACTTAATATCCTCAAATTGCTTGCGACAGAGATACTTCGAAGAGTCAAGCTCGTCCTGGATCTTCTGCCTCGCAGCAATCAGACGGGCAACTTCTTCAATCAGGCCCTGAAGGACGGTCAACTCTGGCGTCCACAAGCCAGCCTCCAAGCCAATACCTGGATAAAAGCATCCTTCTCTCTGTCTTGTTGGTTGATACGCTGGAGTTGTTCTCTGAAATTTGCCATCCTGGAAAACCGTCACGGTGTTGGATATGTCAAACACACTGAGGACGTTGATTTAAGGAAAGTTGCTGTATATACGAGGGACAAACATGACTGGGCTGCAGCCAAGGAGAGCGATAGGCCATGCCTAGAAGAACGCCTGTCCACCGCGTCGTGTCGCTTACCCCACTGCCTCTTCTCGCCAATCAAGCTGAACCACGACGCGAATCAGGCGCTCACAGCCTCACAACTTGTCTGTTCTTGCCGAAATCATTGGCATTCGATGCTTGTCTGAATAGCCTCGTTTTGGGCCAGAGGCGGCACACGGGACCCGAACATGTGTTACGATCAGGCAGAAACGGCCAGATACTCCCGTAATCAGTGCGCTGTGCTGGAGCATGAGCTTACAACTTGCACAAAGTCGGTCCTGCGAGGTCGTGACTGCCAATGCAAGAACCAAAACCGGTGACTGCGTGATCGCAGCTACGCCCTGCCAGCTCGTACCCATCCCAGTATGTATTCTCAACGGTCCTTTCGTCTTCGGCTTCCACTTTGGACGCAGTCTCAGTCACCTTCTGGTCAGAGAGAATGGTTAATCCGCCAATCTGAAATATTGAGATTGGTCTCAGCCCTCGATCACGTTTGTCTCAAAAGACGGAAAGAGAACGAATCGACGCCGCGCAAAGCGTTAACGGGAGCGTTTGTCGAACTCATTATCTTCGTGCTTGTCGCTTCCGTCAGTGGCAGACGCCGACTCGCATCGAACTGGCCGGAGGATCTTGGAATTTGGCATTGATGAGCCCAAGAGTCGGCACAGAGTACATCAAAAAGGATGCGGGTGTCAAAGAGGGTGAGTCGTCAGCTCTTGGTTCTCCCTCTGGATACCATGCTCTCCAATGTCGCCTGCTTCTTGCCTTTCTTCACAGGTTTCTTGGACACGGCCTTTCTTGTCTCGGTGCCGCCAACGTCATTTTCATCGCCGGGTTGAGCCTCAATTCCATTTTCACCCTCTTGATCGCCTTCGACCTCTTCTCTTGCGCGCTTCTCCCCTCTACTTACCTCGCCATTGGCCTCCTCCTTCCACGGTCCATCACTATCCTCTCGATCGAACAGCTTCTTCCAGGCTCCACTAAGAACCCTCTCATCATCACCAAACAGCTTCTTGGCGTACGCGTCCTTCATCTGATCAATACAAAACCGCCTTCTCTCGTCGAAGTCAAACATGGGTTTCGGATAGGTTGTATACTCTCCATTCTGACCCTTCCCATCCTCATCTCCCTTGATCAGACAGCCCCAAGCCTTCTGATCCGCAATCGGCGCCTTGTGAGGCTCATATATATACTTCTTGTCAAAACTCTTGAGCTCCGACACATACCTTCTCACAAAATTTCCTTCGGGATCCCACTTCTTCGGAAACGCTATCGGCGAGTAACATCGATAAAATTGTGAGAAGAATGCCGTACACGACAGCCACATCCAATTTCCCGCGTTGCAGGCCACTTCATGATCAACAAGCCACTCTTCGAAGACTTCGGCGCCGCGCTCCCAGCTCACATAGCATCCTCCTCGGGTCAGGAAGCAAGCCACGGCGTGGCGGCCCAGGTGGTGGATCCAGCCCTCTTGCTTGAGCTGGCGCATCAGGGCATCGATCCATGGAAAGCCTGTCCGCCCGTGTTTCCAGCGTTGGAAGTATTCTTCGGCTTTTGGATCATCCACGATGTATGTCCCATCAGTCACGAGTTTTCCGTCGGGTCCAGTTTGGTACCGCGACTGTAAATGCCAGGGAATGAACCTCGCGACTGGGTTGCCGATCTGTTGACCAAAATAGATGCCTACCTGACAATGTGCACCAAAGTACATATCTCGGAACAACAGCTGGCCAGGTATGTTCACGGGTCGCTGGCTGACGTGTTTCTTCTCCTTCTGTCGTCTTTCAATCACGACTTGGACATCCCACCAGTATTTTCGACATGAGACGCTACCAAAGTGCATGTGCGGGCTGAGTACTGTCGTCGCCGGCGGATCGAATGCCGTGGGCGCCGTGGCAGGCTTTTCAAATGTGGAGATGTATTCCTCGTTTGCGACGTGCTTGGCTAGCTGTGCTAGGCCGGCTGTTTCGCCACCTGTGTGCGGCGTGGTAACGCTTGCTGCGTCGAACCCCATTTCTTCAAGTGTGGGAACGGAGAAGTCGCGATTTGGACCCATCAGACCGCACGAGTACTGTCTCTCTTCCTTATCGGACGTCCTCTGGACGGCATTGTAATCCAACCCATCCACCCGGGGCCACCCCGGTTCACCCTGCTCCTTCCTCCTTTGCAACTCAAGTTTCTTCTCAAGCTCACTCAGGTCCATCTCCTCTTCGTTCAGTGGGTCTGGGAGACTTTTGGGCGCCTCCACCGGCTTCTTCGGCACACCATCATCGATCTTCGCAACCGCCTTGAGCAGCTGAGCCATACTCATGGTCGGCTTTCCACAATTCTTGCTCACAACCTCCTCAGAATCGAATAACGTCCGTCCACTCACAGAAACAACTTTAACACCACATTCTTCCGCAATCTTCGTAACCTCCTCATCCCTCATCCTTCCATACGCATCCGTATCCTTCTCAAAGACCAACACATCAATCTTCCATTTCTCAAATAAATACTTAAACACCTTCCCCGGCGCGGATCTTACGACCCACAATCTCTGCCTCTCATTTAACTTCGTCAGACTCTGCGATAGATCTTTCATGCACTCGACTAGGAAATTCCAGCGGTTGGCACTCCCGCGCTGACGGTAGACGTAGTGCGGATCCCATGTCCAGAGCGGGATCAAGATCGAGGGGTTTAGACTGAGTGCGTGTGTTAATGCTGGGGAGTCGTGGAGACGCAGGTCGGTGCGGAACCAGTAGATAACACGGGGGCCGGAGGGAGTTGCCTTGATGGGTGACTTCTTGAATTTTGGAGGCATCTTGAGACGTCTTGGGGTGGCGAGTTGAGGTGATGTCGATGTGCTACCAGGGCTGACTGTGATGCTCGAAGGATTGTATCTGTACCGCGATAGGAAGGAAGCTGTGTCTGCTTTTCGGGTGCACTCGTCATTCAAGCAGTCGACCTAGCCGAGCTATCGAAGCATTGCTCAAAAAGACCAATTCGTGCGTGTTGTTTCGATCCCTCTGCAGCTTTGTTCTTCTCGCGTTCTGATCGCCCACTTCCCTCGCCTGCGTTCTGACCCCTGAGATCAATAGTAGGTGTTCCTGTCCAATCGCTCAGTCAACTTTACAGTCCATATCTAGCAGTTCAAATCGCAAGCAACATAACCGTGAACACCTCAAATTCACAGCCTCTTTTCCAAGCCCAAAGTCATCCTGTCCAGCCACCTCGTATCCCTTTGATGCATTGCGTCACCACTTCAAGCTGGATCGGAGAATTAGCCCCTGGACCGAGCAAACCTTATCGCGAACTTAATCTTGGTTTCTCAGCCTCGCCCAGATTGTATGTTGTCTAATGTAGTAAGTCGCTCGTTGTTGCATGCAATAAGGCTAGTAATATGAATGTAACAGCGGAAGTTCGAATTGTAGAAAGAACGAAGTAGCTCGTGGTGGAACACTAGAGCTGTTGTATCAAGCACGCCGCTCACGAAGACCTGAATGGATCTGGATTACGTTGAGTACGGCATTATTTCCACGTTTGTGCTGATTAGTACCCGCAGACCGAATTATGAGATTCCAGTTGCTTTTGGAAGCTTGAGCCCATTTCTCTCTATTCATTTTGCTGCTATGTGCAAGTATTACGCCTCTCTGCATTCATATGGGGCCAGTCTGAGATACTGGTGCTCGTGCTCGTGCTCGTCAACCAGACTTTTTTTGGGCCTTTGGTCAACTCCTCCCGAGAAACAGTGACCTGCTTTGAAGCTCTGAGCCAAGTTCTCGACATCGTCCTGGATTCATGCCATCATTATCATCATTGCCAGGCTCCAATCACTGGTCTTTAATGCGCAACGTTCCCATCATCTCAAGCAGTCCACTAAGCTGCTCTCTTCGAAGTCCAAGCTTGGGGCTGTCCGTCTGAATGCTCGCTAACGGGATACCCAGTGGGTTTTCCCCATTGGGGCTGGCCGTCACTTAGCTGACTGATGACCTGACTACTTGAAGGCCCACCATATGGGACAGTAGGAGATCCGGTAGGAGGTGATGGCGGAGCCGAGCTCCAAGAGCCGCTTGGACTCGCAGGAGGGGGAGGAGGAGGAGGTGGTGGTGGTGGTGGAGGAGGTGCAGAACCACCACTAGGGATCGTACCAGAGAGCGGGAGGTTTCTGCTGGATGTACCGACGTAGATTGTCGGATTCTCGACCTGGACCCAGTCTTGTGAAGCAGTATCCCAAACAGACACATCCCGACGAGTGAGGTCGGCAGTAAAAGTCGCAGTCGCACCAGCTGGGATGTTGATGCGGTCAAATCCACGGAGGACCTTTGGTGGCTCTCCTTCACCGAGGTACACGTATAGTTGCGCGACCTCGTCACCAGAAACACTACCAGTGTTGGTGATGGTAGCAGTCACTGTTGCCACTACCTCGTACAGAAGAGGATTACCCCCGGGTGCTCCTCCAGCTGCCTGAATTGGCTGTGGAGACCCGTCAGTTGCACCGGCAGGAATGTAGTCGTCAGCTGGTAGGCCATAGTCGGGGTCGGCAGCAGACGCTTTCAGATCAGTGCTGTTGAGATACGGGTAGATAAACTCGTAGACGCGATAAGTGATAGTGTCGTTGGGAAACACGTAGAGAGATGGGTCTGTTGGAGCTTCACCGTATGATGGTGCTGGGCTTGTCAAGCCGCTGGCCGGAACGTATGGCGCTGGGTTGCCAGGGGTGATAATCAAGTTGGAGTACTCAAAAGTGGTATAGCTGAGACCAAAGCCAAACTCGTAGATAGGTTCAATGCCTGCCTCATCGAAATGGCGATAATCAAGAAAGACGCCCTCGGAGAAGTATTCTTGCGGAGCATTGAATTGTCCATTGTTG
Source organism: Cladophialophora chaetospira (assembly GCA_030247875.1). Classification (NCBI taxonomy): domain Eukaryota; kingdom Fungi; phylum Ascomycota; class Eurotiomycetes; order Chaetothyriales; family Herpotrichiellaceae; genus Cladophialophora; species Cladophialophora chaetospira. The sequence goes on along the minus strand of JAPDRK010000009.1, from coordinate 1,459,801 downwards.
GGCTCGTAGATGACATCTGTGCCGTAATCTTCACGATTGCGACCAATGGTGAATGGCAATTTGCCGCCAGGGTTGACAAGACCGTAGAGGACATCGACAAGAGAGTTTCCACTCTCCTGACCCGGGAGACCAGCCCAGACAATTGCGGTAACGTTGTCGTTGTCGTACCAGGCAGAGACATTGACAGCACCAACAGTATGCATGATGACGATGGTGTTGTTGTTATACTTGGTGACGTTGTTGATCAGTCGGTCACCACCACCCCAGAGAGTCAAATTGTTGCGGTCACCAGTGTTGCCGTCGATATCGATAAATCCCTCTCCGGATTGTGCATTCACGAACACAAGAGCAACATCAGCTTGAGACGCGAGACTCTTGATTTGATCGTCCGCATAGTTGTCGCAGATGGTGAATGTTTCACCGTCAGTCTTGGTGAGAACGTACATCTGAATGGCCTGCTCTGGCGTTACCAGATATGGGAACTCGGCTGTTCCGCTGCCATAACCCATAGCCAAAGTACCATTGTCACAGTTACGGTTGGGGCAGCCATTCGCACCCCATGGGTTGCTGCAAGCATCGTAACCGATGACAGCGACCTGTTTCTCGGTCCCTTTGAGTGGAAGAGCGCCATTCGTGTTCTTCAGGAGGACGTTCGAGGCTTGGCCGACCGCTCGGACGATGTTGCGGTGCTCATCTTGGACATTCAAATGTTCATTGACAATGATTAAAGGTGAATTTGGGTCGGCGGCCGAAGAATGTCCGTAGGTATCCTGGCCCCAGGCGTAGAAATTGGTTGGAACGTAGTTAGCATCACGTCCGACATAGTAGTAGCCAGCCATGATTCTCGTTGCCATGTCGTCAACGCGCCACTCTGGAATAGTGCCGTTGAGAACAGCGATTGTCAAGTTCGTGCCCCAGTACGTGTAGCCAGTATTGAAGAGTGTGTCACCCGGCATGGTCATGTCGAGACCAGCCAACGAGGTACCAACACCAGAGTGCTGAGCCTGCCAGTCGGACATGATGAAGCCCTGGAAGCCGAGCTCCCCTTTGAGAAGATGATTCATCGTGTAAGAATTGGCACATCCGTAGGAATTGTTCACTTGTTGATAAGAGCACATGACTACACTGTTGTTAGTGAAGTCAGTAACATGTCGAGTTTGTACTTACCTGAAGCGGTGCCAGCACGGACGGCATCAGCAAAGGGCCAGAGGTACAGCTCATGCATTGTCTTGTCATCGATATTTGAGCTAAGAGTGGCGGTGATATTGTAACCCCTACCAATCGATTCTCCGACTTGACGGAAGTGTTCTTGTTCGTTAGCGATAAAGTGTTTGGTGCAAGCCATGACTCCCTGGCTCTGAATGCCTTGGATCGTGGGAGCAATCAGGGCTCCTGTCAAGTATGGATCGGGACTGAAACCTTCCTGTTTTTGGTAAGTACAGCGAACAACAATGTCATGAGATGAAAGACATACCCAGTTGCGGCCACCTTCAGGGTGTCGCCCTAGCGGGCCACATACAGGGCCTAACAGTGTGTCGACACCTTTGGCCTTGTTCTCGGCACCCATAGCTTCACCACGGGCTTTCGCAAGATCACGACTCCATGTGGCAGCCACGTTGATTCCGGCGGGGAACGCGGTGACATAGTCGGCTTCTTTGGGTCAGCCGCTGCGTCTAGTATAATTCATGAATTGTGCCACTCACCAAAACGAATACCCAACGGACCGTCCTGCATGCAGAGGGCTGGAAATCCGAGACGGGGAATTGCGCCAGTATTGCCAACACATCTATCGGCTTCCCAACTTGGCAAGAGTCAGCTGTAAATCCACATGATCTGTGCTAATACTCACCCAGTGCCAGTGGTGAGGTTGACTTTCTCGAGCAAGGTCAGTCCGCCAACAAAAGCGCGAGCCTTTGCATAGGCTGCAGCCCAGTCCCCCGCGCCCGAACCCCATGGAGATGGATAGGCCGGCGGCGATTGGTAGATTGGACCAGTGTAATCATCAGTGAAGGGTTGGACGGCTTGTCGTCGGTAGATGGCATCGGCGGATTCGACCGGCTTTAACACGGCTTGTGAGTATTCAGACACCTGTAAAGAGGCATTGACGCCCAGAAGCAAAGCAGGGGTGAGGCCGAGCATAATCGCATCTTTGAGGCTCTAAATGCAAGGACAGGGACCTCTGTTATGGAAATAGAATCCATACTGTCGGGATGCGGCTTATGTTTATCTGGGGGGTGGGATGGGGGCGGAAAGGTCGAAAGCACTTACACTCGCGTGAGTCCGGGGCAGATAAGGCAAGACTGCCAATGCCGCCACAACCGTTTCCGGAAGCCACATCTTCTGCAAGGCCTATTAGGCTGAATCTCGGAAGCTCGCGTTGACGTCAGCCAGTGAAATGTTTCGAGATTCGGTATGGAGAACTGGACTGGGACTTCAGTCGAGGAGGAAAGGTGCTCAGTCTACCTTGGTGAAGGTAGACTGGAAGGACAGTGATATCCAAAATTGGCTGAGGCAGGAGCACACCGCGGGAGTGACGGAAATTGCGGGTGAGAGAGAAAGAGGAAGAATGAGTGGATGAGAGGCGAAGCTCAGTGGTATTTGAATATTGTGGGTTGCACTGTTGATGGTATGCTGCTGTCTCATAGAGGTCATCGAAGAAGCTGCCCTTGCCGAGACGCAGGCACTTGATAATCGCGCTGTAGCTCTTGCGCCGAGGAAATCATGGATGAGGAAGGAGCGACAGGCAGAATGGAGCTCTAGCTAGGTCACAGGTGTGCCTGCCGCGGTCATCAGCCTGGAGTGGTAGTGGGGGAACGCTGTGGGCGGCCCTGTGATGTGCAATTATGCAAAGGCAGCGGGTAGTGGCGATGGAAAGAGAGCTCCATAGCTCCATCTTGAGCTCCGGTGCTGGAAATGGCATGTGGGAAATCGTAGTGAAGTTACATTCCAGCTCACCGCGCACCCCATAACCCGGGACGCGGACTGGTCGGACGTCGATCTGAAAATTCATCTCATCACCAGGTGGCATGCTGTACCCCGCAATTCATGCACCACACCTCATCCCCGTATTCAGGTACCTACAGAAGCTAGCTACTTAGTTCTCACCATGTTGCCTTCTGGAACAAAAGATGGTGGTATTCGATCGAGTGATCATGTCATCGAAGCGGAATCTGAGGTCTTTGTGTACGTCGAAATCTTGCAGAGTCCTAGAGCGCATCTGACCGAGGCCATGGTTGACCATTCCCACTACTGTGTACAAGTATAGCTGCGCAATAGAAATGTCAAGCAAGAAGTGACGTCGTCCATTTCATCGGACCAGCTCAAATGAGTCCGAACACCGGAGGACATACCCCACAAAATCTCCGTATAGCATAGCAGTCGATCAGATGCACCTCGCAGAGTACGTACCTTCTGCATTGGCATATCCATCGTGAAGCCAAAAGCGGCTGCCGTTGCTTGTGTTCCGCCACACAACAGGGTAATTCGTCCGAGCGACCCTTGATAGCAGCTGTCCCCATGTCCTCCCCGCAATTGTTTAGACTGCATTGAGTCTCTTTACCCGTCTTAGAAGTAGACTAGCAAGGCTAGCGGTGCATCCTCACCTGTACCCGTAAGAGGGCCGATGTTTATCCCATTTGTCCAGCGAGCTCAGGAAGCACTGGGACTGCAGCGATCCGCCCGGTAGACCGCATCGGTCTTGTTCGGTAGTTCCTGTGTCTGCCGACTCTTCCTTCCAATTGTTTCGAGCAGAACCACGTCCCTTTGCTGTGTCTTGTGCTCCTCTTTTCGTTCGCTTCCAAGGCCAATTGTAACGTTACCTTGGGGCACGATGGTCGACGCCTTGACTTGCCGAGCAGTCGCCGCGCTTCTAGGCAGAAGAGTTGGTGTGCTCGTCCCCATTGAACTTCATCTTTGCCCCAGGGTTGACCAGTGGCCAATTCATCTCCGTCCACCGGGAGGTTCAGTTAGCAGGACTTGTGCCCCTCGCGGGGCAAGCCAGTCCGCTTACGCCTGCGATACGTCCTACGCATGAGGTACTGAACGTAGTACCAGTGCTGAAGCTGCACCCTCCTCGAGCGAGATGCACGAAATGCCGCAGCTCTGATCCGCTCCGAAGGCTGCCAGGGAACTTGGTCACGGCGCTTGCTGCAAGTGATGCCATTCGTATTGAGACTGCAACCCAAGCAACGTCGTGCAACGATATTGCCATATAGATTTGTACGAACTACCAAGAATCGCCAGCCTTCAAAGCTCAACACCCGCCAGCTAAGCTCTTTTGCAAAGTCCGGCATTCCGCACCCAGTCTTGGCATTCTGGGGATACGCAAGGTTGAATGTATTCCGCGGTTTGCACCACGAAACCCACACAGACAAATGCATCACATCTTTTGTTCGCCTAGCACCGTTCGCAGCAGCTATTTCGCAGCTCACGGCTCGTGGTCATCCCTCGTGGCATGATGCACTCGGCAATCGGACAGCCTTGGTGCCCAATCATAATGTGTCGACTTGGCAAACTGAACTGATGATTGTGCTGCAGACTCCATCACAAGGTGGTATTGAAGTTTTGCTACTCTTCTTTCTCCGCGTGGGTGCCATCCATTGCGTCCAGAATCTCTGCTCCAAGCAGGTATATGATATAGATCGGGAATATTAACCAAAGGCCGTTAGGAATAATCCACAAGAAGACAAGATTGTAGGCGGAGTTGTGGCCAATGTTGGCGAATCCGGAAAAATATTCGTTAAGCCCTAAATAAAAAGGGTATTAGCCCAGCTACAGCATAGGGTCTGTCCTGCACGCTTGTAAACAAATGTAAAAGTACTCACAATATAGAACTGTCTTGGAAAGAGTCATCACTGCAGCCGAGAACAGATAGAGTACTGCTTTTGCGACGCCCGGCCCTCTAACAGAGTTCTCTTCTTCGCCCAAGAAGAAGCCCCGTACATCTCGAGCCTTGAGCAGCTGCCCCGAGGCATTTCTCCAGATGGCGCTGAAATAATATATATACATGGCGGTCTCGGCAGCATTTAGCGAAGCCTGTGCCGCCGTGAAACCTACATGTCCGTTCCATGCAGGCCAGCCGTACACTGTTCTTGTCAGTCTAGAAAGCGTGTATCGGGACAAAAAGGGAGGCAGGATGTTCTGGGTGACCAGGTAAAGGTTTTGTAGAGTACTCACCATAGTCGACGGTCCCATATAACGCATATAGTTTCCAGATCGGCGAATGGAACTTCCCACCGGGCATCGAATGGGGTCGTAGTGCTATGTATAGCGTGTCCCAAACGACTAGTGGTAGGGAAACCTGAGATTCCACATTAGCATGCGATTGTTGAGGGAGCAACTAAGACTTGCGTAGATCCAGATCACTAGCAAGGGTGGCACCCTGTGAGAATAGAGATGACTGGATAGGGACAGCGACTTTGCACCCGTCCCACGTTTCGCCCTGCTCGAAGAAAGAGTGGTCGAGTCGCCAGATTGCGGGGAAGAGGTTGAAAGCGAGGAGGTATTGGATCGTGCTGTTGCGCTCGGGGTTGACGGCTCCGGGAAGGGCCTTGGATGGTGTCGCGTAGAAACCATCTTATTCTGGTTCTTATAGGTGCAGGCTTGCCCAATGTCTGTAGAAAGCCCCCTCGATCAGCTCCTGTGAGAGTCTTGATAGGTCCGTATTTCTTGCGACTGACTTCAGGGTCGGGGTGAGGTGCGGGAGAAAGTGCGCCAGAGAACGAGCTCCCGATCCTGTGTAAAAAGCTCGCGAATATGGCCACAGAGCAAAGGCCCTTCAGGAAAACAACGCGTCCAGCTTTTGTGCACTTCCAAAGGTTCGCAGGCTTCGATTGTGAGCTGTGATAGATTGGGGTTGAGCACTTGGTAAAGGGTCCTGAGATGTCGCGACCAGCTGCTCCCGACGCTGCCAAAGGATAACAGAGCAAGAATGTGAAAAGGCGAGAGCCTCTGCGAAGATCAAAGCGGCTGTGGTAAATGTATACACATAAGGTGGACAGTGTTGAGCAAGCAAAGGGCAGAGACTGCGAGGTCGAACAGACCAAGCCCAACTGTGGCGCTTTCCCCGGATTGATTCTGAAACGCAAAACAAGCCACCTCGGCTCCACAACTTCCGGGCCTAATCATCAATGATGCAACTGCATGGTGCCCATCGCTGGCGGCTTTCTGAGTCTTTTCAAGATCGCCGAGTTCGTTGAAGCCCGGCATTTTGCGCATTCGTCGGTACCTGGTGAAGATCAAAAGTGGTACCCAAACCTGATTGGAATATGCACTCGTTGTCCAATGAGCGTTTTGTGTAACCTAAGTTGCAAACACGATTCACAAGCAAGAACTATGGACGACAAGTTCAATAACAGATCACACTAGAAATTTACTTGTCACTGCCACAACTTGATCAAGTTATCATTAAGCCCATCTTCCCACGCTCCTGGCTGTTGGTCGTTTCCGAACTCCAAAAACTTGTTCAGCGCGGCCTGTGCATCAGGCGTCTGCGCGAGTTCCATGATCCTGCCGAGATCCCTGTCCAGAGCCTCCTCCGAAGGCTTGTCCTCGTTTACTTGGGATAGCCATTAGCCTTTGCAATTGTTGACGGAACAGCAAGAACAATGCTTGTCAGGACGGAACAGTCTTTCGCACTGACGAGGGACTTACCGGCATCTTTTGTGGCGGCCAGTGCAGCCCTAGGAAATGTGGCAATCCGCCGAGCGAGCTTGTCCACGTTGAGATTCATTTCCTCGGTCGAGGCGAACGCCTTATTGACCCAACCGATACGCTCTGCTGTCTCAGCATCGACTGTATTCGTCGACAGAAGATACTCCAACGCTCGCCCACGACCGATGAGCTTTGTCAGATATTGAACACCTCCACCGGCGTGAAGCAGTCCGAGTCCGACTTCTAGGCTACCCAACTTTGTTCCTGGGGCTGCAAAACGCATCTGATTCTATTAGTCTTGAAGACCTTTACAGGAAAGACTGGGCAGGAATGATGTATTGAGTGAGCAAATACAGGTGTCGGAGAACACTCACATCCATCTGAAGCAAGATCTCGTTTCCAGCGCCCAGAGACTGTCCAGCTATTTCGGCGATGAAGATGACTCCCATACTCGACATCATTCTAGCACTTTCGATAAAGTTTTTCGTCATCTCTTCGGCATTTAAATGCGCTGGTACCGGTGATGCCTGGCGGAAGATATGAAGGTCAAAGTGAGCGAAGAAGAATTTCGGATTTGCCGAGGAGAAGATCACCACCTTCGTGGTCGTATTATTTCTGAGGCTGATCAGGAAGGCATGCAGATCCGAGAAGACTTTGTGATCGAGAATATTGAGAGGAGGATTGTCAAATACGGCGCGTGTCACCGCGCCGTGTGAAAGGATCTTGAGTGTGCCGTAGTCTACCATTTTGTGCCTGAGAGTTGGGATATTCTCGAAAGAGGCGCATAGCTCGGCGACGAGAGAGGGTTTATATCTGTTGCTGTCGCACCCGTCACCTCCACGGTTGTTTACAACATCCCTTCAAAGCGGCCGTCATGGATGCTGTTGGTGATTACTTTTCTTTGTAGCTTTCAAAGCCATCTCCTCCTATTCCTTTTGTCTTATTGGTGGTTTTTGGCATCTGCTGCTTGGAACTCCCTCATTCGGCTATTGGTCGCGTTAGTCAACCAAAACGTGAGCCTCCCTAAACAAGATGTAGATAGCATCTCAAGAGCCTCAACGATGTGACCATGCTCGCCGAATCGTCAGAATATTAATCAGGTCGAGAGTTTGATGGTCGTCCAGTGAAGAGCACATGCAGGTGTCCTGACTGGGTCTCGTGCTGTTGCACAAGGTGTGTCAAGAAGGAACATCAGATCCCTAAATGAATACTACTGCTGCCTTTTTCGTCTGTGCTTGAAACAGTACGATTCATCATCCTTTGGCTGCAATGAGCTCGATTCTCAACCGCCGCTATTTTCAGCATCTCCAGCGGTACCTGGTTGCTCAGAAGCCTTTTGCTTGTCTTCCCCGTTTGTGGTAGCGGATGGCGGTTCATTGGTCTCGAAGAGTCCGGCGATGACGTCCGGTCGGATGAGGTCTTTTCGGAATTGCTCTTGCTGCAGCAGTTCGAGATTCCGCAATGTCGCTCCTGGGTGAGCGAGATACTGAACATATCGAGGCGTACGCCAGTACCTGTAGAGGTATTTGAGATATCTTACAAAGCGATCCGCGTCTGAGTCGTCTTCTTCAGCGAGGTTCCGTGAAGCGGTCGGCTTGCTCAATAGGTGTGGATGGGTTACGGCCAGGTATTGGAGATATTGTGGATTAGAAAGGCATAGAACAAATTCGAGTTCGAGGGTGAAGCGCTGGGATAGAGGCGTTGGGGGCTTTGTCTCGTCCATGTCGACCTCGAATGTGAGTTCGATTGTCTATAGCAAGCTACTTAATTGCAGGTGATTTGACACTGGACCACGAGGTTGTCACGAGCATGCCCTTTGGCCCTTGCACGGAGAATTTAATCGATCTTGGCGGGTATTTATCGATAAGGAGGTCGCGTAAACGGTTTCTGTTGGCCGAACTGGTGAGAGGGACAGGAGACACGCGCCAGGGTCGGTCCAAATTATTCCTGGATTTTTTGAGGTGGTCTTGCGTCACTGCTCAAAGGCTCTCAGCATGCGTTTTCCAGGTGTGCTTCACGTCATAAGATACGCCCAGAAAGGCACGCGTACGATTTGGGTTTGGGACAAGGTTTATCGTGGAGGTCCGTGCCTGAACGTGGTTGTAGTTGTCAGGGGAACTTGAGTTCCAAAAATCTTGTTCCGACCTTTAAAGCAAACGTGGAAGACGAGATGCGTATGGTCAGTGGGATCGTGCGTTTGCTGATGCACGAGCCGTTAAAATGATCATCATCTGATAGTAGGTGTGAGGCGCAGCAAAGGGTGTTGAGTCTGAGGATAAGACTGGTTTAGTGTTTTGCTGAGCGTGTTTCAGAGAAGGCCGACAGGAGCACAACGAGGCTCTGAGTGGGTAGTGAAAGGATCAGCATACGCCCAGATGAGGCAGTGCGTGGTGAAGAAGAGAAGATGGACGACCACTTAGAATCACCCCTTCGCCATAGACAGTTTAGAGAGTGTTGATGGTATGACGAACATTATATGCATAGAATCGTTGCTTGCAGCACTCACTGTAGAGAATCCATGAGGACTCAACAGGCGATGGGTGAAAAAGGAGAGCTGTCCCTGGCGTGGTTATGATGGCATGGCGTGCACCCCAGGTTCAGGCTCAGATTGTTGCGGAGTGGATGGTTTTGGCTGGGATTTAGCGGCGCCCTTGACCAAACAGGCTTCAGAGCCTGGCGACCGGCGACCGCCTCGGGACCAGCGCCCCCTCCGAACCCTCCTCCGAATTCAGGCCCTTCTGGCAAACACACGCTTCCCTTTCCTACAACTTACCACTCGCCACCGTCCTATCCTGCGTCCCCCCTTGTTTACACGGTGATCACATACAGCATTTCCTACGAAAGTATTGTGTTCACAAGCAGCGTTAGGCTTTATCAGCGCCTCCTGGCTATTCCGCGGTCTCTCTCTGCATTCACAACAACGGGCTCGTGTCTCCTGACCGCGGTTTCAACGACTCTGTCTGAAGGAACACCGCCAGCTTTCGCACCACAAAGCCCGTCACTCCTCGCGCAGTACACTGTCTACCAGCTACGCTCAAAACAGGCGTTTCTCGATTGAGGCCAGATCGTGTTGGCGCTGCTACAACCCAGCTCCAGGGTATGACCACTGACTGTCCTACTGTGGAATACGAAGTAAAGAATAACAACAAGGACAATGGCACAAACCGCACCTCTCGCCGGTACGTTAGTGCGACACAACAGTCTAGATTTCTTTTTATATCCTTTCATTGTTGTTGTCACTCAGTATTGCTCACCTGACACTGCACCTCAACCTTCTGCGTTCCTGTTCTCTTCTGGATCACCCGTGACTAACGTCTCTACCACAGAACGCGGCCCAACCTCTCTTGCGTCTAAGAACCCCTTTCGCAACCTAGTTTCGGACAGCAGTGCTGCCAGACCAATATCGACCAACCCATTCCTCGATACTAATGAGATCGTCTCTCCGGATTCAGCCAACAAGACCGTCACTACAAGTGCCCCGAACAGTGCAACGAGCCCGGCTACCATGGTTGCTAAGACCACCGATATATTTGTGAGCCCTTCAGTGTCCCGATTCAAGTGCCATGGCTGACGCAAAATAGGCGAGTCTCGATGTGAAGGACTCCGCGAAGCCAGCACAGCCGCAGGTAAACGGTAGCGCCAGGCGCGAGAACATACCTCCCCGAAACTATCCACCACGTGGCCCTCCACCTCGGCATCGGCCTAGCAACTCGGATGAAGAGCGACGGCGACAACAAGGGAAGCCTCGAGGCCCTCCCAATGAGCTTGACATCTTCGCAGACCCCCCAGACCTAAACCGCCCCCGCGAAAAGCGTGCACCCCCGAGACGAAATAGCGAGTCGTCCATCCGTGAGAAGCCAAAGGACACAGACCCAGAAGCGGAGAAAAGAAGACGAGAACGAAGATCACGTGAAGGCCGCGATGGCAAGACCTCAAGTAAATCCAAGAAGCCAAATGGAAGGCTCGATATCATTGATAAGCTGGATGTAACAAGTATTTATGGCACGGGTTGTAAGTTGAAGAACGTCTTGTTGTCTATGGCATGGCATTAACTCGCGCAGTATTCCATCACGATGGGCCATTCGACGCCTGCAATCCTCATCGTAATCGCAGAGGTGCAAGGGCAGCCCCGATACAGGCATTTCCTAAAGATTCATTGAACATGCAACTCGGTGGCGCGGGCCCAAATAACTCGAGACTGAACCTCGAGCAATATCACGGCACTGGAGTCGAAGCCAATCGCGACTATAATCATGCAGCAGCACAGGATGCCGATGCGGAATATATGCGCAGACCTCAACCAGAAAGAAGTGCAAGTTTCAACCCTGTAGCTCAAACTGAGCCTGTTCACGGGCACGAATCAGCTGGCTTGGGAACAAGCACCTTCCTAGAGGGCGCACCTGCAAGCCGAGCTGCAATTCAACGTCGCGAAAGCGAGCAACAGGCTTCGGAGCAGGCAATGGCAGCTGGATTGTCGCGAAAGAAGAGCTTGGCGCAGAGGATCAAATCTGTACGACCGAGGGTAAATGACACGGGACGAATGACCTCGCCTGAACCTTTCCCCGCTGCTGGACCGACGAGCCCCCTAGCAACAGGGAAATCCGAGCAAAACGGGGTGAACCCATTCTTCAAAGACTATGACCAGGAGTACGAGAAGAAGGGTGCACAAATCGCATTTGCCGAGGAACAATTGAAGACAGCACCACGACCACGAGCACCGTCCAGTCCGAAACGAGGAGGGTTGGCTCTGGAGAGGAAGCTCACCGCTGAAAGTGTCGGTCCTCCCCGCGACGAAGGCAAGTCTGGCGGTGGAGGCTTTCTCAGCCGAGTCAAGAGCATCAAGGGAGGCCGAAGCAAGACTCGCGAGAGGACAAACACCGTGACATCATCCTAGTTGAAGATGTTTGTCGAGGTGGCATCCTGAGTGAAGCAATGCCGAATTGTCATGAGATTATGGCGTGGATTGTGGTGCTTTTGGAAAGGAGTCATTCAGTCATGATGAGCCGTTATGGACGTTTCGCGTCCCTGGATTTTCGGAGTTGCATGTGGGTGGGTGGGAGGAGATGGCAATGCATATCTCGGTGCATCTAGGACTGGGAACCTTGACGAATCTTGATGATACGAGCAAGGCATCGAGCTGGGGAGTGCTGCATACGTCAAGAATGAAGATGTCGAAGCCGAAGCCCTCTAGCCTTCTGGCAAGCTGGCATGGCATGGCTGGGAGGTGAGCGGATCTAGAATTGGGCTAGCTCGAGCATGCTGCTCGATTAGGCCCATCTTCTTGAGAGTGCCGGCCGGGCGCGAGTATTGTTAGAGTAGTCTGGCTGGCTACTTGCCGGTTGAAATTGATAAGTCGGACTTCGACAGTTATTCCTATGTTGACCATCGTTCTGGATTGCTTCCTCAATCAGGCCGAATCAACTACCGAGTTGTGGGGATTCGATCACGAGCAGGCCAAAGCTAATGCCGCGAGATCTCTACGACAAAGAGACAGCTGTGAAGGCAATTAAACGGTTATACTACTCGTCTCTCCCGCGCGGAGGATAGATGGGTCGTCCTGCCCAGCCTCCACATGGAGGCGAATCCTGAGACTTGGTGATCCACATCACGAAGGGTACGATGTTGGGATAGTTGGGCCAGTTTTTCGGGAAGTAGAACGAGGCTCATACGATACATAGTCTCGATAGATACACCAAGACTGCGCGCTCATGGACAGAAGAAGGAGCGCATGTCTGATTTTGTTCGCAAGTACACGGTCTCCAATCAAGCTCCACCATGTATGAATGTCTCTTTCCATAAGCTCGTAAGCCACAGGCAAGGTAATGTGAGCCCTTCAAGTGCACCACCCCGTGCGTGAGGAACCGTCACCTTTGAGAACGCAGCATAATCTCTTGGTAGTATTTACACATTGCGTTCCGTCCCGCAACAGCTGAAGCATCCCGCCCTTCCTGTCTCTACCATTCAGCCGCCAGCCAAAGTACCTGCCTCTCACTCCATATGAAAGCATGAACGCATAAGAAGGATCTCCCTTTTGAATCGCCCATGTGATTCAATCACTCGGGCCACCAACCCAATTCAACACACCTCCAGTGACGAGCGCCCCAGTAGCCCAGACGCCAGCATACAACACAGCGCCCTCAATCTCAACGCCGTGAACGGAACCCCATGTTGACAGCACCGTCTCACTGGAGATTAGGGTTGTCAGCAGCGCCGTCCTTCGAATCAACTCCTTCTGCCTCGAGCTGTACCATCCCCACGCGTTGAAGTGGATATGATCCAGAAACGTTGCGGTCGCAGGATCAAACGCCGGGGCGGGAGTTGTTTCTGGCGCAACAGTGATCGTACTGCTCGCGGCGGCAGTAGATGGTGCGAAGAGATATTCCTGGACAGCATAGCCTGCAGGGATGAGTGCGAGGAGCAGAGTCGGTAGGCCTGCGGGTCCGAGATGCGCGGGTTCAAGCGTCCTGAGGCCTACGAAGTGTAGGATTAACCAGGTGGGGAGGTACGTCGCGAAGGCACCTTCGAGGAGGACAGCGAAGATGGCGGTCGCGAGTAGGGAGGTCGCGATTGTGGTGTAGGGATCTGTAAGGATAGGACGGTTGCGAAATGCTGATTTAGGTGCGCTGTTGGGAGTGTGAGAGGGGGAGATCGGTCGAAGGAAGTAGTTAGGAACGAAGTTTGCCACGATGGAGGACAAGGTCACGGAGGTCAAAGTTGCAGGCGAGATCTTGTAGAAGAGGCCGAGAAGGAGTGCGGATGGCGTGGAGAGCAGGAGGGTGAGAGCGGCCACGTCGTAGGCTGTAGGCGAGATGTTAGTGAGTGTGACTTGAGAAACACAATGAGGATGGTGAGCACGTACCGTCGAAGTCGCTGACCCAATATATGCCCAACTTGGCAATTTTCCAGCCCAACAAGCCCAGAATCTCATTCCACGTGTCGTGTCGCCTAGAGATAGCTGCGAGGTCGCCCACTCCAACTGTTGACGCCAAGGTCTGCAATCCGGCTTCCAACACAAAGCTCAACACCACTGTAGTCGCGAACTTCAAGGGTTCAGCCACCTTTTCTTCCACGATAGCCAAGGGTTCATTTCGCGCAACGGGCTTTGGAACAAGCACGACAGGTGAGCCCGGAGGAGAGGCGGCACCGCGTGACTGACGCCGTCGGCGCGTCGCGGTCGCGGCAGGAGATGAGGCCTTTGAGCCTGGACTGCCTGCTACAATGCCATTGAGAACGTCTGCTGCGCTGCTGTTCGACGCGATGCTGGAGGCTTTCGTGTGCCGAGATCGTGGAGGCATGGCTGCGCCTGTGATGCTCGAGATGTTTGGCTCGTGTGGTGGGTGCACGAGAGTGGTCGTGAGTTCGAGGAGGTCGTCGAGCATGAGAAGGTTGTGGTCGAGATATCGAAAACTTGGACCAAGGCTTAGAGAAAAGTCAGGGTAGCTCGATGATACGTGGGCGACCACATTTGCTGCGTTGTTGTCAGGCGTCGAGAAAATGGCGATGGCTGGTGGGAAGAGGAGCGGGCGAACAACAGCAGGGAAAACAACCTCGATGCGCGATCGTGACGTTAGGGCTGGGAGCTACGTCACGGGCAACACCGCCGGAAAAGGACTGCGGAGTACGGTGGGTGAAATAGCTTCCAATGCACAACAGTCGTTGTCGAGCCGGATGACAAAATAAATGGCACACGCATTTGAGTCAGACGGGCACCCTGTTGCCAAAAAGATCTCTACCGCCGCTACGAGATGGCCTGTATTCATGTCTGACTGCCACTTATTTTTGCACCTGGCTCGGTGTTTCCTTTCTTTGATGACTTGAACATGAGATAATGGAGCAGTCCTTGAGTACTTTTACCTCAGGTCTAGCTCGCATAGATCGTCTGAACGATGGTGTACGAGCGGACAGGCAGAGTGCGTTCACCTATACAACCTCTCCCATCTGACGTCGTTATTGCTAACACCAACCAATTACTCCGTGCTCTGCCCTAAGTTCGACGAGAGGTAGTAGACCTTTAGGCGCTGGGATGACCTGTATTGTCGAAGACAAAGCTCCTTTGAACGTGTCCCAGCGATCCCATCTTCTGATAGGACGCCCTGAAGCAAGAGACAATGGCGCATCAAAGCAGACGTGATCCCCATCTTTGTTCGATGAAAGTCGTGGCAGGCCCTTCCATTGTCTTCCCTGTTCATGCGTATATGACTCGACAGCCTCCCCCGGACCTGTACGCCCCGTAGCATAATTTTTTGAAACCGACGCTATGGCTCACACCACTATCGCAAAAGAAACCATACTCAAAATGGCAAGAAAAAGAACCACTACTAATATTGATGACCTAGCAGACGATCTCGCACGCTTCGGTCAGATCGAGACTGCGTGCACGAGCTGTAAGATGAGCTCCAACAAGCTCGAAGTCAAAGCTTGTTCCAATACAGTCGCGACCCAATACGCTGGCGGCTGCACCGCCAACGTGTGCACATACTGTGTCATGGGGGCACAGCGACATGTGGCACGTCTCCGTAATGAGAAGTATGAGCTTCATTATTGTCGCCCATGCAGTGAGGCTGTGCAGCAGCGTTGCAATACGAATCGATGTCGATGTTCGAAGAAAGAGGATGTCCTCGAACAGGACCGAGCACAGTGGCAGTGTCGAGAGTGCCAGATGACGGCATGTGATACCCTGGAGGGCATTGCTTGTAACAATCTGATCCAGGGCGAACGCGAGGGTTGGATTTGTCCACGCACAGGGCAAGGTGAAAAGTATACTGGGTTCGAAAGGTGGATCGAACCTGCTTCTGGAAACAGGAATTCTTGCCCTGGCTGTGGTTGTGACTATGCGTACATTATTGAGAGCTTCTATGGCGCAGAGCTTGATGAGCAGTCTCAGCTGCCGGAGACTCTCGTACGGCAGTGCGTTATTTTTCTCGAGCAAAAGGCTTGAGTTGAAGGTAGGTGGGAAGGTAAGGCAACAATGTGTAATTTTTGTGGATTCACTTTCGGTCGTGGTCTTTGAGGTTTGTATTCCGATATCCACTTCTCGCGATCTGGTTCTGGCTCCTCTTTGTCCAAGAATGAAGCATGCTTATCCAGGCGGATCCCAACCCAGAATCCAGCGCGATATAACTTGACAAACCTCGGGCAGGACGTTAACGTTGACGACGATTTGTCCGGTAAGTGTTTTGATAAGCAACGATACTTTTTCAGCCATCGTCCGCATCAGGCGGGTTGTCTGGAACAACTCGCATCTCGATCGAGCCGGTCTCTCGTCCTCGATTGTCCTTAGTAACAAACGAGTATTTGCCCTTCTGTTCTCCTTTCTGCTCGATCCACAAGTCCTTGAAGGTAAGTTCTTTCGTTCTGTTGATGCTCTCAATGGCTGAGATGCGATCGAGCGTGGCTTCCAGATAATTGTTGAACCCTTCTTCCGCGCAGATCTCTCGGAAAGCATTCATCATAGGCACGCTGTCTGCACGGACGTTGGCGCTGCTGTCGATTGTGAAGATGTTTTCGTGGTCGTAGCCTTGGATAAAATCGGCGCGTGTCATGATCTGTCGAGCGATGTAGAGTGGAATTTGTGGGAGAATATGGCCTTGTGTTTCGTCATAATTTGACTCCATTTCCTTGTCTTTTTCGACGAGTGCTCTTGCCAGGACCATGGCGGCACTTGCAAACTTCTGCTGATCCATAACGTCGTCGTCCATTTCTTCACCGAGTATGCCACATTTGTTCAAGAACCATGTCTTTTCGGTATCTTTGATTTGTTGGCACATTTTCAACATATCGGAGCTTTTGGCGACCCGGCTAAGAAAATTCATTCTTCCACCAACCAGGTCGTACACTTGCTTGAGTATCTCTGTATTGCGCTGTTCAAATGGAAAGTATTTGGACCGATATCTCTCCAATGCCGGGATGGCAAGTGACTTTGGCAGATCCAGGACAGGGATGACCTCCATCCGGGTGGCGTACCGCTTGAATCGTTCATAGACCCAATAGTCGTCTGAATTGAAGATCATAGTGATAAGATTGGCCGCAGCCCATTGCTCCGCACGCTGTTGCATTAATTCGATCAAATCGTTCCCGTCCTCGTCATCTCGAATCAGATGTGCGCAGTTTACGATGAGGACTAGCGGACCTTTGCGACCGGTCTTAGAGGGTCTATTGCGGTTGTTCAGGGCGATCTTCTCAAGTTTATTGAAGGCGCGCTCTATGTCAAGTAGAGCCGTTGTATCTCGCGGGCCACGAATAGAGAACAGAGAGCCGATGTAATCTTCGTGGAACTCATAATTAAGAGCTCTTCCGAGACGAATGCGGAAGATCTCGGGGTCGGCGTGTGCTTCAAACATGGAAACACCCTCGCCATCGTGTTCTTTCATGGCTTCGAGGATCATAGACGACTTCCCTGTCCCCTTTTCGCCCACGAGGAGGTAGTACCTCCCTTTGGACTCT
The DNA here is from genome assembly GCA_030247875.1 of Cladophialophora chaetospira. Taxonomy (NCBI): domain Eukaryota; kingdom Fungi; phylum Ascomycota; class Eurotiomycetes; order Chaetothyriales; family Herpotrichiellaceae; genus Cladophialophora; species Cladophialophora chaetospira. Next base: position 1,442,707 of record JAPDRK010000009.1, on the reverse strand, counting down.
CCCCTAATGATGGCATTGATTTTCGTCTGCTCGGGGCGTGCGACCCATTGCTCATCATCGTCGCCAGACTGATCTTGCGGCGGTACGTGCGGCCCAGGTGGTGCAGCTAGATCGAGCATAGGATCTCCTGGCGCGAAGGCCTTTTCGATCTTGCGGAGAACTAACACCTTGTAGTACAGGTGATATGAGTACCCGGCCAAGCCAAGGACAGCAATCGATGCGAATGTCGTGAAAGCAGATTCGAACGCTTTGTACGCTGTTGCTCCGAAGCGGCTCCCGCGCTTGGGGTCTGAATTTGGTTTCTTCTTGGGTTCATCGTCGTCTCGATCATAGCCAGGTAAATTATTCGAGGGCTCCGGGTCCGTATTTGGGCCGTATTGTTGTACATAGGTGCGAAAAGTCGTGCGCCCAATTTGCGACATTTGAGGTCGAAAGAACAATCGAGTAGCCGTAGGCCTGGCGACCATAGCTCTCTGTATGATTTTCATGATGGAAGAGAAACGTCTGATGTAGGACTAGACTTGCGACACGCAGAATGACATAACCACCCCGGGAAATTACGAAGATGCGATGAACGCGCAAGAAGAGAACGGTGCGCGGGGATTTGAGAGGTTGACTGTTGGAAAGAAAAGGTAAAGAGCGACGTCGCCGAGCACAAAATGAACAGCAAGGAATATTATCGCCCTCGTTGTCGAGGAAAGAGCGTTGGAAAGGGGACTGAGGTGTTTGTGGCTGTGGCTGATCTCAGAAGGGCACTGGCAGGACAGAGTACGGTCTTGGGGGTTGCACGTGCTCAAGGATTGACCACTAATCTTTTTGCTTGGTGCTCCCAGGACAAGGGGCGGAAGGTCGCTCGGCTCAACTCTTGATGCTATCGATGCTGTTGCTATTAGACGACCAGCCGCTCGCAGCCCTTTCTACAACACAAAGTCGACTCTGAGTAGAAATAGACGTTTCACAATTCAGGTCAATGCGGACGGCTGTTACGGTACTGTCGATCTCAAAACTGTGCATCGGAAAAGACTCGCTCGGAAGATTCAGTCGCGTGACCAGACCTGGCTGCTCGGTCTCTTCAGGGGCTTGTAAGGCTTCGGCACCAGCAGGACTTTTAACGGGGAAGTCCTAAACTCCAATCAGCAATAGGCGTGGTCAACACCCGTGCAGACCCGAAGCAATCATCACCGGCGCCGCTTCCATCTCCCCGGCGTGTGGCAGTCATCGAATCAGAAAGCTCGCATCTTGCTGGAAGTTTTGGAGATCAAAAAATCCATCTCCTCAGTCGAGTCGCATGCATCACTCTCGGTCCTTTCCTGTACATTATTTTCTACAAACCCTCAGCATTGCGGCTTCCTTCGTGTACAGTATTCCTTCGCTCCTTCTCTTTGTCAGTCCTGCTCTGACTTTCCTCTCATTCACCTCTTGCCTCCATTGTACAATATCTGATCCTCTGCTCTCGACTCTTTTCTAATGGCCCAAACAAATGGTGACGTGAAGACAACTCAAGGTTAGCCAAAGCTCGACACCATGCATACAACAATCTTTCTGACGTGACTCTAGATGAAACAAATGCTCTGAATAAAGATGAAAGTTCTTCGACCGTTGTGAACGGTAATGGTACCAATGGCCATTCACACGAGCACCATCACAATCACGATCACGACCATGACCACCCTCACGATGATCCTAATGCTGGAGCGCTATTCCAAGTCACGGTCAAGCTGCCGCACAAACCCTACAAGCAGACTATAACGGTTACGAGTCAAGAGCAGGTCCAGGATGTGCGCCAGTCCATCGTCGAGACTCCCGACACTTTCCAGTACACGTGTTTCCACCTCGAGCACAATGGCCAGAGGATCAATGACTTTGTGGAGCTTTCAGAAGTCAAGGAACTCAAAGCGGACGACCAGATCGTGCTTGTGGAGGACCCATACACCGAGAAAGAGGCGCGACTACATGTTATCCGCATCCGGGAGCTCATTGGTGCAACGGGAGACCGATCCGACCAGTTGCATGGTATCTGTGCAGGGTTATCCCTCCATGACGATAAATTTGGCTCTGTCAATGCTCCAGCCGACAAGACGGAAGGCAACCCTCTAGCTGGCTACGAGGTGGACGGCCAGCTGGCCCTAGAGGCAATCCTGCCAAGTCACCAGGACAACTTACCCAAGACGATCAAGTCGCTGGGAGTTTCTCAATGGAACCCTCCGCCATATCATCTTCGCCAGCGCGGCCACTTGCTTTACCTGCAACTTACAACTAACGAAGGCGAGCAGCACCAGATCACTGCCACCATTTCAGGCTTCTACGTGAACAAGTCTTCAAGCAACAAGTTTGATCCGTTTCCAAGACCCGCTCCCAAAAACCACAGCGCACATTCCCTTCTGAACCTGATTTCGGCCTTATCGCCGTCCTTCAGTGACACTTTTGTCAACCTTCAGAAAATCAACGGCCAAAAAGACCTCCTCACCACCTTCCCATTCCAAAATGCCATCCCCGCAAATCCATGGCTCGTTCCTTCCGCATATGCTCAAGGAAGCCTGCATCAGGCAGACCCGACAAGAGCGCAGGAATCGTACTTGATTGGTGGTGCAGACGGAGCCGAAAATCTCCGTGATTGGAATGAAGAGTTCCAAACGACCCGTGAGCTGCCGAGAGAGACGCTACAGGACCGAGTCTTCCGCGAGCGGCTCACCTCTAAACTGTTCGCCGACTACAATGATGCTGCTGCAAGGGGTGCTGTGCTTGTTGCTAGAGGCGAAGTTGCGCCGTTAAATCCTACCGAGGGACGGGATGCGCAAATCTTCATCTACAACAACATATTCTATTCCTTCGGTGCTGATGGCGTACAGACTTTCGCCAGCGAAGGCGGGGATGAAGCTGCTAGAGTTGCTGTTGGAAAGGACGTTGCTGGTGTCAAGGCGGTAAATCAGCTCGACATCAATGGTCTTTTCACTCCAGGCACGGTGGTCGTGGACTATCTCGGCAAACGCATCGTTGGGCAAAGCATTGTTCCTGGCATTTTCAAGCAAAGGGAACCAGGCGAGCACCAAATCGACTACGGTGGTGTGGAAGGGCGCGACATTGTGACCGAAAATGAGGCCTTTGTCCCAGTATTTGAGAAACTCTCGAAGGCATTGCGCGTCAAAAAGCATGCGGTATGGGATAAGGAGGGCAAGCGGCACGACCTCGAAGGCAGTGTTGAGACCAAAGGACTACTGGGCACTGATGGCCGCAAATACGTCCTTGATCTCTACAGGGTAACGCCGCTCGACGTGGCCTGGTCGGAAGAGGTTGAGGCGGACACAGGGGACGACAAATATCCCCATCGCATGTCCGTGCTGCGACTCGAACTTGTAGAAGCATACTGGCGCATAAAGATGCAAGAGTATGTCAAAGCAGAGATCGAGAAGCGCCGCGCAAAGCCGACTCATGGCCAGGTGGAAGACGCGAAGGACGGACAAGAGACGAAGGTGAACGGCCACGCACTTGAAGGAGCGCGCAAAGAGGAGGAAACTGGGGACGCGCCGGGGAAGGACGGCAAGGAAGAGAAACTCGACGACAGCCAAGACGAGTCTGCAAAGGCTGCACCCTTGGAACAGGAACGCGTCGACATCTCAAACTTCAATTTCGCTCTCAACACGGATGCCTGCAGCGGTCAGACACCACAAACAGACGAGGAAAAGCAGGAATACGAGGCCGATGAGAAGGAAGTCCGGGCTGTTTGTGAGTTCTTGAGAAGTAAGGTCATTCCGGACTTGATCAACGAACTTCATGACGGCGACGTTGGCTTTCCCATGGACGGCCGATCACTTTGCCAGCTTATGCACAAACGCGGCATCAACATCAGATACCTGGGAAGACTGGCACAAGCGGCAAAAGAGAAGGGCTCGCGCCTGGAAGCTTTCTCTACTGTCCTGCTACAGGAAATGGTGGCTCGAGCCTTCAAGCATGTTGCAAACCGCTACTTGCGGCATCTACCTGCCGTGTTTGCGGGTGCTTGCATCTCACATTTACTAAACTGCTTGCTCGGTGCTGAGGTGAACTCGAATCCGCGAGCTGAACTCGACGAGGATCTCCGTGGCTTGTTCCCAGAAGGTGACTTCTCATTTGAGCAGATCAACCCGTCGAAATTGTTGGTGGAGCTCGAGAAACAAATCAAAGTTCGCTATCGGTATGCCTTGGAGGACGGCTGGCGAGCGTCGATCAGATCATTGCCGTTGCTGAGAGAGATCTCGTTGAGGCTTGGACTCCAACTCACTGCACGTGAGTACACTTTTAGTAAAGGTGTGCAATCAGGCTTGGATTCGTCTCCTGCCCGGAGCAGCAGTGACACGCACTCAAGCAATGGCGCCCAATCAGAGGAAGGAAGCAAAAAGAAAAAGAAAAAGGGTGGCGACCAAGCACAAACAAATGGCACGGCTTCCAAGCCTGTCACAACGTTCATGGCAGAGGACGTCCTCAATATCGCCCCTGTTGTAAAGGATGCAGCGCCCAGAAGCGCGCTTGCTGAGGAAGCGTTAGAGGCCGGCAAACTCTCTCTTGCACGAGGCGATAAGCAACTTGGCCAGGAGCTCGTCCTAGAATCGCTATCCTTGCACGAACAAATCTATGGCATCCTTCATCCGGAGGTGGCAAAGATGTACAACTCTTTGTCGACGATCTACTATCAGACAGATGAGAAAGAGGCGGCCGTCGAGCTGGCTCGCAAGGCCGTTATCGTCACTGAGCGGACTCTGGGCGTGGATTCGCACGATACCATTCTTGCTTACCTTAACCTTTCGCTGTTTGAACATCATACTGGCAACACCAAACAAGCACTGAAATATGTCCGGCACGCCCTCGAGCTTTGGAGGATCATCTTTGGTCCGAATCACCCGGACTCGATCACAACGATGAATAACGCAGCTGTGATGCTCCAGTCGATCAAGGAGTATACTGAATCGCGCAAATGGTTTGAGGCCTGCTTTACGGTCTGTGAAGGACTTTTCGGTCGTCAATCGATCAATGCCGCAACTATTCAATTCCAACTAGCACAAGCACTTGCTCTCGACGGAGACCCACACGGTGCTGTCAACAAGATGCGTGATGCCTACAGCACTTTCCTGGCCGAGCTTGGAGCCAATGACCGAAACACGAAAGAGGCGGAGAACTGGTTGGAGCAACTGACACAAAATGCGGTCTCAATAGCCAAGCAAGCAAAGATGCTACAAAGCCGCCGCTTCGCAGGCATTCGACATCTACCACGGATGGGTGGATCAACGAGACTCCAGCCCCAGAATGCCAGCACGGCAGCCCCAAGTTCCAGCTCGCGCGTTGCGAGTACACAACCCGTCGTCCGGACCGGAACAGGTGATCCTACCGTCGATACTAGAACTATCGCCGAGCTGGTTAATTACATAGAAGGCGGCGACAGCAAGGGCAGTGGGCGTACGAAGCAAAAAAAGAAGTCTCTCAATCCCAAAGCACGGAGAACCGCTGTTACAGCCTGAAGATGGATTTCTACCGAGCGCGATTGCGAAGGTGCGTCCACAGCATCGGGAACCGACAAACACATCTCACAGAATTTGGACGTCGGTTCAATGGCCATGCAGTCTGCAGCTATTTGCATGAGCTTCATTGACAGCAGTTAGTGCATCTCAGAAACTTTGTGGCATTTTTGCGTAGGGGAGCATCTGTATTATACATAAGGGGCATGGGTTCATACTTGGCTCGCTCAGCGCGGCGCCTTCGATCGAGGTCGATCCGGTCACAAAATGGATAGGGACAGGATTGTACAGCAATGACTCACGGGCATAGAGCAGATGACACATGTAATATCCAAGTAAGCATTCTCAACTCCATCTGCTGATGATCTGGCCCGAACCTCGTGAGACCAAGCGTACGGACATTGATAATCAAGTCTGATCACGTGCCAAGAGTCCGGCCGCAAGCGTTGGTCGGGTCGTTTGGCGACCACCAATGTCCCGGATTGGGAGGTGAAGGTTGCCGCGAACGAGGAATTCTGGCCGGGTGCGGGCGTTGATTGGTGAATCCATTTGTCAGCGACAGGACAGGCCCTCCGCACCGAGCACCTCACTCACCACTGTCCGCTCTTTCCAACATCAACCACGCTGTTCTAGCCTTTTCAGCCGACGATCACGTATCACACTTCTCTTTCTTGAGGTCACGACTGACACTTCCACCACGAAGCTTCGAAAGCAACAACCGACGTCAAGAGGCGTCGAAGGTGGATATATAGACTCCAGATACAGCAGTTGCACATTTGCACTAATCCTCGGCGGAGCCCCTCTATCGCGATCGATTACTGAGCCGAAAACACGCTGTGTGCGATTGGAAATTCATTCACGCGACCTACAGCCTCGTTTCAATCTTTGACCGAGCTCTTCATTTCTTTCTCTTTCGCCTGTGTGACCGGGAGATCAGTACTTTTTCACCCTCTCGGGACTTTCATTCCTGACTGCACCGCTGCTTCCAACCCCCACCATCAACAATGGCAACAACGGCTCGCCGACCACTTAATACCAACACAACCTACACCCTCGCCCACACCGTCCAGTGCAAGCTCAAACTCGCAGCCAACCGTCCAGACAGGAATTTGCGGTTTGTGCTCGGTCATGCCTTCACGCTGGACAACCTGATGCTCCGGATCGTCGAGATCGAGAACAAAAGCGCAAAGTCTCAATTCGAAGAGGCTCAAGCACCGAGTAGTGCTCACGCAGCAAACGAGCATTATGATTGTTCGGCGGCGAATCCTGTCGCTGCAGAACCGGAGCCAGCGGCGCACAATGATGGGAGGGGCAGGAGGATAAGTTTCCAGGACAATAATGCCAGGCCGTCGAGTATTGGGTCTGGAACGGTGGGCGTGGCGTCGAATAACCCTAAGAATGGAACGGGTTCACCAGCCAGGAAACGCTCGCCTCCGCCTGTATCGATCAAGCAGCAAAGATACCTGGACGACGACGATGACGACGATGGCAGTAGCTCGGATGACTACGATGAACCCGAGTCTTACCAGTTAAACCGTGCAGCCAACCCACAGAGCGCAGTTGGCAGACGCAGCGAAGACGCCTACTCCGACGAAGAAGACGATGCTGGCCTCGACGACGACGACGGTGGTCTCGGCCTCACGCGCTTCGAATCCGCCTCCGCAGCTCCTCCGCGCATGGTCCGCTCCTCTTCATCCTCCAGCTCGGAAGAGGAAGACGATGGACCCGTCACGCCGCCTCAATTGCCCGCAGACGTGGATATTAATGATTTGCTGGCAGGGGAGAAGTCGGCCGAGTTGGCGGATCTGTATGAGAGTGTGAGGGGGTGTAGTTGTCATGGACATCGCGAGCATCCGGATAAAGGGAGGAAGGCGCAGGGGTTCTGGGATGTGCCGGTTGAGAAGAGCGATGGGAGGCATTTGGCTGTTGTAGCTGTTGAGGCCTGATGGGGAGATAGGGGCCTGAGCTGGGTGGTGAGCTGTTAGTGCAGGTACTCTGGTCGGGTAGTGACGCTGGTGTGAGACATTGAGCAGGGTTGGGGAACGCCAGGATGAGTGGAAGCAGCCATCGACATGGGAAGGCACGTTGGCCTCACACAATTTGGGAGGCAAACGTCAAATTCATTGGGTGGTACAGCAACGGTCGTTCGGAGTCGGTGCTAAATGGACTGTTCCAGGATAAGCTACAATTTCGCCTTGAAGTCAACCTTCTCGGCTATCAGTGCACAGGATGGTATTGCCTGCCATGTTTTAAAATGCATTGAGTCATAGTTCTAATAAGAACAAAAGTGGTTGTTCAAATTGTACTGTGCTGCGCTTCTCTGCTGGGGGAGCTAAAGCAGAGCGAGCAGTTGAAGAAATAGTTGCACGGCTCAGTCCTCAGACTCCTGACTTCCAAGCTTCAGACATCCGATTCGCTGTCACTGTTTGTTATGGTACCGTTGGTCCTTTCTCGTATTGCTCTGTTGCATGCTATATGTACCCAATAACCGGGTGAGCCTGCACCATGCTGTGAGCAACGTCGTTTTCCAATATGTTGTCGCTCTCAGTTATCGTTCGTTCTTCGACCCTCTGATGGCAACGGAGCAATTTCTGGATCCTGTAGACTCTCTTTGAGTTATCGTCTCTTGTCGACTCGGCTATTGCTAGGCCTAACTCTCTGCAAGGCTGTGGTATCGTCGTGCCCGACGACCATGCCACAAATTTTCCGTGCTGCGTGCAGCGTGGCGCGAAAATCATAGCCCATCGGCGCGAGTCAACAAACATGCTCGACGACCATGTGTAGCAAGCATCTGCTTTGCCAGAAATCGGCTTGATTGCTTGCTTCCCTTCTCCCTCTCTGAGCATTGGTAACTGTCGGCTGCGAACTGAACAATTGCAGCACCAATGCACATGCACTCAAGAAGATCTGTTCTTCCTCCTTCTCGTGCTCTGGGCTGGAGTCTTGTTCATCTGAGTCGGTGTCACAGGAGGAGCATCCTCGAGTGCCATCCTGACGGATTTCTTGGCCTTGCTCTTCGCCTTCTTGGGACCTCCCATCCCAATGCCTAGTAGAAAGCAAATTCTCGTGATTGCGCCACAGTACACGAAGAAGTAATTGCCGTAAGCCATGGCATTCCAATTCCCAATATCGTAGTACATTTTCAGACCCAAAGGAAAACAGCTGTACAGGTGTCCGAAATCGGCAATCAAGAGACCGATTATGAGGGCTCGCCAGACTTTCAAGTCATTTGTCGCGCGGAGGGCGAAAGCTTCGTTGATGGCGAAGGCGACGTATAAGTTTCCAAGCTGGCGCAGAACGACGTGCGTCGAAGTCGGGAGACCCAGCAGTCCTGGTGCGGATGGCGCATGAGTGTATTCGAGATATGTGGACGGTTTGAGCCAGGCATAATATGCTCCAACGAGAACTGCGACTGGTTCGATCCAGAGCAAGAAGAGTTGATATGGTAATGGGATGTTGGCCATTTCTTCGCTTGTGTGGTCGCGTGCCGATTGACGGAGTACTGTGTAAAGGGTGATCTGAGTATCGGTTTATGTTCAATGTCACAGATTATTTGATTCGCACCCTCTCTCTCGAGTTGGTATGAAGCAAGAATATGGTGTGCTATTGTCGACTACTGACAGGGTGCGACGACCAGACTGGAGTGATGCAAGGAAGAAGGAAGTTTTTGGCAGTCCATGATGCGAGCATCCGACCACGGTAAAAGATCCAGCAAGCTGGAAACAGCGGCAGCGTGGCAACAAGGATGTGATTGACGAACGGGGGCTTGCCGCACTGCACGTCTGGTTGGTTTACCGAGGCCCGTTTGGAGCTTTAGCGGACGAACCGCCAATTCCATCGGGGATAAGCGTTGGTGCAGTCAATCTCGGCTTTGGCCAGCTGAAACACCGGCCAGATGAGGCTGTTTGGGTTCGGAGTCTGAGGCCAGCTTCCGCACCATGTCCCGGCTAGGTCTCGGGGCAACCGACAGCACCCACAATGGGTCTCCTTAGGTCTCGACCAGGGCCTTCAGCGCCGGACTGTTATTGTTCGCACGGGCCTCCTCTCACCTGCAGTGAAGCGTTGGTCTCGATGCTGCATCGCCAAACAAAATCCAATCCTGTTCTTGTTGCTTGTTTGTCTGCATGCATGCTGTAATCCTCTACAGCGTCCTCTCCTTTGTGACTTCTGTTGCTCCAGCTACTGTATTCACATTCTTTTCAACAATTCTGTTTAGTCTTTTCTGTCGGTATCACCAGACTGCCGCCGCTCGTTTCGCCACTGAAATCAGCGCCCCGGGGAAAATTTCTGCTTGCATCTCGATTCTCGGCGCACGGATATCATCATTGTTTGGCAATATACAGACTCTCTCTGGCAGGCACGACCTCGAATCGCTTGGGGACCAAGTCCCGGCCTGCCCGGCATCATGTCACAGCCTGAGCCTTCCTCTTCAATCGCCCCTCGACGCAGGACATCGCTTCTAGTCCAAGCTCGTCCTCGGACGGCATACGAACCCTCTCTCAATGTCGAACCAAATCTTAGCAGACCTGTGACTCGAATGTCCCTCGTGATGCCCCCAACTACGGCACACGACGTGTTGGATTGGGGCTCTTTCAATCGAAATCAGGAACAAGCTGCTGTGGGCAACAACAGTCCCGACTTCATAGACCCATTCACCAACGAACCCCCATCCACTGAGCCCACTCGCCTACGCCGATACTCAACTATCTCGCAGTCTTTTAGACAGAGTATGTCTGACATCCGCTCGTTGACGAGACGCCTGTCACTCACAGTTAGAGGCAAGAGCTCAAAGCAAAAGGAGGAGTTGGTAGAGCATAAGAGGCCTCAACTGCTCCCCTTCAGATCGGGCACAGACATGATGGATTTGACCGAGGCCATGTCAACGAGGCCCAAGTCTCGTGGGCGTCTTTTACGGACGCCCAGTGTGAAACGAAGGCCGTCTCTGCCATTGTTGCAGTTCCATACTGCTCCCGAGCCACAAAGAGAACTCGAGAATCCCATGACCGCGAGGAGTAGAGGCCAGCCGGTCCTGTCAGATCTCGTCTACGGAGGTGCAGAAGCTCGTGCTGCAGCGGCGGCTCAAAACGAACGGTTCCATGCCACACGAACGCCCCCTCTTCCGCCCTACGAGCCACCCACGCCCAATGAGGACAAAGGGGAGCAGGACGCTGAGAGTGGTATCGGAATCGTCCTCGACGATCGAAACCGACGCGGCAGCTCGCCTACGAATGTGCATGTCATACGACAAAATCCCGCAACCGTTCTGGCAACAGAATTGGCGGAGACTATTTTGTCCTTTTTGGATGTCGAGTCCCTCACACACGCTTCGCTGGTTTCTCGGAGATGGCATGGGTTGTGTCAGTCACAGGCTGTTTGGCGAAGAGTCTTCCTGCGCGAGTATGGGCCAAAGTCCCAGGCGTCGTTGACCGGCATGCGTCTTGCTGGACTCGGTAAGAATAAACCCGGGCAGGACTACAGGAAGCTATTTGAGGTGCGGAGTCTGATCGATAAGCGCTGGCGCAATGGTGAAGCGGCCGCAATCTATCTCAATGGACACAAGGATAGTGTCTACTGTTGTCAATTCGATGAGCACAAAATCATCACAGGTTCGCGCGACAACACAATCCGGGTTTGGGATGCGCATACCTATCAGTGCATCCGAAAGCTGGGTCCGCCGAACAATTCCAGGGAGAGACAGTCGGTTCAGGTCCCGCTCGTTGAGCCTGAAGGAGTCCTGCCCTTTTTCAAGGCGTATGTCGACTCGCCCGCCCCTCCATCTCCAGAACTCGGCCTTTACCACCAAGCCTCGGTGCTTTGCTTGCAATATGACGATGAGATTCTTGTTACTGGATCTTCGGATTACTCTTGCTTAGTTTGGTCGATCAAGGAGGACTACAAGCCCCTCTTCCGCCTCGTTGGACATCATGCTGGAGTCCTCGATGTGTGCATCGACAAAGACCGGATTGTCACCTGTTCCAAAGATACAACGATCAAGATCTGGAACCGTTCGACTGGCACACTCATCAGAACGCTTTTAGGACACCGTGGACCGGTGAATGCAGTTCAAGTCCGGGGGAACTTCTTGGCCAGCGCTAGCGGTGACGGCATGTCCAAGTTGTGGCGCCTTGAAGACGGTGTCTGCATCAAGGAGTTCCAATCCAAAGATCGTGGTCTCGCCTGTGTGGAGTTCTCAGAAAATGGCCGGACGATTTTTGCTGGTGGGAATGATCAGGTTATCTACGAATACGACACAGTAACAGGTCAACGTATCCGCGAAATGAAGGGACATAAAGACCTTGTGCGGTCACTTCATCTGGACTCGGCCAACAAGCGCATCATCTCCGGCAGCTATGATCATTCGATTAAGGTATGGGATGCCGAGAAGGGCGAATCGGCTGAAGACGGTGGCCTCAAGATCAACTTTGAAGGTTGGTCATCGAGCTGGATACTGGCAGCAAAGAGCAACTATCGCAAAATCGTGTGCACCAGTCAGGACGCAAGAGTTGTTATTATCGACTTCGGATATGGCATTGATGGAGTTGAGTTGATCGAATCCTAAGCATATCACCGGGTTTGTTTCCGCCCGACACTTAATTCACAGCGCCAACAATTCACGAAATTCACGACATCCCCGAAAAGTTATTAGACTTGGAGTCACCCGTGTGCTTCTCTGGACTCTGTTCGCAGGCCGTTTTGGTACCTTCTGCAAGGTGTTGGCGGAAACCAAGAATAGGGGTTTCAAAATATTGTACATGGACTTGGCGAACAATATTTTCTATGTGGTTTTGGAGCGTTTTGTTGCCTTCAGGAATGCGAGTCCGGCTGCTTGGAGCTGCTGACAGGAGCTGCAAGTTTCAAGGGGATTACCGCTAATGCAGGGATGAGCTTCAAAGAGGAGTTCACATTCCACCGCGTCTTGTTAAGCGACGCATGAATATCAATGTAGATTACTGTTGTTCGATATCAATTCCAGCGGCATCATTATTGTTTTGAAGGCATCTTCACCCCATCTCTGGGTGTTGCTGCGTCCGGCAACGACGGCTGAGATGATGAGGAACAATCGCGAAGACGTCATCGTAAACACGGACGCCCTCTGAAGCCAATCGGCTATGCACGTTAAGCGAACTGGTTCCGAGCGCCTTTTGAACAGTCATCGAGCAGTGTGATCAGAATGGGCAGTCTGGTGTCTATCGGCAGCGTTCTAGAAGGAAAATAGCTGATGCACATCAATTTCATTCTCATGGCCAAAGTCATATTATTCGGGCATGCCACGAAGATGCATCACAATTTCACCCTGCATGTGATTTTTGTTTACCAATCCGGAACAAGCGAGCCGTCTGTGACTAACGAACGTGGGAGCCATCTGCCTATGTTGTTCGTGAAATGGCAAACCCGCCACTCTGTTCCAAAGATTCAGAGCATACACGCCCCATGAAGAGCATTCGATGAAGATATATACACAGTAGAGGCAGTCAAACGGAGAGATCAAGTGTCTATCATTGTGGGTGGCGGATGTTTGATCTGTGGCCTAAACAAGCCGACGAGTTAAAACGCGCTTTCTGTATAGGTGCATTACGCGATTAAGTGGCTCCGGCCAGTCATGAACGGCCGTTAATTGCGCAGTCTTAGTCTTTTTGGCCTCGAGCCGGCCGGTCGCCATTCACTATTTTCTGTTTCCGCTTCGCTCTTCTCGAAACACACGACCCGTGCGGCACTGCACAGACCCCCAGTGGAGGCCACTTGCGCTGTCTTCGATTAAGCTGCCCTTCCATCACCCACAACATCGCTGCCTTCCACTATTCATAGTCAACATTAATATCCAACCTCCCTTGTACTGCCTGCGCGCGCTGCCAGGCTGGGTGCGCGCTCCATATGTCACACCCGTCCTCGTCGATACCCTAGTCCGAAAATCCTTGCGTCAGAACCAAAACATTGAAGTTCCATAGCCCGCACTGGCGCATCCGATCATATCTCGACCGCAAGACCTCAACTGCTCCTTCCATCTGAATATTCGTCACTGCGGCCGCGTAAGCCTGCTCCTGCTGGCAACCAGACAAGATGCCGCCGTCCAAGAGGAAAGCACGCCGCAAGCCCGTGGATGTCCCAGTGTCCTCCGACATTGACATTCCAGACTCTTCACCGTCACGTCCATCGGCCAAGAAGCGCAAGGTTGGTGGCTTTTCCCGAACTTCCATAACGAATGCTAAACAAATGCAGGTAAATGGAACTCGCGGCGCACCCGCAAGAAAGAGGTCTGTTACTCCCGAACCTGAACTCGAACCGACCCCTACTCCGGACTCGGGCGACGAAGACAACGAAGAAGTCTCTGAAACCGAACTCGTCGACTCCGTAGTCTCCTACCTCCAAGTTTCGAAAGATCAAGTCGTTGCCCGAACCGAGTACTCCAATGAGAAAGCACACAACAATAGCCCACATAAAGTGTCAGCATATGCGAAGATTGCAGGTCGAGACTGGACTTATTTTGTGCGTGAACAGTCGGTCAATTTTGGAAGACCGCCTGATGATCGACCTGTCGCGAATGGCACATCCAGCCCGGTCGCCGATCTGAAAGACGTGCTCCCTGTCCATATCGACTTGGGTCCAAGCAAGATTGTGTCGCGGCATCATGCCTCGATCTATTATGACGCGGAATATCCAGAGGGCGCAGGCGGTTGGCACGTTAGAGTGAACGGTCGGAATGGCGTGCGCGTCAACAACTACCTTGTCAAGAAGGGATTACGGAAGCAACTCAAATCAGGCGACATACTCGAGATTGCCAGCACCCAGATGATGTTCGTGACGCCAGGCGACAAGGTCCAGGTTGATCCTTATTTCATCGAACGTGCAAAAGCCCTGGCGGCAGGGGAAGATGTTGCCCCGGCTCAGTCGCTGCCTGAACCTCCGAAGTACGATGCCCGCAACGAACCAACCTCAAGTTTTCCTTCACTTGCCCCGGCTCCTCCCGACTTTAAGAGAGAGACCACTCCACCTGTACAAACCAGCGACGGGAAGAGCCAACGCGGTGTTTTCGATAGCAAGATGGCAATGTCGCCCATGTACGGTCGCGGAATGATGATGGAAAGCACCCAAGAAATCGACTACAGCCGTGATAGTGCAAAAGACCTCAAGCCTCCCTTCAGCTACGCCATCATGATCGCTCAAGCTATCTTTTCTAGTGAAGATGAGAAGATGACCCTGGCCAACATCTATTCGTTCATCGCCGACAAGTATGCGTTCTATCGTCATTCTAATAGTGGGTGGCAGGTAAGATCTCAAAACCTAACTGGACTTTTTGATCCTCTACTGACACATCCAGAATTCCATCCGGCATAATCTGTCGCTGAACAAGGCATTTCAGAAAGTACCTCGGCGGACTGACGAACCAGGCAAGGGTATGAAATGGCAGATTGCCCCTGAGTACCGCCAAGAATACTGGAAGAAGCAAGTCCGTCGCGGTGGCTCTGCTCCCTCTTCTCCTGCTTCTGGCAAAGAAGTCAATCCGAATTTCAGAGGTCCAAATGGTCAAAACCTGGGTTACGATACGAGCATGGTCGGCCAATTCTCTGCGCGGGACGGTTCAGGTCGAGGTCCTCCTGGTGACAGGATGGGTTTCCAGTTTCCGCCTTTCAATCCCGGGCTACCATATCCGCCTGGACAAAACCTGGCGCCTCCAATGATGCAACCACAAGAAGCCATCACACCTCTGAGGAAGAGAACCGACACCATGAACACACTCCCAGATATGGACTTGGAGGACTCACCGTTGCGGCATGGGCAGCCAGGACCGACGCCACGTTTGGGAAATGGTCTTCCAGCGTACACACTGCCGTCCTCTGTCCCTCCACAACATCACTCACCCACAAACCCTACCCTCTCATCTTCTTACTTAGATACACCTTTCCACCCTTCGCAGCATAGCATAATCACACCCGCACCTTTGCGACAGAATCCAAGACTGGCGCCGCCCAGCACTCTGGTCGCTCCCAGCAAGTTCATGCCAGAGTCATCCCCCTCAGGGCCGCAGGGACTTTTCTGGAAGGGCATTATGGGAGCTACACCAGGCCAGCCGCTGCCCGACATGTCGCCTGTCAAGGACGAGGACCCCAGGACGAATGGCATTGAACGACATGTCATGAGCTCAAGCCCGCCACCGATGGATCCCAACATGGGAAGTCCCAGTAAACCTGCCAGGAGCAGTCAAGCGCCACTCAGCTCGAGCTCTGCTGCCAAGAAAGAAAGCACAGGACTTAATCCGCAGTGGGAAAACGTTCGAGCTTCGGAGGAAAATGACAGACTTTCCCGAAGCTTTGCGAGCAATGGCGGCGTCTCCAACGGGCTATCCGCCTCAAGCAGGTTTGCCTCACAGCCTCCTGTAAGCAACGCAGCTGCGAAAGCCATTCATAACAAGGACGAGGACGACGGTGATGGCGGCTTCGATCTCGCGAAAGGATTTGCTCCGATTGCGGGAGGAAGCTTTCATTCGCAGAGAAGCGGCAGTATCGGCGTTGCCAGAGCAGGTTCGTGAAGGAGTGGCATTCACCTCCTCCCGTGCGGCTCGACCTAACTGTTTGACGACTTTTGTACAATAAAACGTGTTACGACATTGAGCATCATGGCAACTGGATGAGAATATAGTGGCGAGGTTTGATGCAATTGCAGGGCTGGATATGGACTGCATGGCGTTTGATTTTGGGCATATACGACTATGAGTTTTGGACAACAGACGAGCTTCTTGTCATGAGGGTGATGGTCTTGGATGCCAGACAGGTGTTGCGATATTGGCAAGGCTGGATTTGCTTTGAGCCCATGATTTGCCCACAGGTGGCCCGCTAGTGCGGGATAGTTTTGTAACAACATCAATCACCTCTACTGGACCTTTACGTCCTTCTCTTCATCTTGTCGACCGGAGCCACTTTGTATTGCATGCAGCTCAATCGATGAGGTTGTCGGCTGGCCCTCGCGTACGTGCGAAGCTCAGTTGTGATGTAGCCCGTTCTTGATTTGCTCACCGCATCGTCCATCACTTGTAATTCAACCCGCGGCGTCCACCTACGTTGTTGCGACACTTCACTACTTCTTAGAGATCTCACTTCAGTCGCGCCTTCTACTTTTATTCATCTTGGCGTCCTTCGGTTGCTCTTCCCTTCATCTGCAGCTTGACCATTTCTTTGACATCTTGTGTCTTTGCTCTCTCTTCCCCATTCCTGGGCGTCGGCAGCAAACTCCTTCCCACCATGTTCCGCCGCAAGCCAAACACCCTCCCTGCAGATCCTGTGTTCGAGCCGGATCTCGAAAAGCTGGGCTTCTTCATTAATAGTGAAGATCAAGTCCGCAGCATTCGGGATCCTGCCAGAAAGTTCCAGTATCACATCAATCGGAATGATCGATGGGATCAGGTTCACAAAGGTATGTTCGAGGCATCGCCCACTCTGAAAGGATGTTACAAGTCGTTATAAAACATTGACTGACATGAAGCGTTGAATAGGTGCGAATAATGGTAAGCTCTCTCACCTTCAGACATTCTGCATCGATTCTCAGATCTACTGCTCGAACAACATTGATACGGACTTCTAACACTGGGCTTCAGCTGCCGTTCGAAACATTGTCAAAGACCGGCTACTCGATCTTGGCTTTGGGGTTGTTCGACTGCCACTGGGCGCTGCTGCAGACGAGAATCACGTTCCCATCCTCGTTTCCAAGGACATTGCAGCCAAGGACCGAGTCATCGTTGTCTTCGGCGAGCGCAACACAGAGCCTGGACTACTGAGCTGGAGGGTCATCGGAGAAGAGGGCATCCGCCACGGCTCTCTGGTTGAGTTTGCCAAAGCCGTCTTGTCCACCACTGCAGTCGTCACTACACCTACGAAGAACGGAGATACTGCAAGCAATGCTACTGTCGCCTCCTCTACCCCAGGCATTATCGTCGCCAACCCCTGTCAGCTCCTCTGGTATCGTGCTGGTCAACGAGCCGTCTCATTCTACGAGTGGGTGACCCTACCTCGGCCGACTGCTGTGCACGACGCTCCACGAGTAGATGCAGTCAAGAACAGAATCCCCGGCAACCATGACTATGTAGAGCATGTCCGATACATGTTCGACAAGGCGATGCCAAGCTTGGTCAAGAGAGGCGCGAAGATAGATTTGATCGGCCTGGAGTTTACGGGCATGGCAGTCCTGGAGTATCTGGCTGACAACTGTAAGTGACGGATGTGATTGCTTAAGTCGAGGACGTATTGGGCTAATGTTGGTCGTATAGGGGCTACATGGTCGCATCGCATCACGGGCATCGCCCTAGTCACCCCTCAGCACAAAGTTGCCGATCTCATTGCTCAGGGCGCAACCCCCGGATTCCTCAACTTCTTGGCCAAACGCTGTCGAGCCTACTTCGTCTTCCAGTCACCTGTCGAAACCCCTATCGCTGGCAGGCAGGAATACGGATGCAACTGCTATGCGAGCGGCGAGCGTTCAATCCAAGAGAGCACCATGGTACGATGCTGGAGACACATCTTGGACTGGTTCAACGTGTTACACGTCAATCCGGAACACGAGGAGGTTGAGTTTGAGGTGATTGAGGAGCATGAGAAGATCAAGCTGGGTTGGGATTGAGTGCTAAGTCCTCTTGAAAGCTCGGGTTTCTCCATGAATGGCATCATTCGCAGAGTTGAGAGGATACGTTGCGTGAGCGCTTGCAAATCCACGACTGGATGAGGTAATGAGGTGATTGGCATCAGCGGTCTCCAGGTGCAGGCTCAAGAAGGCAGGAGCAGAAGCACCGGGAGGGGAAGAGGCTGCTGGAGCATATCCCAAACCTGAGGGTGGAAGGGGGCAAATGTAGAAGCCGAAGAGAGCAACTGCCTTAGAGGTCATGATAGCTGACACTCTTCGACGTAGGTGGCCTGTGTCGCTACTCCGTCCGTTTGATAGACGGCGAAGGCGCCTGCCGCCGAGATAGGGACTCCGGAGATCACATTCAACGAAAAGCATGACAAGTCAAACAGGCACCTTTGTGTTGTGAGGCTGCACGAAGTCGGGAGGTAACTGCCGCACTCATGTTAGCCACTGCCCGTCAACCCGCCCGCAAAGAGAAGTCACTGCCACTCGCTCCAGTCAGACTTACAGATTTCCAATATTGCAACGCAGGTTGACTTCCTCCAAGCATTCCTGGCTAACTCTAACTACTGGTCAGGCAAAATGGTCAAGTTTCGAGGGATAGAGGTCAACGTGATCTCTCAATTCGACATCTGCAAACTCCCTGAATTTGCCGCCACGACCTCAAACCACCCTGACCCGTACCCGGCAGGGCCCCACCCATCTTATCCTACCGCAACATGCGCCGTTCCCATCTACCCTGGCTCTCAGATCTGGTTTGAGTACACTGTCGATGGACCCCACCCTACCGGCGCGATTTACTTTTTCAAGCTCATCATCAACGGAGTGGTTGTCACGAGCTGGGACTGCACAGCTAAACTGGGTTTCCATGGAAAAATGATGTACAACCTCGTTTCTGAGAGTCGAGGCCAGGTGTCGCGGCAAGCTCTGAGATTCGGAGATGGGATGGGGGAAGGGCACAGCGAGGACGTCGTGCAGGTCAATGTGTACCGGGTGGAGAAGAGAGTAAGAATCAAGAATATCGAGGAGGGCATCGGGAAGGTAGCCATCAAGACTGCTAAGGCTGATGGATTGCGGTAAGTGTGACCACACGCTTGACTAATCCCAGAAATTGATTGCCGTGGAACAGGTTGACAAACAGTGGCCTGCTTGAGCCTGGTATTCGCCCTAAACGCTATAAGTATCAGCTGCTTGACCCTGTTGACATGCCATACGCTGCGTTCAAGTTTCACTGTCGCTCAATTGGTGAGTGTCTTGCCAACGCGCGCGAGCCCATGGCTTACATGAGACAGAATACCTCGAGACGCATAGTGTGGCACCTTTACGCGATTGTAACTCTCCCCCTAGTGCAAGATCATCAATGGACACCCAGAGCTCTGGCAATGTTCAACTGATTCCGACCCCGACCCAGAGTACAACTCAAGGTCAATACGACCAAGATCCAAACCTGGGGAGTTCACCTTCAAAGAACACCACAAACACCTCGCCCGCTAAAGCTGCCACTGGAAACAAATCAGCAGAGCAAAAGGATGCAACCACAATCAAAACATCGCAGAGCCTTTCACGCATTCACCTCAGCGGCTCCGATGACTCCCTCAGTGTCAAAGCAAGAGACAGCCTTGAGGACTTGCCATCAAGTGTCACACGTTCTCCAAGATCACCCAAATCGCCAAAGTCTTCTAAAAGAGACACAGTCTCCGAAATCCCGCCTTCGCCGACTCGATCGCCACAGTCATCACGTCAAACGCTTGTGAAGAAACTCACAATCACTACCAACGAAGGGGGCTTGGACGAGGAGGGCAAGAAAGGCGCATTGAGCCCCTTTACGAGAGGTGGGTTGCTTAGGAAAGCAAGCCTGCCGCCGCGCACAGCTCCTGCTTCAGTCACCGAGTTCGGTCCTACGGTTGAAGAAGAGGTCATGGCCAAGATGCACGAGGAGAAGCAGGAGATGGAAGCAAACGCGCAGAAAAGTGCTCTACGAACGACCGCGGAGGAACGGGGTGGGAAGAAACTCATTGGATTCCTGTCGAGGCGGTTTGCAATCGAGAAGGGTGCCGGGTCTAACGCAAGTGCTGCGAGCAAGTGTATGGCAGGCCGTGACAATCGGTGAACGCAGCAGAGCAATTATTGTGAGCGGAGAGAAGTTACATAGGTCAAATTGAGTCCTGCATGCAGCTCAGAAATGAATACTCCTTAAGCCGCCGGATGTGGGAATTCTGCCGAGCAGCCATGATGCCGACGACCGCTTGTTGCTCCCCATTCCTTGACCAAACTATCACACGTCCTTTGAGAACAGCATGGCTTCCTACCGCCCTCGAGGCGGCTACCCTGGCCAATTGCATGGCTATCGACCATACCAGTCGTCCCAAAGAGATGATTTCTACGATGACCGGTCACGGTCTCGATCTCGCGACCACCGACCTAGCCCACCTCACAGACGAAGTCCTCCGCATGGTAAACCATAGTTCAGAGTCGGAAATGGCCTTTGAAAGAGAACATACTGATGTGTGCATGGCTTGAAGACTCCAGCAGGCCACAAACCGGACCAACGCAAGGGGAGTTCCACATTCGAGGCCGCGCCCGAAGTCCAGACCGACGACGTGAAAGCAGCTACGAGAGGCGAAACAAATACTACGCCGAGGAACCCAGTCCAGAATATGACGACCGCCGCTCCCCTTCGCCTCCCCGAGGGCGAGGATACCATGACCGAGACGCTCCCCGCTCACCTCGAAACTATCGTAGCAGAAGTCGAAGCAGGCACCGCAGCCCATCCGATGACCGACCACCAAGCAGAGGCAAGGCGAGCAAGGAGATCATGATGGAGGGACTGGCTCCTCATCTGACTGAGAACGATGTTCGAACATACCCGCCCGCCCTCACACACATACTCTGGCTCTTTCCACGGTGACTTGTTGTGTCTCTGCGAAGCATATGGCTAAGGTGTGGATCGTCGCACAGATATCCTCGGAACTGAAACAATACTACAATGTGGAGGGCCTTGATGATGTTCGGGTCATTCGCGATCGGCAGACAAGTAAGACTATACTGCTAATCTCCCGTTCGAGTGCATCACTGACCTGGCGGAAACAGAGCAGTCAAGACAATTTGGCTTCTTGCGCTTCGCGACACTGCAAGAAGCAGAAGACTTTATGGACCGCAACTATCCCACTCTTTACCTCTACGGTGATAGCAGCAAGTCTAACGAAGATTCGTCGAAAGTGCGGATAGCCTATGGCAAAGAACGAAAAGATCCGAGTCGAGGTGATGATCCGGATTGGATTTGCGGCAATGTATGTGGCGCACATCGAAAAAGCCCAAGGTTCATCGAGTTGACCTTTTATAGTGCAGCATCAACAACTTCTCGACGAGAAACCGATGTTTCAGGTGTCAGGCTGAGAAACCAGGTAGGCAGAACCAAGGTCCCTCGTTGCAGCTTGTGCTCATGTTGTGCAGATCCACCAATCGCTGTTCCAGCCAGAGCCTCCAACGTCGGCGACAACGATGCCTCGCCAGACAACCAACCCTCTCAGTTCCTCCTTCTTCGAGGTCTTGAGCCCTCCGTATCGGAAGAAATCTTAGTGAAGGGCGTGTCCAAAATGAACAAGCCAAACACATCCGCCAACCAGCGAGACGATGCACCGGCAAAGAAAGGCGCCAAAGTTGCATCCACTACCGGTGACGCGAATCTCGGAGCCAGGGAGGGTACTTTGCGCAGAGTTCTACTCGTCCGTGATCGAAGGAGCAACGAAAGTTGGCGGTATGGGTTTGCCGAGTACGACTCGATTGAGGATGCGCAGGCTGCATTGGTGAGATACAATTCATTCGACCGGTTTACGATAGCTTCGAAACAGGTCCTGGTCAGCTACATCCATGCCGGAGTATTCGTACCCGTTCTCAACCCGACGCCGGACGTCAAGCGCTTCTACTTCAGCCCCATTGGCAACCCAGCTCTGAAGTTGATGTACTGGGATGAAGGAGCGTACGTGACGGAGCTGGCGGTTTCGATGCCTACTCCAGCACGCTCAGGCTCGACGAAATCTTCCGCATCGGTCCTTGCAGCAGACCCGGGCATCAAATCAGCAAAGGATACGGACAAGAGCGCCAAGAAGCGAAAAGCACAGCCCGACACCGACGTGGCCGCAGGCACAAGCACCGCCAAGAAGCCTGCTCCTTCACATCTTCAATTCTGGAGCAATCGCCACGCCGAGCTGCACGGTATAAAGCACTCTTCGCAGCCGGGCGATTCCGCGAAATCGACGGATGGAAACAGCTCCACGGATGCACCTCCCTCTCAATCCTACGCTGACCCAACGCGGCATTGCTGCTACCTCTGTCTCCGCCAGTTCAACAGCGCAGCTGAAGTTAACAAACACGAACGACTGAGTGACCTGCACAGAACGAACCTCAACGACGATGCAAAAGTGAAGAAAGCGGAGGCGAAATTGGCGAAGCACGGCATCCAACATGACGGAGTCGCGCAGGAGGCAACGGGCCGCGAATACCGCGACCGCGCACGCGAACGACGGAAGATCTATGGCGTGGTGAACAAGAAGGGCGAACAAGTCGGCAAAGCGCCGAAGTCGTCTCGTGTGTCCTCGGACGACGAGGCTGCCGCGCCCCCGGTTCAGTCGAAGGGAGCGTCCTTGCTCAGTAAGATGGGATACACGGCTGGTCAGGGCCTGGGTGCGTCTGGAGAGGGCATGACCGCGCCGATCAGTCAGGACGTTTATGTTCAGGGCGTGGGATTGGGTGCGCAGGGTGGCAAGCTTGGCGATGCTGTGGAGCAGGCGGAGAGGAACACGAAGGGCGACTATACTGGGTTCTTGGAGGAGACGAGGAAGAGGGCGAAGGAGAGGTATGAGCGGATGGGGTGAGTGGTGGATTAGAGGTGAGGTGAGGTGAGGTACTGCGCTGGGCTGTGGATTGGCAGTGTTCGATGATAGAGCAATGATGAGAGCGACTCTGTTGTTATCAAAAATGTCCCGTCTGAAACGGTGCCAAGATTTCCACCCCGTTTAAACCAGTCTCCGTTCTCCTTTTCTCGATGTTGTCCTATATTGTTTGACATCTCACTCGAGCACCGAGCTACCGACATCACATCATACGTTCGTCACGAAGGCCACGTTTTCGGCCTATTTACCTACTCTTCTCCGATTCTGGTAGCTCAGCCTTGCTTCCGGTCCACACATATCACAAACTCTATCCGTCCACCCCCATGAGTCACACACCTCCCAGCCTCAGGCATCACGCTCTCTCCTGACTCACAACGCACAGTCCCTCTCGAACTTCCCGAATCCAAAGCACATAATTCGAATCTGCAGAATATGTTCTCGAATCAGCCCTCCCAGCTCGTCTGGGCCTTGTTAGGCCCAAGTCGAGTTTCTCCAGGCCAGATAGTTTAGCGGTTTAGAACAGCGCCCCGCAAAGGCGTCGGTCACCTGTTCGAATCAGGTTCTGGCTTTTCCAAGAGGATTTCTTTTTGTGCGTTTCGTTTTTGATTTTGGGATTTTGTTGTGCGGTGGGCATGGTCCATTCCTTGGAATTCTTTTTGGGTCTATGCGATTCTGGCTTTTGCAACTGGGCGTGGGGACGTGAGGTCCCTGGGGGATCAGGCCATGCGCACGCAGCCCCTTTGACTTGCATTGAGTCAATACGTTCGTACTGCATCTTCTTGAATGAAGCTTTTCCCTGCACTGGTATGCTAGCTTACTTCTCCTCCGTATATACGTCGCCGTATGTCGCGCGCAATCTGGAGCTCAAGTGTTGGCCGGCCGTCAAAGTTGACAGGGCCTCAGCATCCATAACACCGCCGCCATGGCCCACAATCTTGCCTTTAAAACTCGCAGCTCTCTCCTCCACGAGCGGGGATGGTATTGGCGTCAGCACGGTATCATCATCCGGCTGCACGAATACCGCTATTGAAAAGCGGTCCGCATTGCTCTCGCCATCCTGTACCGGTGGTGCTGTGAGAACAACGCGATGGACGGTCGATCTAAGAAGCCCACTGGTCCAGTAACTCAAGAGGTCTCCAATGTTCACAACTACCGGTGGGAAGGTCTTGGAATGGTAGTTCTCTGGAAAAACCGGCACGCTCGCCCACGACTTTCCATCCGGGGTCAGGATCTCGAGGCCTGGTTGGTCAGGTCGAGTGAAAAGGAGGGTGATGCTTCCGTAATCTGAATGCGCCCCTGCTCGGATATCAGCTTCGGGATTATAGTCAGAATCAGGTGGTAGCGTTGGATAGTAGAGGAAGCGTGTGGATGAAGAGGCTCCTTCATGGGACCGAACCAGCCAGTTGACATCCTCGATTGAAAGACCCAATGCGATGAGTCGAAGGATACGAGTGGTTATACTGCGACATCTAGCGTGGAAGTCGCGGAGAGCAGCATCATGCTTTTGGAAGGCCGTAGGAATTGGCTGGCGCCATTGACCGGTGGTGGGATCCGGGTCAGCTAAGTTGAAGGCTTGTTTGAAGTCGCCTCGTGAGTGTTGCTTCGGATCGAGGTTCTCAACGTGTATGCCGATGAATCCACGGTTGTGCTTGATTCTGCACCTTTCTTTCTCACCTTCCGGGGCATCTTTGAAAAAGGATCGCGAGATGTCGAATATATGATCAACAACTTCTTCGTTGAGATCGCATGCGCTTTTGTCGCCGCCATCATCAGCGACAGGGGATCCCGCGATCCATAAGAATCCCCATTTGGCTGCTGCTTTCACGATAGCTCTCCCCAGCTCGGGTGTCTCTTGAGAGATGTCAAAGAGAGGCAGATCAACCGACTCGTCGGAAGCACCGTCCGCTCCGTTGGGTAGCGTGACTGAAGGCATGGCTGGGAAATGAAAGTGATGCGAGATTGAGGATGTCTACCGGCCTCGAAATAAAATTCCTAAGTTCCCTTACATGATGGCAACGCTGGTGCTGACTCTGTTTATTGTATTCCTCTCAGGAAATTGATAAGCGGACATCGACGGCAGTGTCGATGACTGCCAAGGCTTGTCACATGATTCTCACCCTACAGCGTGAGTTGCGCTTTCTGCCATCGTTGATAGTCTACTTTCTCTATCAATCGATTCAACGATGACTCTAAGGTTGTTCTGCCACTCGCAAGAAGCGGTCGGAGCCGCCCGTTTGACAACAGTACGAGATACCGAAGCGATGCATACGGGCTAGGTGTTGAGTTCTCGGTCTATCAAGGAGCGAGAGAGGCGCGGAAGCTCGAACCTAACGACGCGTATTACATAACTGCGGATTTTCCGACACGATGGAATCGGCGTTGCCCTTGGCAAAATTGAGATGTCAATCGGCTTCAGTGTTCAAGAAACATCATGGATTGACCAATGCCGCTCGGAATCTGGCTATGACTCATATGGTGAAACGGAATGCCACCAAGTACTTGATGGTAGTAGTGGGACGGTTTGTTAGAATTCAGACGTCAAGCATCATAGCTGAGCTATATATACCGTCGGCACCCCTGGTTCAGCCAGGCCTGACTTTAGGGGCCTTCAAGATCTAAACGTCCAATCTCGCAGACCATGGGCATCGAAGAAGCCCTCTCAGCCGAGCTTCGGGAGAAGCTTCGCGACGATTTATTAGCCGCCGACCACAAGTTTATCCTCGAACTTCCCAAGGTTGAGCTCCACGTCCACATCGAAGGGACCATAACCGCCGAGCTCAGATGGAAGTTGACTCAACGAAATGGAACACCACTGAGAATCGCCAAGAACGGCCCCGAGCTCCAAAGTCTAGAGGAATTGCAGGCTGCGATGGACTTGCTTCGGCCAGATTCCAGCCGCGTGAACAATGATGAAGAGCGGTTTCAATTTTTCGAGGCATATTATGAAGGGTTTGAGTGTCTTAAGACAAAGGAAGATTATTTCGATCTGGCTATGCATTATCTTGGGCATGCCGCCACGGTGAATGTCCGGTATTGCGAAATCTTCTTCGATCCCCAGGGTCATACTAGTCGTGGAATACCCTGGAACATCATGATGGAAGGTTTTCGAGAGGCTCAGAAAAAGGCAGAGAAAGAACTAAAAGTATGTATCGTCCCTGTACGACTCGAAGTCATCGGATACTAACTTTTCTGAATAGGTGAAGTCAGCGTGGATCATGTGTTTTCTCCGAGATATGTCTCCAGAATCAGCTATGGAGCACTACAAAGCTGCACTACCTTATCGCAACATAATCGTCGGAATCGGGCTCGATTCAAACGAGACGGATCGTCCGCCTGCACTTTTCGACGAGGTCTTTTCCCTAGCCCGAAACGACGGCTTCAAGCTCACGATGCATTGCGACGTGGACTCGAAGAATGCACACGAGCATATCAGACAGGCTGCATCAGTCGTCGCAGGCAAAGGACTTGACCGGATCGACCACGGTCTCAACGCTGCCGAGGACCGGCGCTTGATCGAGTTGATCTTGAAGCGTGATGTAGGCATGACGCTTTGCCCCTGGTCCTACCTACGACATACGACGTACGCGGAGCTAGGGCCGAAGATCCGTGTGCTGTACGATGCAGGGATCAAGATCTCCATCAATAGCGACGACCCGGCGTATATGGAAGATTGTTGGATTTTGCAGAACATGTTGTTGGCGAAGCATTTGTGCGGATTTGACGACAAGGATCTTGTTGTTCTGGCGAGGAACGCTGTCAACATTTCTTGGGCAAGTTCTGCGGTCAAGGAGAATATCCTGAAGGAAATTGACTTGGTGTATGATAGATTTCACCCGGCTCAGTAGAGGTACCAAACAAAAAGTTCTGGTCACTGATCGTCGCTTGGATTTTCCGGATCGGTACTCCTTTCAAGTCTCGATAGCTAGTTCCTTTGTCGTAGCCTTGTCTTCATCTGGCTCCTGCCGTAAAGCACCCAGAACGAGACGCTCCCACTTTGCAAGCACGTTCTCAATCTCTTTGGGGAGGGGCTGCTGCTTCATCGTGGTTTCCGTTGTTCCTCCGTCGTCATCATCAGTTGAAGAACTAGCGTCCGGTATGGCCGCGATCTTTTCATCATCCAGTCGTTTCAATAGTTCCGAGATCTTCAGTTCTTCTTGAGCACGGGCGTGGAGACTCCTCGCGAATTTCAAATCCTCCTCGCCCTGAGCATTGACCTTGGCTCCTTCCACCGACCCTGCGTTGTCGATATTGACCCCAAACTCAGCATCAACAAGAGCATTAGATCTTGCTGAGCCCTTAGCCTTAAGTGACGTGCCCTTGCCTCTCGAACTCGTAAGCGCAGCAATAATCCCCTCTAGAATCCCCAGCACATTTCCCACTCTCAAGCCAACCTCCACACCAACCGGATATCCAGCATCAAAGCCCCTCTGCATAACGCGTGCCTTCCCCACAGACAAGCCTTCTCGATAGCCATCAGTCATGTGCTGTCTCCGGATCGCGGGCAAGTCTGAGAGCACATCACCCCTCATAAACTGTGGATGAGAGTCTAGATCGTGAGATTGAGATATTGACTCGCCGTTGCCATGAGTTTGAGGGAAATGGTCGGACGAGGTATCCCAGATGTCATCGTCTGCGCCTGGTGATTGTTCTGGCTCTGTAATTGCAGTGTCGGTCGACGAAGGCGTTGGTGACGGGGAATCTTGTGACTTCGCTGAGTGTGTCGTCGTGGCGTGTTCCAGAGACGATGATTCTTCCATAGTTATAACGAGGGTGACGGTGCCCGGGGCCGGCGCTACCAACTTGGGCTCCTTGAATTGAATCCAATCTTATGTCGAAGTCAAGATGTCATCGAATATACTTGCTGACGAAGCCAGCGCCACTTCTTTTACTGTTGTTGAATTCTAGGATGCAAACTGTAAACCTTGTAAAAGTCGCAACTCACGGATGTTTGCTTCTTCGAAATTGTGTCGACTTCTAGAAAATGTGGACGAAAAGAAAGACAATGGGTCCGATGACTGATCCCCGAGAGTCAGCCTGGTCTGTCATTTGAAACACTTACATATGTCACGTGCACGAAATTCAGCCTTGGGGAGAAAAGGAGATCAAGTGATCAATCTACATCACCATTTCTGAACACCTCGCTGATCTAAGTACCTGTCCTAAGGGGTATCATCTTTTCGTTCTGCTTGATAAAACATGTCACTGATCAAAAACGTCAACTCTGCGGCACTCTCCGATACTCCCTTCCAGAGTCTCCCACCCGCCACGCCCGTAGGGGCAAAGCCTGCAAACCCAGCGCCTTTCGCTCAATGTAAAGCCAAAATGTGACTGCTCCCAGGATCACAAATACTACGTTGGTAATGTAATACCCGTCCCGTTGCATAAGGCATGTGCCGCCTCCTTTCACGCAGACGTTCTTGTCTGCCTCAAGTGCGCAGCTGAATGAAGAGGTGATGAGAGTAGCGTCAGGGTGTGCCTTCAAGAAAGTGTCCGGATCAGTGGGCGGGATACATGTTGCCCTTGTGAAGAGGTCGACCATCTTAAGGATGAAGAATTTTGGGAATGTCCCACCGAGGTTGGAGACTCTGTGTAGACTGTTAGCGTGTAGATTGGTAAAGGTTTAAAAGGAATGGACTCACGTGGCCAATAACGTCATGTAGGTACCACCAATCGTCGGGTCTGCTATCCTGGCATGGAAGGCAGCCGAAGCGACAAACATGATTGTGTTCATGAAGGTGGAGTAGACGTGTGCGCAAACAACGATGAGCATGTACCATACTGGAACAGCATCCTCGGGCCCAACAGGGTACAACATGACCGTGACTTGTCCAAATACCGCGGCCAATAGACGAGCAGCGAAGGCCCAGCACCACAATCTCAGCGGCGTATACTCAGTCGACCACTTCCCGGCGTAATACCCCAGACCCAGTTCGAAGGGGAAGTCGATCAGCACGACCAGTGCCAGATTTGCCTGTCCG
This sequence comes from Cladophialophora chaetospira, assembly GCA_030247875.1. Taxonomy (NCBI): domain Eukaryota; kingdom Fungi; phylum Ascomycota; class Eurotiomycetes; order Chaetothyriales; family Herpotrichiellaceae; genus Cladophialophora; species Cladophialophora chaetospira. The sequence continues at coordinate 1,413,742 of JAPDRK010000009.1, read as the reverse complement.
AATCCTTTGTCGAGAAGCTTCAGGTTCGTGACGGCATCGTTGGTAACGAAGCCGATCTTGGAGATCAGATGAACGATGATGATGGTTTGCACGTTTGAAAGTTTGAGAACAGCCCACATGCTGCGGTAGACTTCCATAATGCCCTCCCGCTCATTCGTTTTATCCTCCTTTTTCATCACAGCCAAGCCAACCGTCACAATCAGGTAAACCCAACCCCAAAAAGCCATGTAACCGCCCAGGGTGAAGAGGCCGTATTCCTGTGGCACGGTTCTGAACCATCGATTTGCGAAGTCGGGGGCCTGGAGAGCAAGAAAGACGGTATGCGAGAGAAAAGAGCCCGCCGTCAAGCCGACTGTTTGTGCCGTGGAAGCATAGGAGATGTTCTGTATGGAGAGCAGCGAAATAGCCCATCCGTCGACGGCGATATCCTGAGTTGCGCAAAGGAAGACCAGCAAGAACCACCAACCAGTAAAGTTCCAGACACCAGCTCCGTCGTTCTCGCCAGCAGCTTTCATCATATGGTCAATCTCGCCTCCAAGGTAAATCATAGACAGGCCGGAAATGGTCTGAATGGGTGTAATCCAGCTTTTCCTCCGCCCGAATCTTCTGCTCCAGACTGCATCCACAATTGGACTCCATAATAGTTTTAACGAATAAGGGTATATCGCGAGAGAAAAGACGCCAATCTGGCCGTATGACAGGTAGCTTTTTAACAGGAAGGGAACGGAGCCCGACGCCAGGCCCATCGGTATCCCTTGGAGGAAATAGAGGAGACAGAGCAGGAGAAAGTTCCTCTTGTCTTTGGGAGGTAGGTCGGCGAAGCTGGTGTTGACCATGCCCGGGGTCTGGGGTGTCTGCGGAGGTGGTTCTCTGTCGAGCGAGAAATCCTCGCGGCTCATAGCTCGATTGACATTTGTGGTAGGGTCGTCGTTCGAGACGTGCTTCCGTCTCATTTCAATGTGGGAATTCATGTCGCCGTTTGCGTGCCCATTGGCATGCCCGTTCTGCTCGACTTTAATGCGCAGATCGGGTCGCGGAGATTTATCTTTATTCTTTTTGGATTTTCTGCGGTTCATGGGATCAGAACTTTCGGCGACGAGGTGGTCTTTCTCGGAGGTGTCTGAGTCGGAGTGTCCTTCTTCTTGCTCCTCGCTTGCAGTATCACTAGAGCTGGACGACTCAGGCTGGTGTTGTTTTTCGGTATTGTACTCGTTCAGTTCAATTTCCTGGGAGGGTCTCAGGGTGCTGTAGTGTGCGCTGTGGACAGGTAGAACAGTGTGATCCGTGGAATAGGAACGGGCGTGAAAGAGCGGAAGTGTAAAGGGTTCGGCAATGGAGTCAGGCATCCATGCAAAAAGAAAATCGAATGAACGTGTGGTAATGGGCGGCGATGGGTGGGTAGGTGGGTAGGCAGGGAAAGGACTGTGTGTCCTTTCGAGACGGCGAATAAGCACTGGCCAATTTTCACTTTGGCATGTCCACCTCTGAAGTCATCGACGCTTAATGGAGAAGGATGTTTATCGCGCCTTCCCCGCGCAACAGACCATCGTGTTGATGTCCTGCGTGGAACGCATTGTATTGTAAAACGGAAAGAGTGAAGAGCAAGAGCGCGGCCCAAAGCCACCCCAGATTTCTTTTGGGGTACACTTCACTGATCGCCGGCACAGCTTTTAGCCCCTGACCACGGAAGTCTGAGATAAGCTTCGGACGCGTCCGATAAGCAGAAGACGCGTCGGACATCCCTCCTCGGTTGAACTTCGCTCGAGGTATCATTTGGAGCCTTCCACCATCGTGCTCCAGCCTTCTTACACAGACCACAGCGCCGGACCACAAAGATGTCTCTAGCCGCATCGCCGCCCCCAGCCTCGATGCTAGACATTGACACGGCCAACAACCTCGACGACGAGATCGCCCACGTCCGAGCAGAAATCCAAGCCCTCACACAGCACCGCAAACTCCTTACTTCATCCCTGCTCGCCTCTACAAAAGTCCAATCCCGACTCTTCAACACCCCTACTTCTCCTACCTCAATATCTCATGACGACTCTACTGCTCCACTGAACCTCACAAACCTCCAAGAACACACTCAATCCAACGCTCACCGCCTCGCCCTCGGTGTGACAGCCTTTCCATTCACAGACCCCTCCCCCGAGTTTCAATCCAAGAACCCTCTCCTAGGCGTACGCTTTGACATCTGCAATCGACTTGGCAAGTTCGACTCGGCATACTACATATTCTGCATGCGAGCAAATGACACCGGGGAAGAGCTACGAATTTACCGACATACGATTCCTGCTGTAGTACCGCTTGAGCAGTACGAGCGGGAGTGCCTACCATTGGCTGCGTCAACCAGGGAGGACGATGAGGGATATGTGGGATCGGACGGCGCAGAAAATGAGGACCCACAACCGAAGAAACAGAGTTTACATTCCCTCGTGGGCCGAGTGCGGTATGACCTTGTGAGCTGGCGGTTGAGGCAGGATGCGGCAGAGTGGCTGAAGGACGAATTGGGCTTGTCTGGACCCAGGCACGAGAAAAGGGCGGAGAGAGACAGCGACATGCCTGACAACACCTCAAACAACTCAGACAACGACGACGACGAACTCCTAGGGAGTTTCAACGTCGAATCTCTCGAAGCGCAAGAAGTCGACGCCCGCCAAATCCGGATCATCTGGTCCGATGACCGGGTCGGTCGCCTGAAAATGTCCAACACTGGCAAAATCGAGAAGGCAGTCGTGATCGGCGAGGACGGAGAGAGAGTGAGAGATGTCGAGAGGACATTGATGGGTAGCGAGAGCGAGCAAGATGGCGTTAGCGTCAAGCAATTGGTCGAAAGATTGGAGATTGTGTACCAGAAGAGCGAGGAGAAGAAAGAGCGGGAAGTACAGAAGAGCCATGAGATGGCTAGGATTGCCAATGGTCTGGGTGGACGGCAATCATGAGATCTTGCCTTCAGGTCTATGTCCTTCATCCTGGGGAGCATTGCTTGTTGGATAGATTGACGGCATATCAAAGCTGCACGAAAGACCTCACATTTCGTTTTCTTTGAGCCGACTACGTTCGGTCATCTTAACACTTTCTGTCTCACTCCCCAGAACTGGACCATTAACCCTGTCGCCACAACAGACGATTCTCTTTTGGCATATGGCCTTTTGTACCCAACGAGCGTTCCTGTGATGCCAACGCAGCTCTTCAGTCTTTTTGATCAACTGTCTGTACATGGACTGGTCTTCTACTCTCGAATGGGATGATTTTCTTCAAGTACCCTCCTTGCAATACTCTATCGCGGTCAGTCACCTCTGTCACCGAATGTTCTTTTTTCAACGCTCGATATTGCCGGCTAATCCGAGGCTACCTGCCGTCCACAAAGTTCCCACCCCAGACCATTCTTCTGCCGAAAACAGGTGTTCGAAAGCTCAGGGCTGCTGGCGGTCGGCTGCGATTCCGTTCTCTTGCTTCGACATTGGGGCTGTTGAGATCTACATGCCCACGTGGACCGCCCCAGACCATTCTTCTGCCAAATGACGGTGCTCGAAAGCTGAGAGCCCCGGCAACCGGTGCTCGCTGAGGGCTCCGTTCTGTGGCTAGCACACTAGGGCTAGTGAGGTCCTGGTGTACACTTGGATCGCTCGTTCCTCCAAATGTTGCGTAGTTGGTGGTTGAAGTGGTGGAGCGTATCTCAGTATATGGTTTGGGTCGTGGTCGACATGGTCGAAGACATACCATCACACAGTGGAAAATAAGCCGCAAGGATCTCAAAGCAGCCGGCCGTCTGGCTTCGTTTTCCTGTTGGTCCAGGGAGGCCGTCTCTGGTGACTCGTTGACTCTGCTGGTGTTGTCTGTAGCGGTGGGTATCTTCGGGCACGAGATATCTGGTGCTTGGCTTGAGGCACTGCACTCTGGAAGACCAGCAAAGACGACACGGCCGGATATGGACTCGTGATGCTGTCCCTCTTGATCAGCCGCCGAACCGCCTGCAGCCGCATGCTCTAGGCTCTTGGGGGTCTCGAATGAGCCAGCAGGTGGTTCTGCCGTAGCGAGCGACGAACTTGGTCGAGGCTCTATGACTCTCTCGAGGATCTCACCTTCCACCTGAGAACCATGATCAACATCAGCGGATCGTGCTGGTGGCAGGTACTGGGTTTCCGTGGCATCAATGTCAGCAGATAAATCTTCGATGGTGCCAACGTCTTGGTGTTCCTCAACTTTTGGAGCTGCAACCACATCCTCCTGCCTTGTTTGTGGCATTGATGAGCTGGCACTTTGCGTCTCATCCTCGACGATGTCTCCGCACAGCTCGTCAATCGTTCGCCACATCTCTTCCTCGCCTCGAATCTGGGCATACTCAAGCTCGGACATAGCCGATTCAGCTGCAAAGAGGCTTTCGTCCAGGCCTACCCGCGGAAGAGGGAGCATGCCATAAGCATTATACCAGGAAGCGGCTCGTCGCAGGTCCCGGGTGTAGTTGCTCAAATTTCCTCGTGCTCGTGTAAAATCCAGCTCTGAGGCAACAGGAGATGCTTCGACGGGATCTTCTCTCTTGCAGAGTGCCCGTTGCTCTTGGTAGTGTTGGATGAGCCATTGAGAGTATGCGTGCTTTGTATTTGGCCCGTTCGCAAGCTCGTTTGCCGATATCAGGATCTGGTCGTAACAATTGCGGAGCTCGTTGAGTTCTTCAAAATAAGCAACCGTCAAACTAGACAACCCACGTATTTTCCGCAATGGCCAGTTTAACAGGCCCACGTCCGTCCAGCGCATCGAGATGTGGATGGCGGCTGGCTCGCAGTCTCGGAGCAGAGATTCCATAATCCACAAGTCCACAGGCCCCATCCGTAGCTGCGCATTCCAGCCTCGCATACGCTTCAGATTGCGTTTAAGTTCGGCATTTTCGTTCCACAAGTCCAGGGGAAATCGTGGCAAGCTCAACACTTTGCAGTCCTGCGCGGCTCGTGGATGCCAAATTGAAGTTGGTATTGCTCTCGTTCTCATCGTATCTATATCTGGGATGGTCAGCAAGACCCGGCACCAGTCAAAGCCACCCACCATAAGACGCTGCGCATGGGCCAAAGCAGCGGCGGTAAGGACCACGGCGAACCAGTCTCCGGGGACAGCCAATGCTCGGGTGAGGTCAACCAGGTCGTGAATATCTTCTGCTGCTTTCTGCAAGTCGTCGCGGATCGTGCTTCGCAAATCAGCTTCCCGCGCAGCCTGACGGACGAACTCTTCCAGTGCAAAGCGTTCAGCAGCAAACTCATCTTGTGCATGAGTCTCGAGCATGGCGTAAGTCAAGACTCGACCCTTCTCTAGCGACTGACAGTACTGAATTTTGGTTGGCCCGCTCATTTTTGCCAGATGACGCTCTGCAAAGTGCGCTGTCGAATGCAAAGCATGACTGAAAGTTGTAGCACTGACAAACTGCAATAAGCCGCCTGGGCCACAAGCCCAGTTTAGGGATACTGGACGAGGATTCTTCCGTTCTGTCGATATCTCTGCGAGCAGATCGGCAAGATCCTGAAGTGGACGACCCTCTGTCGGCAGATCTGTCCTCTCAACTCGTCGACCCAGCACAACTTTCACGGGGGTCTTGCTAGAAAGCAGGAGCTCCGCGACAACAGATTCGACATAGTTTCTGGGGCTCGAAGAATAAATCTCAGGCGCACCTCTGTTCAGTCGCATATGATTGACGTAGAAAGTGAAGCCTGCGAATGATTCAGGTATCATGGGATAGTCAGTGAACACTCTCCTTGCTGCTTCCGATGCGCTTATTCGAAGTTCATTCAATATCGCTGGCACGAGCGTCGGTAATATCTCGTCCTCTGGCCTCAAGGCACCTGTTTGGTAATCGAGGAATTCTGGGAAGAGAGCTGCCACTCTGAGAGCTTGTCCGCGGCGCTGCTTCAGTCTCTGCAGCATCAATCTGTGCATGTCGTGGGGTAATGCCATAGAAACGTTAACCGGCTCAAAGGGACTTTCTGGGTAGACAATCCACAAGTTCATGTTGTGGAATAGGTATGACACGACGTTGGTCCTAGAGTAAGTCTTCAGCCCGCCTGTTCGACCGAATTGAGCAGGCGAGTGCCTAGGTTCCTTTTGGTGGTGCAGGAGGATCCGAGCAATTGTTGGAATTGGGTAAGACAACCCCCACCTTGCCTTCACAGCGCGCTAAATGAAAGTAAGGCTGAGGCCTCGCTCACCCATAGCTACTATTTCATTGTATATGCCTTCGGGAACAACGAGGCCTTGCGAATATTCGGGATCGGCGATAGGACCGGGAGGGACGACCTTGTGACCGCCTGGGAGATCTGCGTCAGTGACATCGAAGTCTTTGTTGAGGACAGCTTGGATATCGTCGAGGGCAATGATTCTGTTCCACTCCTCCTTGGTATGGCACACAATGCAGCTTGCATTGTGACCGAATGAGAGAAGGTACAATATCCGTGCAGCCATGGGCACAGATATCACTTGACCCGAGGGACGAAGGACTAACCTTGGAAATCTCAGGTCTTGGGTAACCTCCATCTTCAAGTCCGCCTCATCGAAATATTGGTTCTTCTCGCCTGCTTTTCCCCGAACAATGCCCCCACATGTCGCCATGTTGTGTAGTTGTGGGTGTTGGTCTGGATGGTCGATATTTAGATTGAAGGAGCGGGTAGACAACAATGTTGGCGGGTTCCAGGTGGCGGCGGGTTTTACAGGTGTCGGATCTGGAATCTGGTATTTGAGGATGCAAGTTATTGAAGAGCAATTTGCTCATCTTGAGCAGGAACAGGGCTTGAGGCAGGGTTGCCTACGCCCTTCCAAGGAAGTGCAAGTCGCAGTCCAAAGCTGCTCAAGCAGTTTCTTTGTTCACGTTGACGCAGACAAAGGACGAACAATGGGGTTGAGACGACGGCATACCGGCAAAGACAAAGAAAGGAGTCTGACGGCGACGACGACAGAGATTCTGAGTGTTGTTGACAAAGGAGCGGAGATGCGATTCCATGGTGAAGCAGGGTAGCTAGCTGCACGAACTTCAAAGGCGAAGGTGCGGCAGGGTCTACCGACATCTTGCAGTTGCGGGTTGCGATTGTGCATACAGAAAATCTAGGTGCTTGCTTACTTTTGACTTGTCCCGGCCTCATGTCATTTGGCGGATCTTTTTCTGATTGAACTTCCTTCCCAACTACAGCGGTAGCATCTGTCCTGTGGACAAGGTGGAATTAATGACACAAATGAACAAACGAGAGGATGGATGTTATGTGGAAAAGGAGTGGGGAAGCCCCAAGAAAACTAGTCTACTTTCGGTACTGGCACCGTATTTCACCTGCTCATGTTCCTGCCACTCTTCTTGCATGGTCTAGTCTTCTTGGTCTGAAGCAACCAGCTTTTGTGCCCAAGTAAGGCTCAATATATTCACATATGATCTACCTTCTCAAAGTCTTCCATCTCACGATACATTTCCTCCTCCACCGTCGCACACTCGTACTCGAGTTCTGAAAGCTCGATCTCGACATCGAGCATGAGGGCTCCGAGATCCGAGCGCTCGAGAGGCAGCTGTCCAAAAGCCTTATACCAATCAACGACCCGATCCAACTCCTGCCCGTAGTCTTTCAGCGCGGAGCATACTCGTTCACCACGTTGGTTATCCAGGAGACGGCGTACGGGCGACCGGCGTAGTCGACTGTAACGGTCGACGAAGTCCTTGGACTGGTTTAAGTGATAGACCCCCCAGTCGGAATATTTGTAGAGGATTTCATCACCAGGAGAATGTAGCGACATATTCAACAATATCTGACCGTGCGATTGGAGAAGAAGGTCAAGCTCGCGCTTATACTCCTGGCTCAGTCGAGTGGGGACTCTTCTATACATTGCCGAGACTTCTTGATCAATCCAAGGCCAGTGGCGCTGAGCTTCTCGAAGGCCTTGCTGAAAGTCATCGATGAGCTGCTCAATCACATGCAGATCCACAGGCCAACGGCGAATGGTATGGTTCCACTTTCGCAGTCGATCCAAGTTTCGAAGCTGTCGCATGCGTGCGGAAGCGACTTCTGACCACGTGTACCTAGAGACAAGAGCCTGTGACGATGACCCAGTCGATACTGCGGTGGAAGCGGCCTCTCTTGCGATGTTTGGCACCTCCATCCAAAACAAAGCCCGAATTGCCAGGTTTACTCTTGCTAGAGTCGCATTTGTCAATATAGCGGCCCACCATAGAGGTGACAATCTTAGGGTCTCAAGTCTGTCTTTCAGACTCTCGATCATGGAAAGGGCAGTCGCAATCTCAGCCATTTCTGATGTTCCGTTGTCAAGAGCATTAACCGCTTCGTTGAGGAAGTGTTCGAGCATTGACCGGCTCGCAGCAAAGCCATCCTCTGTCGTGGATTCCAGCATTGCAAAATAAAAGTCTCGAGCTTGGAAAAGTCGGGCACGATAATCATCCGCCAGCTTGCCAGTCAGTCGCCAAGTGGTACGACACGACCCCGGAGCGACGATTTGCAAGGCGGTATCGTTGCTAGGATGCAAGCCGAGTGGAATGACCGGGTACTCTTCCCTCTCTGCGCAGACTTCATCAAGTAAGCTCAGGAGGTCCCACAAAGTGCGGACTGACTTGGCAGGTTCAGGCCCGTGGCGCTGGAGAACTCTCGCAACCATGATATTCGTGGATAGAAGAAGCTCTTCCATAAGCGGCATGACAATTTTGGAAGGCGAACGAGCACTCATCTCAGCTGAGCCTCTGCTGTCTCTCATATGGTTGATAAGGAAGCAAATTCCACTGAAAGATGGGATAATGGGGAAATCCAAGGTGACTTTTCGAGACGTCCCAATACTGCTGATGTAAAACTCCCGGAGCACGGCGGGTATGAGCCTCGACATCAACTCCCCTTCCAACGACAATTGCTGTGTTGTCTGATCGTAGAAATCTGCCAAGAGTACAGTTGGATGTAGGTATTCTCTGGCCTCTCGCTGCATCGCTCGCAAGGTCAGGAATGACCTCATGTTGCGGGGACCCTCGTCTGCGACTCTGACGGGGTCAGATGGGCCCTCGGGGTATAGGTCAACTTCATGCAGATCATGGAAGAGATAGTCGACGACGTTGATGCGACTGTAATACCGAAAGGGTTGTGCAGATGCGTACTCGACATTGTCTTGGACTACCCCCGGATCGGGGCGTGCAGAAGTCGTTGATGTTGGTACAACGTCATCTGCTCGCTCGGCCGGTGGAAGGAATCTCGTCCCTGAAAACACGACTTGATGATATGATGGTGGTCGATTTCCGGGGCTGTACTCAGGAGGCGTTGGCTGAGATACAAGGAATGGAGGAAGATGTCCATCGACTCCTAAGACCTCTCGCGGATGTCGGAATACGACGCCTTTGAACATCGGACGTGGCTCATATACGGGTGGAGGATTCTGGACAAATTCCAGGCGCTCATCTGGGTTCGGGGAGCGCCTCAGAGTCTCCAGAGTGCGGCCATCGTGTTCTGGTACATCCGGATGTAGTCGGAGACCCGGTCGCTCGCTCTGTCGTATTGCCATGTCTGCCGCCCATTCATGGACTGCTGTTGCGATGGTCTCACGGTCCAGCACAAGACCCCAGCGAACATTGATGTAGTCGGCGAGGAAAGCAGGACCGGAGGTGTGCATTATGATGATTTCCTTGTGTATACCGGATGGTATCATTGTTCCTGAAATGAACCCGGGTGCTGCGATCGCCAGGCGATGTGTCGGAACGACTTGCTCTCCTCCAGGAAGAAGTGCCCCAGTGACGTCGAAGTCCTTTCTCAATATCGCCTCGATAGTGTCTCTATCGAGCTCGCGACTGAACTCTTCTTTGATGTGGCACGAAGCAATGCAATCGAACGTGTGCCCGTGCTTGAGGATGTAGATGATCCTCGCGGCCATCGTGATGCTGAGAATCTCGTTCGTACGTCGAATCTTGAGGCGTGGCCAGCGTTCGTCATGCATGACCTCCAGCTCGAGTCGCCTGTCGTCGAAATAATGGTCCTTTTCTCTCCGCTGAAGCGTCGACTCGAGCATTTTTGACGCCATTGCGAGTTGACTAATTGAGATCGAAGTATGCTAGGTGCAGTAGCTCATGAAATCTGGGCGATACTGGATGATCCGGATGCGCTAGATGATTAAGCGACACTGATGGCAAGATAGAGTGACGAAAAGAGTGACGAAAAGAGTGACGAAAAGAGTGACGAAAAGAGTGACGAAAAGAGTGACGAAAAGAGTTTGTCAACATATGGACGACGCGTAATGGTCGTGGGAAGGCGAGGCTAAGGTGCCTTATCTTCAAGCCATGTCACCGCAGTTACGCTGGAACTGCCTGAGTATTTTTGTTTGTTGTCATGAAGGTATGCAATGTAAAGAAAGGCAGCGAGCTTGCTCTAGGCAACTGTCTTCGCAGGTGCTCCTTTGGAAAGAAGCGGAAGGTCATCACAACTGTCAATGGCCGGCATGACGCCGCCAACGAATGAGATCCGTCGTCGTAGGCTGGCTGTCGAGCGTAGCGATGGCAGTGATATCTTACTGATGACTGGAAACTTTCCGCTGTCAACGAAATATAAATAAAGACACCGGGCAGTCAAGGTTCGGTCTAAGATATTGATCAGTTTGTGGCATCGACAGGGTAAGATGAAACGAAAGGATATTTTGAGTGTTCGTGTAGCGGGCGAGAAGAAGCTGTTCTAAGTTGATGTCTGAGAAATCATGGATCTCCGATATACTCTCATTCACGTAGTGTTAGTATCTAATCAACTCACATTTTCCGTCCCGTAGATATTCCCTCAAATCCATCCTACCTTCACCATCCATGATATACTCGATCTCGGATTGCTCGACCTGAGAACAACCGGCGGCCAGACTTCCGAGAATGGTCTTTCTGAGGCTGATGCATTGAACGGTCCAGATGTCCTTGGTGTCTGCTGATCAAGTCGTTGCTGTTCCGTGTCAAGTGTGCTCGAAGCCTCCCAAGTAGTCCCGCACTAGAAGGCTCAGGACGTGGCACACGGTTCCGAAAATCTGCGTTTGCTGGCAGCTGGGACACTGCGTCTTTAGAGGGAAGCTCTGTTGAACTTGCTGATGCGACGACAGGTAGTTTCTTGAGTCGTCGGGTGAAGCAAGGAAGGCGGAACCGACGCTTGAGACCTTGTTGTTGGTGCGTTTGCAACAAAGGTGCGAGGGACGACGAAGATCCTCTCCGTTCTGTATTGGCCTGCATGATAGCCGGGCTTTCGGACGCATCAACCTCGATATGGTAGGGTCTGGCTGTTCTTGTCTCTCGAGTAATGTCAGAACGTTGGTTTTGCTTTCGAATGTGCTGTTCCTCCCCGTTGAAAATGCGACCATACCGGCGTTCTGTGGGAGGTACATTGGCCATTGCATAGACATCTAGCGTAGGTTCAAGGACCGAAGTCGACGTTCCGAAGTTCCCAGACTTGTCGCCCGATGGTTCCCGAGCGGCTTGCTCGACTAGCATCTCTTGAGACACAATTCCACTTAGAGCATGTTGTGGCTGCTCTGTCACGTCGTCAAGCGACATCGTTCCATGGTCCTTGTTGGCCGAGCTCAATGACACTGGCCGGGTGGTGATGATGGCTGGCACAGAAGGTTGTTCTCCAGTCCTGAGTTTCGCACCTGTAGTACTCGTGGCACCCTCTGAATCTCGCAGTATCGAACCTAGTTCAAGACAGCGTCTCTGATTCTCCAGACTTCCTAGGGCTACTTCGACCGCAGACATCCGTTCCTCAACCTCATCGAGGGAAGGAAATGGCTGAGTCAATTCGGTGCACCATGCATTGATCCGTTCAATCTCCCAGAGATATTGGTCTTGTGCACTTTGTAGAACCTCAAAATCCAGCATGGCGCGGACAGGACACTCGTCAAGGCGACGAAGGCGCTCGTCAAAGTTGACAGCTGCCCGGTGATGACGGTTCACCCAGTCCAAATCGGATAGTGTGAGCGTGCCCACTGACGAAGAGATAAGCTGATAGTAATTTGTGAAAGGTGCTAACACTTGCTGATGTTCCTCAATGGCTTGTTGCAATCGTCTCACATGGTGTAACGCAGGGCCAAGTTGTGCAAGGTCCAACAGGTGTTGGTGTAGTTGATGGAGACCTGTTTGGAACTCTGAGATGAGCGCTTCCATCGTCGACAGATGTGTCGGGTAAAGGCGAATTGAGTCGTTCCAGATCCGGAGCCGTCGCAGATTGCGAGCACTCAGAATGAGTATGAACGGTCCACTTCGATTTGGTAAAACGCTGACGGCGCGGGACGTCGACACTATTATACCCTACGACGTCAGGGTCGGGATTTCAGCCCACAGGCGACATTCTTTGGACTCACCCATTCTGAGCAAACTAGCATTGGTTATGACCGCTGTCCACCACTCTGCAGGTATCCGCACGCAATGCGCAACGTACCTCAAACCGCGAATGAAGTTTATGGAAGCCTCCATCTCGACTTTGCTCGCACTAGCTTGTTTGCAAGCCTGCTCGATGAAATCTTCTAAAGCCACTCTGCCCATGATGAACTCGTTGTGAGTGATGGATTCGTGCATTGCCCAAACCAGATCTCGGCCTTCGATAAGTTGATCGCGATATATTAAAGCTTGTTGGCCGGAGAAGGGGGACGCTTCAATCTGTTGTCGTACTCGAAGCGAACTAAGAGAGAATCTGAGCTCGTCTGACACAAGACAGACTGGTTCTTCGTTGTTCGGAAATAGGTTCAGCCTTATTGTCGGATTGCATTCCCTCGCTGCTCTGATGTGTCCAAGCATCGTTTGAAGTTCCTGCAAGCTGGTTGGCTCGCTTTTGCGGAGTGCAGCAAGAACGAACTTACTTCGACTCAACCGCAACTCGTCCAGAACTGGTGGAATGAGAGCTCTGGGCTTGTAAGAGACGAGCTCGAGTTCTTGACGATTAAGTCTCATGTGGTTCAACAGAAAGAAAAGCCCACTCAGGCTCAGTACGCTTGGAAACTCGATGATCGCTTTTCTCGACGCGGCGCAGCTAGACATGCGCAGTTCGTAGAAGACTGCTGGGACCAGTTTTGCCAATTGCATTCCCTCCGACGACAATTCCTTCGCCGAATTGAGGAAGCTCGGGAACATGTCTTTAGCTGGCAATGGCTGACCTGTCTTGATTGATTCTCGTTGACGGAGGCGCCCGATCATGTAATTCTTCATGATCTTCGTCTTTGCACCTTGTTGTATTTGAATAGGTTCGAAAGGCCCATTTGGAAAGATGATGCGACCAGCGATGAGGCTGGAGAGGTAGTCCAGCACATTTGATTTCGAAAATCTCGCAGCAGGTTCCGGCCGTGATGGTGCATGTTGTGGACTCCCGGAAAATTTTGGTCAGCCCGATAGGGTTCCAATTGACTGCGTTGAAGCGAGGATTGACTCTTGTAACCTAGGACTGGTGGGTGTTTGCCAGGAGAGGGAGGCCTGCTCCGTTGAAGTGGCTCGAACAGTGAGTACATTAGCCCCAGCAGCGTTTTCTGACTGTCGGCCAGCAGTGCTTGGTATCGGTTCTGCAGTGGTGTCAACCATGTTGTATGCTGGAGGTCCTTTACCCTCCATGTATGAAGGAGGTGCAGGTACTCGATCTTTGGGATAGTAGGGAAGGTAATGGCCACCAACAGGGCATAACTCTCGTGGATGCGACAACTCCATCCCTCGAAACACCGGACGAGGTTCGTACATGGGAGGCGGGTTGGCGAAGGACATTATATCAGCTCCCATCGGTCGTCTGCGGCTGTTTGTTGTGAACTCAGCCAGAGTCAGGCCCTCGTGAGCCCGCCTTGCATTGCCGGGAATGATGAAGTGCGGATCGGTATGGATTTTGACCAATGTCTGAGTTTCCCACTCTTGTATAATGTCAGCTACTGTTTGGAGGTCCAAACGCAAGCCCCATCGCGCGTGGACGTAGGTTCTCAGGAAACCAACGCCATAGCGACGTGAGTTGATCATTTCAGCTCTGATACCCGCAGGCAAGACGAAACCATCAATGTAGCCCCGCTCAGCAACTGCTGGTGGCTGATCCACGATGTGGTGACCTCCAGCTGGCTCGTCGGTAGTTTCGATTTGATCAGGGTCGAGGTGTATCAAAGCCTCAACGTCGGCATCGGAAATGTCGCGGTCAAAATCTTCCTTGAATTGACGAATGACAGAGTCTATACTGTGTTCCAAGACAAAAAGATGGTAGATTTTCGCCGCCTGTGCAACACTGATGATTTCTCGAGAAGGGAGACGCAGACGAGGCCATCGGGTATCATTCAAGACCTCAAATTCAAGGTCTGAATGATCGAAGAATCGCGGCTTGCCGCTTCTATCGGTTCGAGGACGACGAGCAGCCATATTGGTTGGTTCGAATGGTATACCCTAGGGTATGCCGCAGGTGGTCGAAAGATCTGTTTCGACGGTGAGTAGTTCAACTTCGCACGATGATGCCGTGTGCCAAGTTTGAATGTCGAACGAGAAAAGAAAACTGCGATGAGGAGGTTCTTGATTCGAGCAAGGCACTGGATTCGAACATCGTGCCCATTTGACGCAGGAGATATGATTACCCACTGCATTGTCGTTCTCTTTGTTCATATTAAGGCAGTCGAAGAAGGAAAAGAAGAAATGAAGCAATGTGCCTTTCAACAGCTACTCCTAACAAAGCATGAAAGAAAGTAAGTGCCTTGCATCGAGGAAGGAACCTCAACTCTGGGACGTTCATCCAAGCGGCAAATGCTTGCGGGGGCACTCAAGTTGAAGAAGGGGCGGGCCAGGAACAACACGACAGGAGAAGGAGCGGACGGTGGTGAGCTGACGCCCGTCCGGTAGCCGGAACATCTTTGCTACACCACAAGCCAGAGTGTGGAGAGCCTTGTGCAGGTTCATTGTAAGGCTGACGAGTTTGATAGTGTATAGAATCAATCCTTGTGACAGAAGATCGATGGCGTAAATGCCTCGTAAGATCGTGATAGAGGTAGAGGTTTGACGCAGCAATTGTGCCAAGGATTTGAGTCATTTCGGCATGAACGGCGGTCTTGGTCTTTCTCGGGGCTCCTTGGCGCATCGTCGTTCGTGCCGAGCAAAATCCATCCCAAGAGATGTCGCGCATAAATATCATCGTTATTTTATCTTTTGTAAACAAGGAAGAAGATAGACACAGCGACTTAGATACTCCACGGTTCCAATTTCCGCAGAGTTAGCTTCGACTTTGTGCCCTACCGCGTCCAAATCTAGCAGCAATGACTGCCACAGCAACCGAGACAGTAACCAAAACCCAGGCCAAGGTCGAGACCAATGGTCAAAGTGTGGATTTTGATCCCAGTGAGATCTCGTACATACCAACGACAGGAGTACGCAAGCTGTTTGAGATACCGTTGCTGCAAGCGACGCCCGAGAACATCAAAGGATATGGCGAGATCGTGGAATTCCCCGACAAGCACCGCATTGAAATCGTGCGGTGGCCAGCGCAAGGATGGCGACAGGTGGATGCCAACTCCGGCGATCAAGGTGGCGTGACTGAAGGACTATTCGAGTTCTGGTGGAAAGGCGATACCTTATATGCTCGGAACAATGCTGTCGGGTCTTCATATCTGTTTGCTTGGAGCCAATATCCAGAAGAAGCCAAGATCGATGGCCCTCCGCTGCCACGAGAAAGAGCAATGATTTGGCGTGCGAATTATCATCCGGATGGCGGCCAGCTATTCTTCCCAACGAACGGAGAGAGCTTCGTTGTACCTTTGGCCTTGCCAGGTGACGATGTGACGCCTGAGAAGTTTGTTGCTTTTCGATGCGATGGTGGGAAGGGACTTTACATCCATCCGAACATCTGGCACGGTGCTGTGGTTCCGATTGATGACCATGCTCGGCTCATAGATCGACAAGGGCGCGTTCACGCACGGATCTCTGTCGACTTCGCCAAGGAGTTTGGAGGATATCTGTCTGTGCCTTTACGGTCTGCCGACTAGCCTTGTATGAAAGATCACACAGCCTCTGCTCTTCGTGATGACGACGCTCTCAGTAGATTGTCGGCAAGGTGGTTCTTTGGCTTCGAAGCTTCCCAGAATGCGTCAAGTAGTGGTATTACTAAACCAGAGACGTCTTGTGAATCACAGACAACCTTCTCGCATTTTTGATCTCCGCTTCCACATCTCGATGTTTCTGAAGCACCTGCTTCATCTGCTGTTCAATGGCGCTCGTGGTCTTACGCCTCTCCTCGGGTGTCATCTTCAACTCTTTAAGCTCCTCCTTGCGCTGCGACAGGATAAGAGCTTCGTTCAGGACTTTCTTCTCGGTCTGCTTTGCGGTCTCCAGCTGCTCTTCGACCGCATAGAGATCTCGTCGGGCTTCGACCCTACTAGCACGGTAGTCGCTCAACTTCTTTGATTTCCTAAACGCCATGCTGAATCTGTTCGATGACTTTGGCGGTCCGGTCAACAGCCGTTGGTTTTCTGCGACATTGCTGACGATTTCGGTGACGACGTGTAAATTCTTAGCTCCTGTGTGGCGGATGACATCCTGAACGATATCGCTTTCGGATTGACCACTCTCTACCAGACTCAGAAGACGAAAGTAGGCTGGTAAAGGCACCTCGTGATAACCGACGTTGATTGTCGGGACATCTTCAAAGTTTTGCGATGGCGCTGCAACGAGCCAAAAGTTAGATGCTGATGAGATAGAAGCGGTTTCCTCCATTCTCTTCCGTGAAGATGCTACTCACAGCTGGCAGAAGAAGGTGATGGATTGAAGAGCTGCAATCTGGCAGGAAAAGTTGTGCCGCCATCGTTGAAGCTCCTTGTTATCGTTTTCTTTGTCTTTGCCTGTGCCCGCCGTAGCCAGACGCAGAAATCGGACGGCTAAGCAGGAGGCCTTTGACATCGACAAAGAAAACTCTGACAGCATAGCGCCAAAGCCTTGCAAGACTTTTGGGCAGTGCGTAAACAATCACGCCATCATCGATTACACAAATGGCATGGAGCTCAGCCTCGGGGGAAGAGGACATCTGCACGACCACACTTCTTGGTCTCTGCCATCGCGAAATGGAGGTTTCCTGCCTGGTGCAGGATCCACTGCCACCAAGAAGTCATCATCGAAGCTCCAATTGAGCACGATGTCACGGAGGCAGAGTCGATGAGAAGGAAGTGAAAGCTGAGAATGAGTTGAGAGCAGTGTTGCCCACGAAGTTCCAGAGTCAAGTGCAGTAAGCTAAGCGAGGCTTGTGGAGACTTTCGGGGTAAAAGAAACCAATGACAGCGCCTGGACCACCTAGAAATCCCTGCACTGTCAGTAACCGTTAGCGCTCGCATTCCATCTCCGGGCGGCCCAAGGAGGAAGCTCCGTTTGCCTTTTATTATCACATTTGTCGACCATCGTTGAGCTTGCTAGACGAAGCAATACAAACTGAATCCTCTCCCGAATCATGTTGTCCGGCACATTCTCCTCTCTCATCTTCTCACGGCATTTCCAGCCTTAATATACAAACTGACAATTGCCCTAGAAGGCGTCTATTAGTCTCCGAGTGGGTTCTAGCACCACAAAAGTATGCAAAGACCACGCATGCGTCAAGGACAGGATAGCCATAGATGGTCACTCACGCGATACTGCCATAGAACGGCGCTCCTCTGACCATCCCGCCCACCCCTCTCACGTAGAACACATTGTAAACCACCCTATTCGCAAGATACCACAAGCTTAATGCATTACACCACGATACGTCGACTCCAGCGCTGTTCGCAGCAACCACAGATGCAGCAAACCATCCAAGATTCTCCATGCCATTGGAGTGCGCTGCTTCAGCTCTGAACAGTTCGTCTTTCTTGTCCTGTGAAAGACGAGGATTCGATTCGACAAGGGACATGAAAGTACGAGGGCTGGTCTTGTTGAAAGCAAGATTCTTGTCCTTTTGGTCCGAGGCCCGAGATTTGGCATCGACAGGACGAGTCCCAGTGAGGACGCTGTATCGTCCGGCGGCGTAGATGTGAGGAGCAAAAGCAAGTAGCCACGCGACAGGGACAGTATAATAGGAAACGTTGGTGCTCGGAACGAAGACGTCCAGCGGAGATGAAAGATGTCCAGCCATGGCGACAACAGCCGGATGAGTAGCGAGGTCTTTTCGATTTGTGGCAACGGATCTGATCGACAAGAACTGAGAAGTTGCTCTACCGTGTTGGTTGCAGCAACTGATTTCCCTGATTTGCGCAATATAGCGACTTGATACAGCTCAAGTTGCAAGGTTATTAGGTAGAGAGGGGTCGCCTCGGCGGATCGTATTCGGATACGAGAGGTCATACGCAGAGTCAATCATCAATGAGACCCCACCTGGATATTGCCGACTTCGATGCTCCTGGTTTGTGCTCAGGAGTCAAGAGCCCGGAGCGCAGTCTCATTCGAGTGACAGCATGCATTCAAGTTAATTCTCTCTCTGATGAACCTTCGTTGAGCCTCTCCATGCCTGTGCGGACATCAGAAGACTCTGGGCAGGATGAAGGCACATTGGCTCCGGACTGGGTTTCAAAATATTCTTATTGGACAACTCAATGGATGTCATCACAAGTTCGTCTTCTCAGCTTGTTGATCTCGTCCATAGAATATCTGTTCTTCCAGCCTTCTGTGCATACAATTCATAAAAGTCATGGCTTGTACTTGTGTCTCTGCATCACTGACCTGTCAGGATAAGCTCATAATGCTTCAGCATGGACATTCTCTTTGTTTCATTCTCATGATCATCATGGGCATAATTGTCAATCTTCACCATTCATCACATACTTAAAACAACGCAGATCATAAGGGGGTATCTGTATGCTGCAACCGCAAACCGAAAACATGCGCTGACAATTCGGTAACAATGTTCGATCGGAAATTTCCCACCCTCAAGAGGGACAACGGTCCGTCAAGGTCGGCTCGATGGATTGACGTCCTCGATAGCAATGACGTCGGCTAATGGTGCGTAATTCAGACCAGTGGCTTTCTCTAGCTTGGTCCGCACAATCGAGGTCTGGATCCTCCACCTGTTTTCGAGTCTGGCTCGCTTCTTGTCGAGTTCCAGACGGAGGTCGGACTCTTGACTGGTGAACTCTCGATCAATAAGAGCAAGTTCTTTCCTTTGATCCCTCTCCAATGTCTCCAGCTCTTTTTCCTTCTTCTGCGCGAACCTGTCGACGGCCTTCTTCTGCTTACCTCGAAGGACGTTGATCTTCGAGGCGTGTAAGGAGTCCATGATGTCTCTTTCGCGATACTGCTGCGCCAGGATATGATAATCCTTTTCGGTGACTTTGCGTTCTGGAAGGATCGAATCAGTTGAGGGTCGTCCGGAAGATGGGTCGACTGGAGTCGGAGGTGGGGTTGGGTTTTGACAATAGGCCTCCATATGGCGTAAGCGCAACATAATAGCTCTCTTTTCCATGTCGTGCTCTTCTTCCATCTTCATCTCTTCTTCCAGCTGGCGCGCCTCAAAATCTTCTACTGCTCGTTCATTCTGCGTCATGTCAGCCGAAGAATTACGCCTCAGATCGGGTCTCACTGACCCTCGCGGCCTGTTCTGGCAACTGTATTTCGTGCTCCGCTTTCTTCTGCGCCTTCAGCACATCTCGCTGTGACCTTAAGTCAGACAACAAGGAGGTCTGGAACTCCAAAAACCGAGCTCTCTCTTCCATTTGCATCATACGGAGGTCGAGTAATTCCTTCGATTCCATACTTCTCTTCAGTGCTTCCATGTCCAACAGGGGTGGCGGGTCATTACCAGGCTTAGTCGTGGCGGGATGTGACCACGAACTTTTGTTCGATTTAATGGAAGGCGGACTCTGCATATCGATAGACGCAATCTCGCTGTTGTTTGTCTCGGCGTCGCTGCTGATGCTGCTCAAAGTCGAGGAACTCGTCAGAGCTCCAGATCTTTTCTTCCGAAATCCAGAGATCTTGCGGAAACCTCTTGCCAGCGGAGAACCTTTCTTTCTGTCAGCCTCTGAAGCAAAAGGATGACTGTCTGTATTCGATCGTGTGCCGGCGGCTATGCGGGAAGACCGCGTCGAAGGGCGGTGCTCGCTTGATGCACAGGATGTGGGCATTGTAGAGTGAGATCGGACAGGGCTTTGGTTTGTTGAGTCAGAGGCAATTGTCATCATTGACATGGAGGAGCTGATTCCGATGCCG
The DNA here is from genome assembly GCA_030247875.1 of Cladophialophora chaetospira. NCBI lineage: Eukaryota > Fungi > Ascomycota > Eurotiomycetes > Chaetothyriales > Herpotrichiellaceae > Cladophialophora > Cladophialophora chaetospira. The sequence goes on along the minus strand of JAPDRK010000009.1, from coordinate 1,393,611 downwards.
TGCGAGGGTGTGTAGACAGGTAAAATGCCGAGGTTCTGTGCCTCTATCGAAACCTGATTGTCGAGCTCATCCTCTGAGGCGGTGGCTGGTAGGCGAAGGACGGTGATATTGTACAAAGACTCGTCAAGAGAAGCTTTTCGAGCGGAGCATGACTGCACGTCGAACTGGGTTGGTTTCCAGGTAGGCATGCCAGTGGGCACCGAAACATCGCTAACAAAAGGCCAAGCAGGCTCAACAGCCGCCATGCTGAGCGATCCGTCAATGCCGAAGAAATAGGTATGCCAGGCTATCGCATTGCTTATTGGATATGATTGCCAACAGCCGTTACTGAAGTTTGATTGCGGTGCGTGTAACTGCACGAGACGAAGTCCTGAGCTCTGACAGCGTGTTCGCGACGAGGATGGATAGGTGGGGTCGATTATCGGGTCTAGAATTCTGATGTCAGTGAAAGCTTGTGACACCTCAAGGCGCAATTTGAGCGAGGTCGTGCTTGGAGATTGAGGTTGTGATCGAGCTTACCGGGGATGATGCACAATGACAGTGGGCAGGCTACAGGTGAAGGTGAAGCACACCAAGACTCCAATGAATGTTGAGTCAGGAAGCAATGATGGGATTTGGCGAATCTGTCGACGTTCGGTCCAGTCCTCAGTTTGGGTCCTTCCCGGGAAGTTGGCAAATGACGCGCTGTACCCGAAAACAGACTTGTTCTTCTCTCCTTGAATGATGAGGCAGGATGTGAAAGTGAGTGTTGGAGAATGAGGTCGGCGGTGATGGGGAACAGATGAGCAAAGAATATTGATTGATCTTTGCGGGCGATGACCAGTAGCTCAAAAAGAACTGAGTGAAATCAAAACGCGGACAGGGATGCCGTCAGTCAAGTCGGTCTGTCGAGTCAACATCATCTTTCACTTTGAGCTCCCAGAGCGGATGTACTGTTCCATGATGGGAAAATAGAAACTCTGAACGAGCAGAACCATTAAGTCCAAGGACCAAGCTTCAGTTGCAACGGGTGAACGAGTCCACTTAAAGAAAGCAGCTACGACTAGCATGGGTGCCACTAACGGTGCCCATGATTTTGTTTTCCGAGCCCCTCTAACAGTTCCGTGTAACAACTCGTCGCTTGGGGATTCGTTGACACGGCCAGAGATGATGCCGGGCGTTTGTTACTGGAAGCTCCCAAGACTTCTACTAATGGTTCGCTTCGTCTGCTACAACAGGGTGCGACAGACATGCTGGGTGTTCCCGCTTGTATGAGTAAGTGTATGATGACTTTATTCCGTCTCATTCTTGCAGCACAAAGGCGGGGTTGGTTTTAACGTTTCTGGCGTTTGAGTTGCTCGGCGGTCCGTCATTCGAGATGGTGGCTTGACGGCGCCCGATAAGATCTACGAGTTTGGTGGAGGCGCTCGCGATCGCAGGCAATGATGATGCACATTCGGGGAAAACTCCCACTGCATTTTGACCTTGTGAGCCTGCAAAGCTCAGCTGAGCTGTCAAATGAAACTCAGCTACCTCTCAATCGTTTCGAGAAGCTCATTTCTGACAGGCACTCAAGACCGAGATTAATCCCAGGGTAGTGGTACTTGTCATCTGTCCGCCTGGAACGCTTTGCTAAGCTCCCCAATCACGACGACGGTATGGTGCGCACACGTCACTTGGACGTTGACGGCTGAGACTGCTTTCCAAGTCTCGCGTATCGCAAACCAACTGATCTGCACTCCGATTTGAAAGATGATAGGCGTCACCCGGGGCGCCGGTACAACTTGTCCAATGCGCGTCGACCTTAACCGACCCGGACACGGCACGATCATGCGCGCTGCAAATCCTAGACCGCTATGGTGACAGCTGAGCACCACTAAGCTAATTTTCGGGAGACGCTGGGCTGTTCTTGTCTCATTCTACGTATGGATTCAGCACCTCATACACCCCCACTGCCTCTATTTGTGTTGTTGTGCCTGCCACCTACGCCACAGTTACCTAAATCGATGTGCGACACCACTGCAATTCGAGACTTGTGACTTGGTATGCTGCAAGCTGGAGCAAGCGAAATGATCCGCGCCGTATGAGGAACTGAAAGTGCAAATCATCGCTTCAGATGTCTCTTTGTGGCATGAAAAGAAGTGAATTGGTGAGTACCAGGGCCCAGGAAAATTGAATGCATGCGGGCATTTGAGGGCATAGGAGATATTTCACCCCAACCTCAGTTGGCTCTGCCTTCCAGGTCTGAGTCGGATCCCATTTCAGCGAGAGCTCAGTTGCTTGTTCGTTGCCCCAGCCTAAGCGAGTCTTGCCATACCAGTCACAATTCCTCCTCGGAAGCAGACGACCTTCGCTCCATCATGTCTGAATGTAGCATTGCCAGCTCCGGAATGATCAGGCTCTCAATTTCCATTCCTTCTGTCACAGTGCCTCCTTCCAAATCGACTGGTTCTGAATCCGGCTTACGTTCTGCCTTGCCCACCAGTGCTTCAATTCCGGAAAAGCTCTTAGAACGTCTTGTCTTAGGAACCCGGATCCATCTCTCCCCACCGTCTCGTGAGATGAAGACGACTTCCCACTTTCGAGTCATCAGCATATTGCCGATCACAAGGTCGTGCTGGTAACGATCGAGGGCTTGCTCAGCCTTGCTTACGAGAAGACTGGGATCTGTCTCCAACTTGAAGCTGACAATCATGCTTCCCTTTGGAGCCCAGGAATGTACCAGATTGCTCAGAAACTTGGGCACCGGATCCAGGTTGATGACCAACTGGCGGCCGGATCCTCCTCTTCCCTCACGAGATTGAATCTTGTGCTCCTCCATCCGGTCTCTCGGTATGAAGAAGTCTGAGACAGCCGCGGCCAAGTAGAAGAGTGCTCGGCTGCCAATCGGTTGCATCAGTGTTGCGAGACTGCGGAGTTCAAACATGTATTCGATCACTGTTGTGAAGGGCAGGAGCAGCAACAGCCGGTTATTCTTGGCGTATTGATACTGCTGCAGGACTCGCCGCATCTTCTCTTGGTATTCCTTCCGCACAACTACCCGCTCGCCGTCTTCCGACTCCTCCATAAAGTCGAGGAAGCAGTTGGTACTGTGACTGTAATGCCGGGAGTACGGCAGCAGACTGAATTGCCGATGCAGGAAGATGACAGCATAGCCTTCCTGCAGAAAATATTCGGCAGATGTGGCTCCTCGCGTGCCAGCAGAGAAATTGTCGATGAAGCGGACGGTTTGGTTCTCTAGGGGCACAGTCGTACCTCCTGAAGTAACCAATACTATTCTTCGATCTGGTGCGTTTTCCAGGTGATATTGGATGAACTCCAGGGCCAGCGCTTGATGTTTGGTCAAAGCCTTAGGCGAGGGATTGGTCTGAAAATACGTGTTTTCGGCGTCTTCATTAATGGACACCCCATTGGTGGTGTGTGGAGACATGCTGACCGGTGGTTGCTTCCGTATGGTGTTATCGCGACTCCAAGAAAGTGCTGTGTTTGAAGATTGGTATCTGCGAGTGCACGACAACAGCTCGATATTCCAGCTGTCTACAAGAGAGCCACTGTTTGTGTGATGTGTCACTGTTGCTTCAGCATCGACTCACTGTGTTTGTGATTGTCTAGAAAGAAACGGTGAGCTTTCCTTTGGTCCGACGTTCAATTTAACGGCGTCCAGCTTGGAGGATGAGAAGTGCAGCGCAAACTCCATCATATCAACAATTTTGCGATGTGTTCATCATCCTTTCAGCGACGACAGAAGCGATTTGGTCATCGAAGACTGAAAGCAGAGCTTCCGTCCACGACCGAGAAGAGCGCTTCGACTTCCCTCATATGTTTTATTACGGGAAGAGCAGCTTGGTATCGAGAGCTCGTCGACCTTGGTGTTCGAGTTGTGCCGAGGCTTTGAGTGCTTCGGCCCAGGCCGCTATGACGTCGTTGCTTCTTCGTTACAGCACTCGCACCACTGAAGCATCTACGGAGTAGCATGCACTCCGCGGGATTCCACGAGGCTTTCAGCGAGGCTGATTTCATTCCAAGTTGTTTCTTCTTGGTCTTCTTCGTATTCGGGTCTCCTCATGGAGCACTTTTTCGAGTGGTGCCGTGCACAGCGGGTACGCGAACCCCTCTGCTGTCTAGAGTGGCTTCATCCAATCTACACTAGGACGCTTCAAGCTCATTTCGCGGGCGCGCGTCGACAGTTGTTGGAAACCCGTCAATCAGGTTGAGACCTTTCGTGCAAGGTCTGCAAGGCAGCCACGAGGCAACTCCCAAGTACATCTGTTTTACATCAGAATGGTTGTGCTCGTCTCCCCCTTTTCTGCGCCGATGTACTAGCCTTTTGTTGACTAATTTTGCGAACAGCGCTGTAATGCAGATTTCGACTACTCTGTTCCGACACAGTTTAATTGCATCTGCCTAATATGCTCACGATACACATTCTCGTATACGGCGGGTCGTGCTACGTGGCAGTCGAACTTGATGCAGGCGTTTCCATAGGCTGTTTTTAGATGTACTCATCCCTTGATATGCTCGAGCCCTTGGCACTGGCGCTGGTATAGCGCCATTCCTGTTCACCTGGCTTCATGTATATAAGTCGCGAGGACTTCATCTCTTACATCCTCCTGTACAACATGCAATACCTCCTGATCAGCGAACTCACTTTGACGCGCATCGTGGGAATATGGCGAGTTCTCCCGAGATATCATACTGGATCTACAAGCCGATCAAAGGCTTGCCTATCGCATTTGGCGTTCTCTTCCTAATCTCTGGAATCCTTCACGCATGGCAGAACAACCTCAAGTACAAAGGGTCATGGCGCATTGGGTTCCTGTTTCCTTGGGCCGCTGCTCTGTTTGTTGCTGGCCTGATCACGCGAGAGTATGGTGCCTACCACACTGACGACCTGGGAGTTTTCATCGCCAGCACGGTGTTGCTGTTCATTGCTCCACCAGTCTACAACGGAGCGGACTATTTCGTCTTCGGTCGTTTGCTCTACTATATCCCCTACCTGTCTCCCATTCACCCGGGACGGGTTTGGACAACATTCGTCGCGCTGGATGGCATAGATGGGATTATCGCAGGCAACGGGGCATCCTACGCAGCCAATACCAAGAACAGTTTATCGACGATCAAGATGGGGATAATCCTGGTGAAGGTCTCACTCTTCCTTCTCTTGGGCATGTGAGTTATATTCCCCATCTATCCAGACGAGACAAAACGCCCGCATTGAGCAGAGACGGCCACACTGCGATTGATCTGAGCTAATCTTGTTTTGTAGGTTTCTAGCCTTTGTATCCCTGATCGTCATCTTCCATCGCCGCTGCATCAAGGCCGGCGTCTTCACCCACAAAGTCAAAGTTGTTGTCTACAGCCTCTACCTCTCGGCCTTCCTGATCCTCATCCGCAACACCTTTCGCACAGCATCCTTCTTCTACCCACCCGACTCGACTGCCAATAGCAAAGAGTGGATCTACTGGGTCCTGGAAGTCGTGCCGATGTTATTCAACAGCTATCTATTCAACGTCTACCCACCTCTGAAGTACCTGCCACATAACAATAAGATATATCTTGCAGTCGACGGGAAAACAGAGATCGAGGGTCCTGGCATGGTTGAGAAAAGACCTTTCCTCCTGACACTCGTTGATCCTTTCGATCTTGTCGGACTTATCACAGGGCAAGACAACAAGAACAGATTCTGGGAGCATGATGGCATCGGTGGAGTTGGAGGATCTCATGTGCGCACGAACGAGGACGAGACGGAGTTGGTAGATGGTACCAAGGAGAGTCGAAGTAAGGCATGAGTGCTCAGGACTGGTAACATATGGCGTGGCGTGGTAAAGGATGCTTTGGGGCTGGGTGCCCAGTTTTAGCTTAGTTTGGCTCTCTATATAAGCTTAGCATATATCGGAATTGTGTAGAATCACAGATTATTATCAGAGCTCTGCTCGTCCAGGTGTTGCTTCAGTTCATGCCAGAGAACGGAGCCATTGGTGGTGGATATCATATCCGAGTTCGGCTCTGGCAAGACAAGCTTTCTACTCCATCGTAGCGCCTAAATATTCGTAATGGTGGTACCTGTACCTTAAACTTGCAGGTACAGGTCCAGATGACATCTTCTTGGATTTCATCATGGCCCTCACTAATTGTCCATCATGTTTCTTGCAGACCTGACTGTCCAATCTTAGTCTGTTGCTTCACCAGCGCTGACACCCTGTGTCGTCATAGCCTGGAATGTCATGTGCGACTTCAAGAGAACGGAAGTCTGACCCGGATCAAACTTCCGCCTCTTTCCTTGCTGCATAAAGCGTTCTTGCCTTTGCACAAACAAACACTTGAGTTCAGCTTACCAACCTCTCGTAGACACACAATTCTCCACCAACCATGACAGACCGAACACAAGACAAGACCCACGAAGCAGTCGGTGGGGCGAAAAGCGTTCTGAAGGGCATCAAAGGGGCAGGAGACGCGCTTCGAGGCACTGTCAATGAGTCCGTTGATACAGCCTTTGGTGATGGTGAGGGGCAAGTCAAGAACAGAGCTGTCGAAGAGAAAGGAGAGGCCGACATACAGCGAGCTGATCAGCAGTTCGGTACATGTCACACTCAAGCTGCAATTGAGGTCTTCATGCTGACAGACTGTCCACAGGACAAACAACAACGACTGGTAATACGACAGTCGCTGGAGGAACAACGACTGGAGCCGGGGCACACTCTGGAGCTGTCGGCAACATGAGCAGCGGTCCAGCTCAGAAGCATTTTGATACCGATCCAGGCACTTCGACTCAGAGATTCTGAAAGGGGATCCGGCATGCAGAAGAGGCAACTGGCTGTGCGTTGTTGAGCACAAGCAAACCACATAATGGAGTTTCGCCTTGGACGCTTCTGAACAGCATGTGCACGGCCTTCCCATGGGTCGAATGCTACCAGTCTCGGATCACTGAAGTCCAATGTCAGTACCCAAGACGTTTTCAACGTGGTTACGGCTTCACAGAGCCGGGCCGCCGGGCAGCTGATTCGAACTGCGGCCGACTCAAGTCGACGTTATACTTTCTCGTTGACTGATACAAAGCGCAGGTCAAGATGGATTGGACAAATCTTTCGACCTCAACCGCGACGCTTCACCCTCTATGTTTCTACTGCGTGGCAAAGAAGTCCAGCCCGTACTTTCTTAAACATTCAATCTTCGTTTCGAACGAGTTTCTATCTCTTCGTCTTACCGCGCCCTTCACAACATCAACTAAGCCTACTCCCTACACTCTGTGCTGAGCAACGAGCCTCAACCCAGAATGTCGCATTACGAGGCCGACTTCTCCGGCATGGAGTCCAGTCGTTCCAGGAGCATGAGTTCTTCCTCGACTGCAGCTGAAGGAGAAGAACACGGTCCTTCTGTTACCTCTTCTGCCCCTCAGTTCCCTCCGTTCCAAAATCTCTTCTCAGCCGTATCTTCCATCTTTGGCGTATGGCCTCTCACTGTTGTATGCAACCGAGCTGACAGAATACAGGCCAAACCTCAGGCATCACCATCTGATTCCTCATCCACTGCCTTACTGCAACCGAATCTGGCGCAAGGAAATCCTACAGGCGCTGTCGGCGTCGGAATATTCCCAGACCCACCCCACGCCGCACGAATTTACCCTGATGCAGAGAGAGTCGAAGAGCACCTACGACTCATTACTGGAGTGTCAGCCACAGAGTCGGACTCGAAGGTAGAGGACATCAAGACAACACCGCTATTCACAAATCATGTCAAAGAAGCAGTAGAAGCAGGCTCAGGTCCAGGTGACAAGCTTCTCCAGCAATTCGGCCTCCTCGGAATGCGCAAGCAAACCTACAACTGCCGCTATCCAGATATGTCGCAAATGCTTTCGCCAGAACAAAACCTGGTCTACGCGAACATGAATGCACCCTGGTCTGCGTTTATCTGTGGCTCCCAGGGAGCAGGGAAGAGCCATTCACTCTCATGCCTCCTGGAAATTGCACTCTTGGTGTCATCCCCAGCCGGCGAGAACCCCAGACCTCTGGCTGGCCTTGTGTTTCATTACGACAAATTCAGCGGCAGCGAGAGCACTCAACTCTGCGAGGCGGCCTACCTTTGTTCCACCGGTATTCCTGTCCGCGTCCTGGTATCTCCGAGCAATGTTCACGCAATGCGTAAACTGTACAGAAATTTGCCCGGCTTAGCCGAGAACGCGCCACGACCCGAAGTGATGCCACTCTATTTTCAAGAGCACCACCCCAACGTCTCCAGAATGATGGCACTTATGGCTGTCCAGGAAGGCAAGGCCATACCACTGTACATGGAGGTGCTTGTCTCAGTGCTGAGAGAGATGATGATGGAAAATGAAGGTGCCAGTGGGCTCAATTATCTTGAGTTCAAAGATCGTTTGGCTAGACAAGAATTCTCCCCCGAACAGAAGAGACCACTCAAGCTGCGACTCGAGCTACTGGAGTCTTTCCTGGCTCATCACCAGCAAACTGAGCAAAGTGCAGCTCGTCTCGAACGAATGTACGATTCTGCCCAGGGGACCCTCACTATTGTGGACCTCAGCTGTCCTTTGGTCACCGATAGTGACGCTTGTGCCCTGTTCACGATCGTCCTCTCTATCTTCGTGGAGAATCGAGGTGATTGTGGCCGTGTTATCGCTCTTGACGAGGCGCATAAGGTGAGTCCACGATTGGCACGCGAGGCTCATGACGAAGTCCTAACTCTTCCTAGTTCTTGACTCAGTCCGGAGAGGCGGAGAAGCTGACAGATAAGCTCATTTCCATTGTTAGCCAACAGCGACATCTAGGCACGCGGATCATCGTTGCCACGCAAGCACCTACACTGGCGCCGCGCCTGCTTGACCTGTGCACTGTCTCGATCGTCCACCGCTTCAATTCCCCAGCGTGGCTCGAAGTCTTACGCAAACATCTTGCTGGTGCCAGTCTGTGCAATGACCAAACAGACGCGAAGTTGTTCGAGCTCATTGTGGGCATGCATACCGGCGAAGCTCTGATCTTCGCTCCATCTGCGATGCTGGATGTTGTCAACAACGAAGTCTGCCGTCTTTTGGATGGATTCGTTAGAGTGATGATGCGCAATCGGATCACAACGGACGGCGGCAGATCGATCTTGGCTTCCGATGAGACGAAGAATGGAGATTTGGAGGAGATACCGGCGGACGAGGTGATTCGACCATTCAAGGCATCTACTCGTCCTTCGGCGTCAGTGAACTTGGATCCGGTGCAAGCACAACTCCCAATTCCTGCAATCCCTACAGCTCCTCGCGCACTACTCCTACCGCAAGGGCCAAACGCGACTACCATTACCGCTATCCAGCCCGCAGCAGGCATTACCGAGCAACAAGCCAAACTGTCTTTGAGCAATGCCGTCGCCCGCTCTTTGGACACGAATCCACGCGCGATCTTCTTCGATGCCGTTCGCAACCACGCCGCCCTCTCGGTGGGTCTCCGCGTCGATTTCTTTGTTTCATCAAATGCGTGGAAGAAGTTCTCTAGGACCGTCATCCATGAGGAGGTAGTAAGTGTGCAGTCTCTGCTTACAGTTGTCTGCATGCACTAACGAAAATCCGCAGGCTCGTTATGTCAACGACCATGGTATTGAAGCACCAGTGAAGAATTAGACCTGGGTCGGACAGCGTGCGCAATTTTAGGATGGCAGCCACTTGGATTCGATTGTGCGGCAAAACCCAGCGTAGCCAACGGCTAGGAGAGATTGCAGTCTTGGTGATCAGCGTGTGAGGAATACGAAACGGGGATGGGAAATTATGCACACAGCACATGTCTGAGCGTTGCTCGAGCGCGTCTCAGGCGAGCTTGGCTTGCAGAGTGAGAGAATGTCTGACCGCCGATGCGTTTGTTGGATGGCGTTGGGAGAGCTGTTCACCGGGTTTCGAGATGTGGGAGAGTCCCCCCAAGTCTGACGCCGAGGCATGTCCTCTCCTCTAGTGACATTCTCAATGATCAGATCAGCATAGAGACGTGTCAATTGCCATTGAGGAGATCAATCCCGAGTTCTTACAAAGGCACACATGCTCGCCCACTTACACACCCTGACAGCTTAAGATACACAAATTCCCAACCCAATCGCGCGTGGTTCCAACGAACAATCTAGAAAATCAAAGTGAGTACACATTTGGCTCCTAATTAACTGTCTCCAACCAGTAGCGAGCGCCCACGTAGATGCGCCGCAGTCAAGCTTCACGTTTGACAACGGCTTATGCGGCTCGATATGAGACCTGCGAGTCGTTCACCGGGGGATCTGTTCATGTACATATGCAGCAATCAGGCTTCACAGCCGACGAACGGGGCAACACTGATTATGCGGCTCGATTCAAGACCCCCGAGACTGGTCTGTGGTGCAACGTCGCACGAAAACGGCGGTGGAAGCTTGTTTGCTGTTTGCCGGGGAGCCGAGTCGCTCCTTACAATTTCAAGGTTGGGTGGTTTGGTGATGAGAGGCAATTCATGTGACGCGAGGGTCGAAAGGTTCGTGAGAAGAGGAAAGAAGCCGTCAAAGCGAGAAGGTCACCACGGAAGGCATGAATAGTGTGGTAAAAGTTTTCTGTACATTACGTTCTCGAGTCTCGCTCCAAGGCCACTCGTTATTAGACACATCATCATGCTCGATAAAAATATGGTCATGAAACAGTACCCGCTCATTATCTGTATGCAATGCAAACCCCGCCCAATATGCACCCGTATATGGCTTGAATCTGATCTGTAGTCCTTACCTTTTGGTAAGGTATCATCAAAAATTCCAAAGCAATGATTATGTTGCGTACAGCGCCCCGTTGTCTTATTGTTTTGGATGCAGCTTGCCCTTCTTGGCCAGCTTCTTGAGGCTCATGCCATTGCCATCAGCATATTCTGCGGGGACTTCGGGCCACTCGTCGACGCCATCGAGCATGGCCACTGCCATGCCGCCGAACATATGTGTCTGGACGTGGCAGTGGAAGAGGAAGGCGCCTGGGTTGACCACCTGGTAGCGGAGGACCATCCACGTGTTATTTCTTTCGTTTGGGGTGGTGGTATACTGTGGGTTCAAAGGTTAGCTACCAGGTTCACGGTTTCGTACGATCGAGAGAGTAGACTTACCCCATCGCGAAGTGGCGGGTTTTGGAAATTGAATGCAGTAGAGGGAAGAGCTGCGGCTGCCTCGGCGACTGTGTTCCATGTCCAGTTGCCAACACCCTTCCCCAGCACGTAGGCCTTGTTGGAATGCTTGTGCATGGGATGAGGTTGGGCCAGAGGTCCTTGTGTCTTGATGACCAAATCGACCCATGTGCCGTTGGTAGTCTTGAGGATCAGATCGCTTTCGGCGACATTCGATGGATCTGTGTAGAGGAGAGGTGTCTGATCTTCCAGGTTTGGAGAGAACGGGTTCACACCACTCAGTGTCCACTCGTAAGCTCCTCCAGGCTGTCCTAATTTCTTGATGTTCATTTGATAGGTGACATCAGCAGTAGGAGATGGAGGTGATGGTGGATAGGGAGCGGCCAAGTTCTCATTGAAGGGCACCAGCACCGTCAGGTTGCCTCCGGCAAAGTCCATGCCCGCCAGCGCATTGGGATCTTCCGAGGCAGGTCCCGAAGAACCCTTGTATCTCAGGACACCAAAGCCACTGATGACTTGATTCAGGCCGCTGTTGGCGACGCGGATGGCGTAGTCAGCGGGAGCTTGGTTGAGCTCAATGAGTACCGAGTAGCGATCACCGTTGTTGACGGCAACTGTGTCCACTAATTGTGGCGTAATGTAGCCACCATCGGCGCCGTACACCCACATTCTGTGACCGTCGATGGTGAATTTGAGTAGCTCATATCCACCTGGGTTGATGAAAGTTAGGGCAGCGAAGCCTTTTTCGCCGTCTACGTTGATCACTTCAGTTTCTCCCGATGAGGGAGTGCACTCGAAGTAGGCATCGGATGGGAGGGAGTCGATGTTGAAGGTGAAGTTACCCTGGGTCGCTGGTAGGTTGGGAGGTAAGCAGCCCTTGTCGGTGATCTCGGATGGGCTGACTGCAGCAAGCAGAGGAACAAGCTTGGGACTGGTGTAGGCCGTGAGCTCGTCGCGAGTCAGGCAGAGTTGCGAGCCTTTGCCATTGACGAGGATTGCGTCGGCACAGGCAAAGTCAATGTTCGCGGACTGCTCCTGCCGGTGAAGTTCGGCTGATGTGTACTTGTTGAAATCCGAGATGAAGACCGGCTGCAGCTCGTCATCGGCGGCTGACATCAAATCTTGAAATTCAGGGTCATCATTGATCAGGCTGAATGGTTTGTCATCTTTGGACTCTGGAGCAATGATGATGGCGCCATATAATCCATCCATAATCTGGGATCGGAAATGTGCATGGTAAAAGTAAACTCCTGAAGCATCCGCGGTCCACTTGTACAGATAGGAAGAGCCGGGAGGGATTGCGGGCTGGGTGAGACCAGGAACGCCATCCGACCATGGCGTGCCTTGTTGAACGATACCGTGGAAATGAATCGTGGTCGGGTCGGGAAGCTGATTGTGGACAAGGAATTCCACGCTCTGGCCGACCTTCAACTTCAGTGGGGGGCCAGGAAAAGTACCGTTGGTCATGATCATTTTGCGGGGTGACCCGCCGATGGGTGCGTAGTCTTCCCATGTCAAGGTGACTTCAAAGTTGACGACATCGTCTGCTCGTCGATCAAGCGAATGTGGTATTGATGAAGGGGCGGCAGTACTGAGGAGAGCGAGCGAGAGGTAAGAGAACACGGCGAGGAGCCGAGAGAAAGCCATTGCGGCTGACTAAAACCGATACCAACAACGAACGCAATCAACGAATAACGAGAGTAAGTGCCTTAGAAAGTGCACAGCGTAGTGAAATGGAATGGGATGAATAGTGGTACAGATGGAGAGCATATGAAGTCGAGGACGAGGTTGGGGTAGTATAATAACATATGGGCCCATTGCACATCACTCACCGAGGCCAACCTATGTCTGACTCCGATTATCCAGATGAGACAAGGATTGTGTTTGGAAGCCGGGGAATTTCTGTACGACACCAGGGTGGGCTGGAAGCAGTCCCCAGCCTTGATGGTGAAAAGGACTGCAAACACTTTCCGCTCTGGTCTGTTGGCTAGCGGCTCAGCAGTGGCATTGGATCTTGGGCTGGCCAGGGTCCACTGGATACTTGCATGACTTTGGGGACCAACCTGGCATTGGCGATCATTTTTCGACATCGCGTGGTCAACTAGTGTGCCAATTGGAACCACTGCACGCCAGAATTGGATATTTTGCGGGCAGCATCGCCTTCCAGCCTTAGTGGGCTCTGCGCGCTCGGCGGAAACCGAATTGAGGCTGACACAATGTCGGTTGCAGTGAGGTATAGTTGAGGCTTCCCCAGCTTGCGTGTCACTTTCGGCGTCCAACGCTCCGCGTAATATCCCAAGTGATACGCTGTATGTCAGACAATCAGACGAGTCAAGGAGCACTTGACACATGATCAAATTTCTGCGACCGGAGAATTCTGAAGGCGGCGAGGGACAAGCAGTGCAGCTGTGACGACCGAGATGCAGGTGCCAAGGCAACAGCTGAAGGCTGGGTAACCCATTTTAAGAACGTGCAGGAGCGGAGGGTGGAGGCTGCAGGTCCCTTCCAAGGCCAGCTGGCCATTGGATGGCGGATGTGACTGGCCAGGTGGTCTCATGCGCGTAGTGCCAAGGGCAGTCCACCGGTCTTGGAATCTAGGCGTTGCTCTGGGCGGTCCTGGCTGGACCGTTGCGTCGGTACCAACAAGATTCGAGAGTGAGCGAAGTCGACTTGGTATCGCCTTGACTATGCTGCGATAAGGACGAATGACCTGGAAGAGCACCTCGACCACTTGCACCGACGGCGCATGGACGATGCACGAGTGTACTCAGTTCGTGTTTCTGTTGATAAGGTTGAAGGTTTGTAGCTGTCGCCTAATTCACCGGCAAAGAGACAGAATTCGACGGAGCGGAAGGTAAAACCTCAAGACTTCAAGTTTGAGGTGAACAGAAATCAAGGGCGGGAATGAGGGTGGAAGTTTTTCTCCGCCAAGCCGATCAAAGTGGCCGAAAATGGCCCAGCCCCTCGACCGCCCCTCCCTTTGCCACCTTTCAACAACCCGCAACCACATTCTCCCATGCCCAGCGCATCATGGTTGGTCTTTCTATCTGGACACTCATGCAGGAACGACTCGGGTGCAGGTTACTATTTTCATCTCACCTGCCAAGTCACCAAGAATCCCCCGATGTACACGTGCTTTGTAATGAGATATGTCGAAAGCCACCACCCACCTCATCGTTTTCATACTGGAAGAATACTCCAGATTTATGATTAAGCAGGCCGCCAGTGGGTGGCTCCTCAACAAGTGGTCATGAGACGCCTGTTTATTAGACTTTGTCGGCGGTGTCCAACTGACGGCTGATCGTCCAGAATCGTGTTGGTGGTCTATTGCAAGTACTCGTACCCGCCGCTGCCCAGCAGGCCAGTGCGGGCCTTGGTACTCCGTACCTACGCGAACAACGTAAGTCTTCCCACTAAAATGTCAAATGACGACGACGCAACGACATCAAAGCCAATGGCGAGTCCGCATACGCCGACCTGGGCTGAGGCTCTTATGCAAAAGGGGCGCTGGGTGCAAAGTATGTCACTAGACTCTGCCATTTCAGCCGGTGGCCACTCTGCCAGACAACTGAGCTGGAGTCGATCGAGAAGGCTACTTCTGCACCGAGCTATGGACTCGCATTCCAGCCCGTCACCTCACAGGGTTGAGAATCTGGACCTTTGAGAATGGTAGGCATGCGTTGCAAAGTCTTACAACCAGAAGTCCTTGTTTCCGGAGAACGGCAGTGACTTGGAGTTGCCACATGCTTGTCATATTTCTGCTTAATATAGCGATCTGACGACGTGACTAGTGCATGAGCATCCTGAATTGCTGCGCTGTGGTCAATTCCTATTCACATATCCTTACCAGCCAGAGTGAAGGATACCGAAAACCATCATCGTCTTCTCCTAAACCCGGCTCTCTCGCGAGCAAGCTCACCAAGGACGACGTTCTTGACAGATGGTCCACATCTAAGTTCATCTACCAAGAACTTGTTTTCTGGAATGGAACCTGACGGACGCAGCCGTGAACGCTCTCTCTGTCGACACACGAGCCACGGCACGCTCAGCATTGCAACTCTCATTTGGCGATCACAAGCATCATGAGGTTGCCGTAGGCCTATGCTGTTTTGCAGAAGCGATCTTCCAAGGTTCGCCCATTAGCTCCCACAAGGCACATATCCTGGTACCACCTCTTTCGGTCGCTACCCCGTTCAATGGCAGCCGTTCGTGATTTGGACAGCCGAACCTGTCTCTTGCGGATGTGAAAGATGTTGCCTCACAACACAAGTGGACCATGTATGTAGCACTCCATTTGGCAGAAGCCATTGTCTCATGTGTTTTGACAACTGCTTCACCTTGCTTGTTATCTTTGGTATACTTGGGAAAGAATAATCCTGTTGCTCAGTGGCCGAGAAACAGGGCGATCATCCTACTGAGAGAAAACCGCTCATGTAGAGAAAACCGCTCATGTAGAGAAAACCGCTCATGTAGAGAAAACCGCTCATGTAGAGAAAGCCGCTCATGTCGAGCCGCACCTCAGATATATTCTGGCAACGATCGCACCCTTGTGTACCATGCTATCATGGGTCATAACACTTCAGGGCAGGTACATCGCATAGGCAGACAAGACGAACAGCAAGCCGCAAGCCGCTGGCCTTCAAACCATCAGCTCGGGCGCTTCCAGCCCATCCCACATTTCAGCCGGTCCTTAGGGGGAACGCTCTGGCTTTGCTGCCAGCAACAACGAGATGAAGCAATGACGCCGTTGTTCATGCATCAGGACATCATTATTTCAGCTGTTACGGCTTAGCCCTATCAGCCATGTTCAGAAGCGGTCAATGGTCCAAAGGCTGAAGAGCGAGGACTTCGGAACAGAATGCTTTTGCATCTTCCGGCGTGCCGAACACCATGAGTGAGATCCATACGTACCTATGCCACTGTCTTCAGAGCTATATCTCGTTTGTAGACAGCAGTGAATGCTCAAAAGGCCGATCGGGATACTCGC
The DNA here is from genome assembly GCA_030247875.1 of Cladophialophora chaetospira. NCBI lineage: Eukaryota > Fungi > Ascomycota > Eurotiomycetes > Chaetothyriales > Herpotrichiellaceae > Cladophialophora > Cladophialophora chaetospira. The sequence continues at coordinate 1,377,540 of JAPDRK010000009.1, read as the reverse complement.
TTTCGGCATCCTACTCACCAGCTGAGCTTACTGGGGCACGCTAATTTGTACCATCTCGGTACTGGATGGAGCCACCAAATTAGCCGATAGGTAGCCGGCTCCGATGCTGGCAAGAACAAGCTTCGCTGCCGCGAGACAGCTCAGAATTCCTCACTCTTTCTGGAAGTCCTTCCTGTTAGAGCTGTGCTCTCTCGATGAAACCACGGCTCAAGCTTTTTCAGCCTTACTCTCTGGACCTTCGAGTCAGCTTCGAAAGTACAATAGCGACCTTTCACGGCCGAGACGTCATGTGTGCTCCGTCCACGTAGCATCGAGATTCTAGACATCCCGATGTTGAACCTTCTCGCTGGAGCTTACCATATCCAGGACCAATCATCGATAGGCACCCGCATCAACCGCACTTCGCTCTCAAGCCCCTCAGCGCAGCCTCGTCCCCTTCGTACAATCATGTCTCGTACCGCGAGACGGGTATACCACACAGGGCATCCGTTAGCTCAACCTCCTGGTGGCTCACTAGTGGACCGATCTTCGACAACAATCGGCTATTCCTCCCCAATATTTCCAGCCACTATGCACATGGATTATACCCGACTTCGACAAGCCACCAGCCCACCATCATACCCAATACAAGAGTTGGTAAAGCCTCTCGCAATATGCACGAATGCCCTTTCTTGCCACTTATCTATCCATGAAAAGACCTCGACTTTGGTTCCAGAACACGAATGCCTGATAATGTTCCCCTTGGCAATGCTACATCTCTCAAGGCTCCAAGCCATGCCGACCTGAAGATCGAGCCTTGGGTTCTGTCCCGAAGGTTATGTAAGACAGCCATATTTAGTGGCAACATGGACCCTTCAGCTGAGGTCAGGTAACATGGTGTACAGTCATTTGGATCTGACCCGTCATTTGGTGTTAACGATGCTGTTGTTGGGCGAAATGGCACCAAATGACGGTCAGATCGAAATGACTGTACGCTACGTTATGCTGCAGTAATCTTGTAGAGCGAGCCACTCGAAGAGGGCCGCAGGGGAGCCAGGGCTGACGATGATCACGGTCGGATCGAATGGTTGTCTTGTTAGGAAGAACCCGATCAAGGCAAGGCTGATAGGAAGCCAGAAATCATTATCACTCTCAACCCTTGAGAGAATATGGAACCCCAACGAGACTCGGGCTCTACGCTCTTGTTGCGGACTTCACGCTCCCTATCTCAACTCAGCCGGGGATCTGGATGCCTCGACCCTTTCACCCGCTCTCTAGCAGGGTGTTGACCAGGATTTCGCTCCCATGTCACTGAAGACCGCATTCATCAAGTCTCGCCACAGCCGGGTCGGGATCCTGCACTACTCACTTCAGCTCGACCTTGTCGTCCTCGTCAACAACGATCTCAACCAACCGATTGCCCTCGTCGAGACTTCTGCGGCCCGCTTCCAAGATGGCTGTGGTAAGGATCGTATTGCGCAGCGTTGGCAGGCCTCTTTTGTCTAGCTGATCCAGACTCAACCGCCCTTCGTTGACCCCGGTCACACCATCAATGAACTTTTCGAAACTCACGTACCCATACCCGCTCTGGCCGTTGAAGTTGCCTTCCTCATCCGGCGCGTAGCGCATGTAGAAGGGATTGTACCACTTCAACGAACCCCCAGATCGATCGTTCTCATCCACTACATCGTAGCCCCGCTTAGCTTGGTTCACATTGATCTCGCCCTTGGAGCCGATGTAGTGGAAGTGCTGCTGCGAGTGGACACCTGCGTTCATTGGCGCGGTCCAGCTTGCAGTGTAGATCCCTGTGGCCCGTCTGTCATCACCCTTCCGCGTCCAATCGACCAACACGGTAATGGTGTCCTCAGTGCCCTTGACGCAGCCGACTTCTTCAGAGATGCCTACGCTCGCACTGGCACGGACAGTGGTCGGTTGCCACCCGGCATCACGCACGATCCACTCACAGATATCCACATGATGCGAGTTGAGATAATACGAGATATCGGATTCCTTGCCGGCCCAGGCCTTGAAGGTCTCCAATTGTGACTTCGGCTGCGACATGTAGCTGTAGAAGTAATTGAAGTCACCCAGTTTCTTGGACCGGAACTTTGCGTCCGCGTAGGCCGGATCAAACCGCTTGTGATGCTCGACGTACACAAAGACATTGTGTTGTTTCGCCAGGGCCAGTAGTTCCAGGTGGTGAGAAAGAAGCTTCGTCGCTGGCTTAGTGAGGAGGACGTGATGGCCACGTTCGATGGCGTACTTGGCAATGTCGTAGTGCGTCGAATCGGGAGTGAAGATCGTGACTGCACTCCCTTTGGGCAGGGCTTCGATGGCTCTCTTGTAGGCCTCGGGGTCCGATTGGTCGTCGGAAGGGAAGGACTGGAAGGACACGTCGAGGCCGTTGTACGTTTCCGAGATGTTCTTCTTGAGGTGCTCTCTGATTGCTGGGAACTTCGTGCCACTGACCCCGACCATGGAGAGGTTGGAGACTTTGCCTCGCCGGCGGAGGTCGAATACTAGATGACCGTACACGAATTAGTTGTCGGGACAATCTGGCTCGTCCCCTTCATTGCCGGGCACCCCCATTGGATTGGGTTCAATTTCACCCCTGCTCCTTCCTGTACCTCGCAGATCTGGCTTCATCTTGTGGCAGGCACAGTCAAACTAGTCACTTACGTGTTAAACCAACCACGCCCACTTTCTTGTCTGACGTGGAAGCAGCTCCCGACACGAACCCTGTCGTGTACTCGCCCGTTCCAACCATAAGCACTGCAGGAGGCGCCATCTTTGATAATCGCTGAGTAAAAGCCCTGCAGGTTCCTGGACGATCACGGTGGCAGCAGTCCTTCCTTGAAACGTCCTCGACAGCAATGAGGAGTGTGATATGCCTTGTCCTCGTGGTTCTCGAGCATGAATCTATCTCGCGCTCATGATATCACACAGTGGAGAGTATGATATATGTTCACTCATGCGACGTCGAGGAAAGAACGCCGCCGACACTTGCCCTCTCCAACTGAATTCAAACCCTGAAGGTCAAATTTCATCACTTGGGTCGCTTAGTGAAAGCGGAGAAAGGTTGCAGTCAAGGTGGTTGATTCGCCTGGATTGCCGGTCTCGACACGGACGGCTATTCACGTCGGGATCTGTGCCGGCGAATGGCCAAGAGAGTTTCTCCATCCCAGAATACCCCAAATGCTTGTCACTAGAAAAGCACGTCGGCACTTTTACGGGGCAGGAAGCATTCTGTGAATTAGTGTTATACCGCATTGGACACAAATTTCATCTAGTCTGTCTGAGCAACACCTTGCTCGCCCCTTCCGTCGCCAATGTAGGCAGTGGCATCTAAAGTACCTTCCTTCCCAATGAAATGGCAGCCAGTATCAATGGTTTTGATGATACACACCATTCTCAACTATCGAGCTGGCATTGAGCACTATGCTGCAATTGGTCTGCAAGCGTCTGTGCTCGATTAGACAGCTGAATCCCGATCCTTTGCAATCTGTGGAGCCATGATGCCCGGGAACCGGTATGTCCAGGATAGCGTGTTAAGCAGGGCAGCCTGTTTCAAGGGTAGTTGGTGGGAGACCACGGTCGTAGGGATGGGGCTAGGCGCTGCAGGGAGAGTAGGTGGCCGCATGTGTGTTCATGACAAAGAAACATACTGAGCTTCTAAAAATTACTTGATACTCACCAAGGTAAGAGCCCGGCGGGATGGACTCAAGCCAAGCACAACCCTACTGCAGATCGATTCCATGTGGCGGTTTGATGGTGCTGCTTCACTGTTGAGGAAAAGACTTCTGGCTCAAAGATTATTCCAAATATCCAGTGGTTGAGATCGTTGAAGCGCGCTAGTTTATGGTCAAGGCAGGCGAGAATGCATTAGCGGCGACCCAATGGTCATTGGCGAAGAATAGGGACAAGCATGTCTGGAAGGCGCTCAATGGTGCCATGTGAGGCTGAGCTTGATCCCCTGCTTATATTATTTGCATGCTTCAAGTTCTTCTCAAACGTGAAAGTCATCTGTGTTTCTGTTCATTGTTTTCGTTGCGAAGCGGATGGTGCTGATGTTATCGTTCTCTCGATTTATGGAGGCTCTTCACAACCGATCCAACCCGCTGGTATAGAGCGAGTAGTCAGCCAGAAGCATGAGAAATTCCAGTAGACCAGTATAACATTTGCAGATCATTGCAGTTTGTCCGGGTGTAAGTGCCGGCTGACTACATCTCCCAGCTGCTCTCGACGAAAGGCTTGTTGGTCGAAGCCAGCAGTGGCGCGTGTAATCAAAATCCATGGTTTCATGTAGGGCAGCAGTCAGGGGAAATGTTTAGTAAGATTGCAGGTTATGGGAGCCCTCGTATTTCTCGCGAAATGATCTTCGCAATAGCATTGCTAGCTCCTCGCGTTGAAAAGTGGTCCAGTCGACTAAAAAGGATGGGGTCTGGAGGTTCCTTTCAACTTGCCTCAGTCGGTGGGGGTCCTGTAGCTTACCCTATGTTGGAGGGTGTCAGGAGCCGGTACTGGTTCGGTCGACAGACCACGGCGTCTCCATCCTCGAAAGAGTGCGGCGGCAAGACCACGAAGGATTGCGCCGAACATCAAACCCTGGTAACGTCTCACAGAGGACACGACCAGATCGAAACCAACGATTATGTCTGGTGGCGTTAGCAATAATGAATCCAGAAATCTAGAAGTGATTTGAAGGGTGTCCATAGGATGGCTCGGCACTTCTAGGCGCTTCTCTCTGCCAGAGATAGAGCTTCCAAGATGAAGCGAAACACTAGGAGCCTCTGGGAGTCCACATCTAGGGCTGCTATTCTGGAGCATGATTTGTCTGTGTCTGCCAGACCGACATTTGGAAAATGCCCCGTTTCAAGCAGGTCGATCACTGCTGGCATGTGGAACAGATGCAAGTATACGTTGCAATTCTCCATTGCTCGTGGTCATAACTCTGATGAACGAATGGACCTTCGATACAGTATGTACGCACCAAATCAGCCGCGAAAAAAGTAGCAGTCAGCCCGAAAGACATGCCGACTCGGAGAGCCGGCACCATGCTCGACGGCGATGGAGCGCTTTCGTCGTCCCACTGGCCACTTGCAACAGTGGACTGGTCAGACTGTGTGCCACTTGTTTTTTGATCTGGCTCGCCACATTGGCACGAGAAGTGTTGTCGAGGGCCCTTCATAGGCCAACGCATTGTCTGATTTGAGAACTTACCTGGTAAAATTGTCGTGACTGATGCTCAAGGCAATTTCAGGGGTTGGGACTGTTGAAGCATGTCGTTATTGCAGAATTGGCAACTTGGAGCGAATCCTTCTCGATCGCCGCATTGATGAATGCGATCATCCTACTCCTTTGCGCTCGGAACTTTCACTGGTCATAGTAGATTTACCGTACCCTTCCTCATCGTAATGGTGGTGGCAGGTGCAAATTGATTCAATACCAGGAGTTCATCGGCTTGTATATTCCATTTCGTGGGTTGTCGCTTTATTGTTGCAGAAGAGGTGTGACTTCCCGCCGTCATCGTAGATAAGTACGCTCTGTAATTCAAGATGCTGTCAAAACTTCTCTTCAAGCTTTCGAATGCCTTATGGCTGCCTTCGAGTCTTCTGTCGACATCTGACGGAAATGCAATTTAGCCATGGCCTAAGGGGGAGATTCCCGCGAGCCTCTGAGTCAGCGACATAGCCATGGCCACAGTTAACAATTCGATTCGTCAATGATTTCAATCATGGCGGCACATTTGGAATCGTGGTCATGAACCTGACAAAATGTATCGAGGTGATCGAGAGACAGGCACGAGCAGCAGGCATGATTTGACACGAGGAGATGACGTACCATCTCGGGGAGTGCCGCAGTTAGCTCTGCGCCACATATAACCAAGTACGACACGGAAAGCCCCTTCCGTATAACGTGCACCTGCGATCTTCTAGCTTTAGGGCTGGTAGGACCGGATCGGATGCCCTGACTAATAATCTTGATGGTCTTCTGTTGGTGTCGGGGAGCTGAAAGTGAGAGCTCCATCTCGCTTCGCCAATGCACGCTCGTCCATTTGCAGAAGTTGGCCCAGCATCATAGATACCTCTTGCGGCTTAACCTCGCCGTTTCTCTGCGGTTTGTCTGTGAATGGATTCGCACCTTCAAGAACACTTCTCCTGATCGACTCTGCGTCCATGCTGTCGGGTCCTTTTGGCCATACCGAGTCTGTCGGTCTGGACGTGGGGACTGTATCCACCAGTCTCTCTTTTACCATGCGTGGCCACGGAATTACTGGCTCGGAATGCGCATAGGGCTTGAGTACGACATGGGTCGAGGTACCATACCAGCTTTCACACCGCCACCTGTCCTGCATTTGCTCATGGGCTTACGTCTCGAGGAACGCCCGTTGGTCGTGAGGCGTTTTTCAACATCTGCACTGAGTCAGAGTCGTACCTGAATATGACGGAACTGAACTTTAACATAGGGAATGCTTTGTGGGTGAGGCATTCTATCGCAGCACCGAAGTAAAGTATTGCCGCGGGTGTGTGGTTGTCAAGCACTGCTTGGCAGTGTTTTAACCCCGGCGCGGTCTATAGATCGGAACTAATGAGATTTACGTGAAAACCGAGCCTTGCTTTGATAATGGCGTTTATTTCGGGAGCGAGCCAGTTAGAGGGAATTCTGGGAGATTACCGGAGTATCATAATGGCCCACAGATCGCATACTGGTGCATATCTGTTAGGGCACTTACCATAACTTGTTGCGTCTCAGCCTTGCGTTTGACAGCTGGTATCCGAGCCCACATGCCGGGGATCAAGTGGGTGTGAATGTGCCGAGGTGTCGAACCGACCGGCTCGCCATCAGTCGGACTAGTAAGCAACGAAGTACAACCGTTGTGACAGATCATGCTGGACGTTAAGCTTTAGCCAACAAACGAGCAGCATCATTTCCCCAGATGGGCGTAGTCGGAAATAAACCTCGCTTATCTAATAGCTGTCTTTTCTTGAAGTCACCCGCAAGACCCACACCGGGTTCGTGGCCAAGTCGCGTTAGAGGCCCCTGGCCCCTATGGAATTTCCAGAAGACCACCATGGACGGCACGGGGGCAATACAGTCGATTACCTGGAACCAATATCAGACCCTGAAATCAGAATACCAAGGCTGACCACTGTACCGAGAAGGCTCGCAAGGTGGATCTGTTGCTTTCGGAATGGGTCGTGGGCAACTAGTTGTTCGAGACTGCAAGATCCGATCATAGGGCTTCGCGGTTATGCAACACCACCACTAGTACATCCTCATCAAGATTCTTAAAGCCCTTGAACTCGGTCACTCCGATTTTCGATTTCGCTTGAGCATCTGCCACAACAAAATAGTAGAAATCCTTCAGAGCAAAACATTTGAAATCATCATGCCAATCGGGAGACCTCGAATACCTGGTACAGAGGCAGAGAGAGCAGAAGCACGAAGGGCCAAAGTCCGAGCGTATGTCTTCCACAATATTAGGTTCCCGTTCGGGCATGTGGACACTAACGCTGATGGTGTCCAGCAACGTTCAAGCCTTTCGACGTCGTCAAAAAGAGAAGAAATCTGCAGACCAAGGTGACCAAAGACGGACGATCGATTTGTGCCCAATTCAACCACGGCAAACGCCCGCGGGCGGAGCCCATGATACAGGGCTGCCAACCATTGCAACGCCTCCAAATGGCTACTCTCACACATATGAGCCTTCTGTCTTTCCCCCTGAGGATCCCGAATTCTGGCTTTGGGCCATACCTGCAGAGATGGGAGCAAGACTGGAAGGGACAACTTACCAAAATGCCTTCATCGAAACGCTGCACCACAGATTCGTGCAACCACAAACAATCAATGAGGAGACCGCAGAGGGGCCGAGAAAACGACTGTCAATATGCTGTTCAATATGGATCACATCAGTAGACATTGAGATCGGGCGGCCAGAGACCGAAGTTCTGATGGAAGCCCTGCTTGCTGCCTCCTTGGCTGTAGCTGGGAGGGATCGAAACGATTCCGATATGAGCCTTCATGGCGCCTATATGCAGACCCGGGCGCTGCAGAGATTGCGATACTCGTTGACAAGGTATCAGGAGGGTGACAGCAGCATCTGTCCGACAACGCTCTCTCTTACAGCGCTGACCTGCGCCATGTCCGAGCTTGTAGCCAACAAGTCTTGGGACAATTTCAACCGTCATCTGCTGGGAGTCGGTGCTTTGATCTTCCACGGTGGTGTCGATGTAAGTTGACTGTGCCGCTCGACTGTGGCGCTCCTCTTCATACTTGGGGCGGATTCCAATCCCTTTTTCTCAAGTGAGGAGACAAGCTGACCACTAGCATAGAGGCTCGATCGAAGAGCCGCCCAAGAACACTTCTACGGTTATCGTGCGATACAAACGCCTTTTCTGTTCATGGACCGACAGAGAGCCTTTCTCTCGAACCCGGAATGGACCCATTTTCCATGGAGGAAGGATGTGGAGCTCGCTCTGCATCCATTGCATTTAATGTTGGATATTGCTCTGAAGATCCTGCCAGAGATTGTAAAGCAGGACATGCCAAAGAAATGGAAAGTCACCTGCCTCAAAGAAAGGCTGGACAAGGCTTGGGTGATTGTGGAAGAACTCGACGAGTGGGAGCGCCAACTGCGACTACGCCACCATGGTGTCCTCTACACCAAGATGTTGTCTACCTGGGGAGGCGTGTACAAGTGTCGGCTTGAATTCCCTGACACTTCAACCGCCATCGCATTTGCCATGTACACGGCCGTGAGGGTGCATGTCGCAACTCTCATCGCCAACGTCTCAGATGAGATGCGATTGCGTATGCCGATGGCTGATATCGACTCGAGCTCAGCCTTGCTGGATGCGTTACGGTGGTCACGACTTGCATGTCAGAGCCTAGAATATTTCCATACAGGCGACGCACCCAAGGCGGCTGGACGGATCGTGACACTTTGGCCACTCGAGACAGCATGGGAGCTCTTCGGTCGACTGCACTTCGAAGGTTCGGCAGATGTTTCGCGAGAGATTGCGTGGTGTCGGACGACAGCTGAGAGACACACAAGCCTTGGGATTCCTCCCTTCCAGTGGAGGTGAAGAGATGCTTGCGTCCGACTATTTGGCTAAGTTGCTCGAAACGAGGCTGAGTCTGCCATTGACATGCTTTTCAATAATGCGATTGGCGAGGTGGCTGAACACAGCCTCCATTGGCAGCAGACCGAGTGAGTTTCTCGCGGGATATCCAATGATACTCATCCCCAAAGCGTGTATAAGACATGGTTTGGGATCATATCCACACGATTGTCGCACTGGGCCCGAGGAAAGAACCGCCGACTCAGTACGGCGACTCGGAAACGCACGGAAGGAAGGTTTGGCTGGAGCCTTACTCAACCACAAAAGACGACTGCTGATCATAAAGAGACATTGGGCTAAGCTCCTGCGCAGTGCGCGGAGTAGAGGACCCGCACAGAAATTGTCAGATCAGTTGATGGACTTGGAGGTATGGGATGTGCTCTCGGTGCGTTGTGTACCAGTAGATGTGTGGCAAGACAATAGGGGTGGCGAGGAACCTCGGCAGATCAATTGCACTGCCACAGTCACCGCCAAAATCACTGTGGCTGGTGAACGGCCACAGGCTTGAAAGGGACGTTTTCCGGTCGGGTACACAGTCAATAAACAACAAATATTGAAATGAGGTTGGGAACATGAGACCATCAATCAGGCCCAGTTGTCGCACAAACTCAACCTTTGGATTTCGCCGCCTGGCATGACGGAGGTCAAGACAAAACAAGGCGCCAAGGACCGCCGCTGAAGCAATTGGACATTGGCATCCATCCTGCAAATCTTATTATCGGTCTTGCTGGGTGAAGTTTTGCCATATGGAAGGGTGCCTGTTCAAAATTACCTTGGACAAAGCATCCCATGTAGCGGTAACTATTGAAGGCAATTGTGCTGATATGGAAATAATGTGGTTGAAGTTGAAGTGAGGGTTGAGTGAGGGAGGAGTGAGTGAGGAGCGAGTTGGCCGCGAGCGGACAAGGGCGTGTGGGAAGGAGCGATTGCCCAGCCTTGGAACTGCAGGCGGGGCCCGAGAGCCTTTAAGTATTTGCAGGCTACGCTTAGGTCATCAGCGAGTTCCGTCTATCCCTCTAGTCAGGGGCCAACACAACTTCACTGCAAACCTCGCAATGATAATCATCGTCCAGCTTCCATTTGCCTCAGATCTAAGACCCGTTTGCGGGGTGCTTGGGCGCCTCCTCAAACACAAGCCGGATGTGCGACACTCGACGCTGCCTGAGTGGCCACAATCGCCTCGCCGATGCGGTGCCCAGGATGCCAATCTGCACAGCCTCACTGGGCACAGGTCAAGACAGCCTGCCAAAACTTTGGGGACGGAGAAGTTGTGACTGCGCCCATCGCTCACTGCGAGCATGGCGAGTTTTGCTCGAGCTGACTTCTTCCATCGCCGTCATCCATATTCCATTCAAGAGTGCCTTTTCGTAATATAGCGGCTGCCTTCTGCTGCCGAACCCAAGCGCCCTACTTCAGCTGTGAAAACAAGGCTGAGTGTCATACTGCCTGAATACCAGTGAAATATACACTTATCGGAGAACAGAATCGCACCAGGACAGCAAGCCACAGCCCTTTGCAATGGAAGGGCCAAATTCCTTCTCAGCCCCACGCATCACGGTCGATACCTCAGTAAGTACCAGCTTTAATCCATGTGAACGCGCTATGTTTCATTCTCCTGACCTTTTCGACACAGAACATTTCAGAGCAGCCCCCAACGGACTCACCGATATCGCCAGCATCACCCTTATCACCACGCGGTCACAGAAGAGGACCGAGCATGTCTACGCCGCCATCCACGGCCATCGACGAAGGCTCATATCTCTCCCCATCCAGTCCAGATCGAAAGACGCCATTTGACGGCGCCACGTTGAATTCGAGGTCTGGGTCCTTTTCAGATGCCACAACAAGGGTTCGATCAAACTCCGGGATTTCAGCAACTTCAACCGCGGCCACCCTTCACTCAAAATCTAGCCTCGAGTTCGACTCTCCGGAAGATGCCTTGCGACCGGACAAGGGTAACGAAAAGGATTTCGAGGTTTCCAACAGCCCTTTTGCTTTTTCACCAGGTCAACTGAACAAACTGCTTAACCCAAAGTCATTATCTGCCTACAAGGCACTGGGAGGCTTAAAAGGCCTTGAGAGAGGTCTCCGAACCAGCTTGACAGCTGGCCTGTCTGTTGACGAAACGCGCCTCGATGGACAAGTCTCGTACCAGGAAGCCGTCGATGCAGGATCTGACAAAGCAGTGTCAGACCCCGCCTTGGGACGATCAGACTCGAGTGCTAGCGTGAGCACGCGGGAAGTCAAAGGCCAGTTCGAAGACCGGCTACGTGTCTACAGGGACAACCGTCTTCCAGAGAAAAAGGCAGACAGCATCCTGGTCCTAATATGGAGGGCTTATAACGACAGAATTCTCATTCTCCTCACCATAGCGGCCGTCATTTCCTTGGCCTTGGGCATTTACGAGAGCGTTGACGGAGGTTCGGGCGTGGACTGGGTGGAAGGTGTCGCAATTTGTGTTGCCATCATTATTGTTGTCACCGTCGGTGCCGCTAATGACTGGCAAAAGGAACGCCAATTTGTCAAGCTCAACAAGCGAAAGGACGATCGAGAAGTCAAGGTCATTCGATCGGGAAAATCCCTCCAAATTTCTGTCCACGATGTCACTGCAGGCGATGTCCTCCACCTCGAACCCGGCGACGCTATCCCCGCTGATGGTATCTTCATCACGGGGCATGGCGTCAAATGTGATGAATCGTCGGCCACGGGCGAGTCCGATCAAATGAAGAAGACTCCCGGCGAAGAAGTTTGGCAGCGTATACAAGACGGCACTGCGACCCAGAAACTTGATCCTTTCATCATCAGCGGCTCCAAAGTCCTCGAGGGAGTCGGCACCTATCTCGTCACCAGTGTTGGCACGAACAGCTCGTACGGAAAGATCATGATGAGCCTTCAAACCGGAAACGATCCAACTCCTCTGCAAGTCAAACTCGGCAAGCTAGCGAACTGGATTGGTGGACTTGGCTCAGGCGCTGCCGGTCTCTTGTTTCTCGTCCTCCTGATCAAGTTCTGTGCACATCTCTCGGGCGATACACGACCGGGAGCTGTGAAGGCACAGGAGTTCTTGGACATCTTGATCGTCGCCATAACAGTCATTGTGGTTGCCGTACCAGAAGGACTTCCACTGGCCGTCACACTGGCTTTGGCATTCGCCACCACCCAGATGTTGAAGCAGAACAACCTTGTGCGGGTGCTTCGAGCTTGTGAGACAATGGGCAATGCCACAACGATCTGCTCCGATAAAACGGGTACTCTGACGCAAAACAAGATGACAGTGGTTGCTGGGACTGTCGCTGCAAAGGAGAAGTTTGCCTCTTCGCAATCGGACGAGAGCTCAGTGTCAATTGCGACGCTGTTCGGCAACCTGAACGCTGAGGTCAAGGAGCTGTTCCGGTTATCCATCACTCTCAACAGTACAGCGTTTGAAGGCGAAGAGAAAGGCGTTGCGACTTTTATCGGATCCAAGACAGAAGTCGCACTACTGCAGCTTGCAAAGGACAATCTCGGCCTCGACGACCTAGCTGCCGAGCGATCGAGCTATAAGATCAAGCAACTCATTCCGTTTGACTCGGCTCGCAAGTGCATGGGAATAGTTATCAAGCACGCCGGTGGCTATCGCCTACTCGTTAAAGGTGCCGCAGAGATCATGCTCGCCAACGCGACCAAGACTATCGCAAATGTCTATGACAAGCAATACCAGGACACAGACATGACCGCAGAAGAGAAGGAAGGCGCCTCAGCCATTATTGACGAGTATGCCCAACACTCTCTCCGTACAATTGGCATGCTCTACAAAGACTTCTCACAGTGGCCACCTGCTGGAGCGAAGACACTCGAGGAAGATCCGAAGATGGCCGAATTTGCAGACATCTTCCACGAGATGACGTGGATCGGCGTCGTCGGCATCCACGATCCTTTGAGAGAAGGTGTCATCGAAGCCGTTGCGCAATGCCACAGTTCAGGGGTCGTGGTTCGCATGGTCACTGGCGACAACATCACTACTGCTCGCGCAATTGCCAGTCAATGCGGCATCCTCCGCGAGGACGAAGATGGCATTGTCATGGAAGGACCCAAATTCCGCCAGCTCTCCGACCAAGGAATGGACAACATCCTACCGCGGTTGCGTGTCCTCGCTCGTTCGTCCCCTGACGACAAGCGTATACTTGTTGGGCGCCTGAAGCACCTTGGTGAAACTGTCGCTGTTACCGGTGACGGTACTAACGACGGTCCTGCCTTGAAGATGGCCGACGTCGGTTTCAGTATGGGCATTGCTGGCACGGAAGTCGCCAAGGAGGCTTCTTCCATTATCTTGCTCGACGACAATTTCTCTTCGACGATAACCGCTCTGATGTGGGGACGAGCTGTTAACGACGCAGTCAAGAAGTTCTTGCAATTCCAGATCACCGTCAACATCACGGCTGTGGTCTTGACCTTTGTGTCTGCCGTCTCCAGTGACACAAACCACTCGGTCCTTACAGCAGTGCAGCTCCTCTGGGTCAATCTCATCATGGATACACTTGCAGCATTGGCTCTTGCCACAGACGCTCCTACCAAGAAGATCCTCGACCGCCCGCCACAGCCAAAGTCCGACCCTCTTATCACCATCAACATGTGGAAGATGATTATTGGACAAGCTATCTACCAGCTCGTGGTGACATTTATACTATACTTCGAAGGCATGGCAATCCTGGGCTACCGACCCGACCAGCGCAGACAACTCGACACCATCGTTTTCAACGCTTTCGTGTGGATGCAGATCTTCAACGAGCTTAACAACAGAAGATTGGACAACAAGTTCAACATCTTTGAAAACATCCACAAGAACTTCTGGTTCATCGGTATCAATTGCATCATGGTTGGTGGACAGATTATGATTATCTTTGTCGGTGGCCAGGCGTTCAAGATCACTGCTCTGAACGGCACACAATGGGCAATCTCTTTGCTCGTGGCGTTGCCGTGCTTGCTGTGGGGTGTTCTGGTCCGAATCTTCCCAGATGCCTGGTTTGCAGTCGTCTTCAACGCTGCACAAGCTGGACTGGGTTTCGTGCTCAAGCCGATCTGGAAGGTTATGCATGTTATTTTTCACCCTGTCGCCCAAATGTTTCGCGCCATCTCGCGAGTCACGAAGCGAAGTGTACGCACGATGACCGGCAAGAAAGCTTCCAAGGAGGAAGAACAAGAACAGACACCGGTCGATGAAGAACGACCATCCATTGCGTTATCAGAGAAGCGACCAGCAACTGATGAGACTACCCGGGTTCCATTGACCCTCGCACCAGCGTCAAGCGAAGCCACCAACGTGACCGGAAAAGGCAAAGGCAGGGACAGCGAAAACCACGACGAGATGAAAGATGTGCAAGTGCCATCTTTTTCCATCACTGGTCCATCGTGAGACCTTGGTGTCATGGTCAGGAGTTACCTGTTTCATTTGTACAAACGCTACACATCGGCGAATCTTCACTTCTTGTTGATATTAGGGATTGATTTGCACTGGCGTTCAAAGAAGGGAGCGTACACCATACATTGCGCAGTTGGAACTTGCAACGAGATGTCATGACCATAGAATCTTGTGTGAGTATCTTACTTACGATGGGCAGCGGTGGGTAGGGTTTTCTCTTTGTGGAAGGCGTTTTCATCTGAGTGGGAAAGGGCCAGAATATTTGGAGGCGTTCATCACGAGCGGGAAAAGTCGCTGTATGGTACAGTGAAACGTGGGTTTTCTGATGTTGATCGGAAAACCAAGCTATGCTTCCTCAGCTGCAAGACGATAGATAGCTATATACACACGTTCGAACAAACAGGTTGAAAACACGACACTTATGGAATGTTTTCGTGCTGCCGCTTCTTCCTTCCCTTGTGTGTACCACCGCTCCTCCCGAGTTAGACCAGCATAACACGAGGTGACTACTTAGAAATTCCACCTTGGCGACTAAGTGTCAAGCTAAGGGCAAAAAGCCAGGAAAACGCAAGGCTGCCGACCAGCAGAGTCAACGATGTCACTGGCGACATCATCATTGAGCCCAGCGCCACATACGGAAAGTACTTGTACATCTCAACCTTGACTGCCACGTTTTCGCAAAGACAAACACCTGACTAGGGTACGAGTATCCGGCAGGCACCTCCGGCCTCCACATCCGCGCCCTACGCTATCCATTTCTTCAACATCATGTCATTTATTGTTTATTATCCACTTCGATAACATCTTCACATGGAAACATCCTTGGCCCCCAACCACCCGTGCCCGCCACCCAGCGTTTCAAGGCGTCCGGGCAATGAAATTCGCGGATCGCGGATCGTGATGAATCATCACTCTTGGCTTCAGATCCTCTTCCGCCCGGCTATCTCGCCGGGCAAAGCCATGTACCTGACTTACCTGTCGAGCCTGTCCAGTGTCCACCATAAACATTGAAGCATTCTAGTTAAGCTGGGCCCTTGCAAGGTATGGTATTGCCCGAATCCGAGTACGATTGGGAGCAGAACGGTATCTTTCGCCCCAGCCACGCCTGATCGTGCTGTGGGCTTTGCACAGTGTATGCTTGAAATCGCCGTTGGACCCCAATCGCGCCTCTTGTGTGGGTTTGGGAGCCTTGTCTTGCCTTGCTGTGCCGTCGCTCCGATGAGCGCACAATAGCGGGGCGTGTGTCCGTGCGCTGGCAAGGCCATTTTGAACAGATAAAACGCAAGGAAGGGGCATCGGCCTCATGTGGAATTCCTCCAGCGTGCGAGGTGCAAGCATTTGTGTTGCAGGAGCGTGATGGATTTCCACAGATATAGCCAAGGAGCCGAAGGATGATTTCACTGCATAGTGTCCGCGAAGTTGCAATAACTCATCGACATTTGCAGATTTGCATTTGAGAACGTAATCGAGAATTACCACATTCGTGATATTAGTGCCGACAGGATCAAGCCCATCTTAGCATTTACTCCTCTTTGCGCCCTTTGCTTTGGGCATCCCTATCGCGTGCCGCTCAAGGTGTTCAAGCTTTTCCTGCAACAGTGGCCCGAAAAGCGTTCCTCGGTGCCTGTACCTTGTCCCGCGTGCTCAGGCCCCCAGACCTCCCTCATGCATGTCAAGCTCCAGGATGCGGAATCCGAAAAACTCTCCACGGACTAAACGTTCCGCACCCTAGTCTAGGCGAGGCTGACTTCGCCTAAGATGACCTCTTATTGATGGTCAGGGCGGGAGAGAATGCGAATACGAATGCTCTTTTCTGCTCAGCTGGGGTAGGTGCTCAAAGGCTGTGGGCGAGTATGGCGTGCTGGGTGACGGAAGAGTGAGCATTGATGAAACTCGACGATTCTCATGCGCTGTTGTATAGGGTACGGCAAGTGGCGAAAATCAATCAATGCAAGTAGTACGCATGATCGAGTCGAAGCTTTGACGTGGATTGTTGTAAGGGGTTTTAATGTTCGTCCACTTCTCGCTCCTGCATTGACGAGGGACACAATGAATGGGTTTAGCCCTCGACTTCATCTTACAGCTCCAACACATGCGAGCACATCGCAGACTTTCCATTGAACTGGTTAGACATCGTAGTCACTCTTTTTCAAGACATATGAAGGACCAGGGATCACAGTACGGTAGAGCTTGAACGTGTAATAATCGTATCTGGTATCTTCCATTCCAACTGCTGGTGGCGCTCTTGCGCTTCCACGTCCACTATTGAAAACGCCAGTCCCGCTTACATGATGACATGAGAAAACTGATGGAAACTTTCGGTGAAGGCGTGGCATAGATACATAGTATGATCAGGGTTGTTGATGATGATTAGATATTAATAGTTTCTTTTTGGGGTCGTATCATTGCGTGTAGGTAGGAGGTTTCCCTGTCGGGCCTTGTCCTTTGCCTCTTGGCCGTCTTGGACCACGTGCTGGTCCCTCTGGCCCTTTAACATCCGGACCGCTGGCCGGGGGACCGCCACCTGGTGGACCACCTGGACCACGACGGCTACCCTTGCCCGGAGGTGGACCCTTCATGGCAAGACTGCTTCTCTTCCGCAGCTTCTCTCCAAAGAGCCAGAGAAGGATCGGGACGGGGATGCCGATACCAACAGCGGCAAGTGCCAGGACGGTGTTGCCCCAGCCGTAGTCGAGGGCCTTGTACATAGCAGGTGCGAATAGTGGGAAGCTGAAGCCGGCCAGTGATCGCAAGATGGTGACAGCAGCTACAGCCGAAGCAGCAAACCGGGCGTAGGTGTCGACGAGATATGTGGTGACGCACTGGAAGGCGGCGATGGTACCAATGCCGAAGAGGAACGAGCCGATGTTGGGCACAATCCAGTGAGTCTTGTTCTGAGCAGACCACCCATACACCAGGAGACCAACCGGCACAAAGAATGCAAAGGGAATGACGATAGGCATGCGGTATTCTGGCTTGCCTATGTGCTGCGGGTGCTTGGCCTTCAGTTTGCGATAGATCTTGTCGCCAGCTTTGCCGCAGAGAGGGGCACCAATAAAGAAGCCCAAACCGAGGGAAATGTAGTTGAGGCCGGAAATACCGAGACTTTCTCCGTAGACCGTCCCGTAGAGCGCAGGGAATGTCGAGAGGGCGAGGTATAGGACGCCGTACGAGAACGCCATGTAGAGAGCCAGGACCTGGACAATGGGCTGGGTGAAGAGCATGCCAAACGACCGACCCATGGTCTTCAGAATCTTCTTGACAATAGGCTGATCGACCTCGCCTTCACCTTCCGCGAAGTAACGGCTGTCGCCGGTCTGCTTGCGGATCATCTTGGCCTTTTTGTGCAGGATGTAAGGAGCGTAAGTTTCGTTGAGCTTCCAGAATCCGGCAGCCAGAATAATGGCATTGACAATCGACGAAGCATAAAACATCCATCGCCAGGTCGATTTCTCGGCAACCCAAGCACCCACAATGGGACCGATGGCGGGGCCGAGAAGGGGTCCCATCGCGTAGATACCCATGGCTTTGCCACGCTCTTCCGGCTTGAACAGATCACCGAGGACGCCACCACCAATGGCAAGTGGAGCAGAGCCTCCCAGGCCAGACAGGAAGCGGAAAGCCAAAAGTTGACCAGCGGATTGAGAAAAGCCACACGCGGTGTTGAATGCCAAGAACACGATGTTGGCGGATTGCAGGATGATTACACGACCGTAGAGTTCGGAGAGTGGACCCAAAACCATAGGGCCGACGGCATAGGCCAGTACGAAGATGGACAGGCACATCTGAAGCTCGAAGTCGCTCGTGATATTGAAGTCCCTCTGGATCTGGAAAAGAGCGGGCGCAATCATGGATGAGGCGAGTGGTGAGAGGAAGGTGAACGCAGCTGTGAGCCCGGTAATAGCCCATTTCTTCTTCATGGGCCAGTTCTTCGGGTTTAGAGGGTCATCGGGGCCATTGAACGTGACCTGCAAAATCGTGGTTAGTCATAATCTTCCTCTGTGCGTCCATTCTCAAGCAAGGCTTACCTCGAAGGGATTCTTCGGCTTCTTGGGACCTCCCGGACCACCTGAACCGCCGGGGCCACCACCTGGCTTCTCCTTCGCCAACAAGGGGTTGGGCGTGGCAGGTTCATTCTGAGCCTCAACATCAAACTTGGATGGGTCTTTCCTATCTCCATGACCATGACCATGACCGTGGTCTTCCTCACATGTACACCAAGACTCGTGCGAGTGTTTACTTGTTGTCCTGTGCATTGGAGGAGTCATCCGTTGTGAAAGCGGTCTCTTCTCGTCGCGAGGATATGAATTACGAAAGGTGTTCATGGCCAGTGTCTCGTCCGACTGGGTAGGATAACGTGGAACTGACTGTTCGTACAGGGATTCATTGTTGTTGAGGTAGCCCTCGGCCAGCAATCTTTGGTTGGCTACAAAGTCTTGATCACGGTCAAGGTACTGCTCATTGCCGAGTACTCTAGAATCTCGCGTTCGAAAGGAAGGGGCGTAGGACTGTATCGAGTCTCTCTGTTGGTGAGATCGCATCGACCCCTGATCGTCATAATGGCCGACGTGATAGTCTGGGCCATCGTCATAAAGCACAGCGAAAGTAATCTCACTGCTGGCACGGTCGGAGCCAGGTGAGGGTTCAGCGGGTAACGAGCGGTGTCGATAGGGTTCTGTTGAGTTCAACCGTCGTAACGAGGGAAATCTCGAGTTCATCGCGGGTTGTGACAGAGGCCGGAGAAACCCATTGTTGGTGTTGTTTTCCTCCATTTCGGCGGCTCTTGAGGAAGGTCGAGGAGCTGTATTATGATCGCCAGAAGAGGCTGGGAGCGTGATCGGGGGGTATCGAGGAGGAGACGGTGGTTGTGGGTGGTTGGTTAGAGAAGTTCCGGGACGCGATTGGAAGTCGTAGCTCTGCGCGACTTCCCAGCTGTCCCACGAGTTGGGTGCCGCCAGTGTGGACGAGGGATGGTAAATTATGAACGAGTGTGGTGTTTTCGTCGTCGACTATTACGGCGGCAACAACGACAAAAACAAAAATCGAAATGTCGAACGAGGTGTCGAGACAGGGAAGGCAGGGCGGTGGTAAAGGGAGCGAGCGAAGGTGAAGTAGCAGAGTCGACAAGGAAGGGAGGCAGCCACGGACAAGAATAAGGTCCACCGGGTGGGCGAGATGACGAGGGTAGGAACTCGATTGGGGAGCCTGCTGGGTTGGCGGCTCGCGAGCAGGGCGTGTGAAAGAGAGACAAAAAGCGGGCTGCGGTGCAGGTAAATACACAGTAGTCGAAAGGCTGCTAAGTTACGGGGTTTGCGAGGTGCGAGGTGAGTGGGCTGTGAGGCTAGCCTGCAAGAGACTGCTTGAGGCACCAGGTGCCAAACCCTCTTAGGCTGGTGTGATGCCTCCGACCGGGTCTTGGACGCCGACCTGGAACTGCTGGGGATAGTCGCACGTTAGTACTATCCGGGAATAGACGCCTATGGTGGGTTTGGGTTTGGGTTTGGATTTGGGAATCTTTACCAGATAGCCTGGGGCTGTCCTCGCTAGCAACACGGTGTTTTTCGGGCCCAAAGAGTTTGAGGCTTTGTCGTTCCAATGATATTATCTTGCCACTTCAACGGCCAGTCGGTCGTGGGTTGTTGTATGAGCAAGCGAGTGGGTGACCAAAGAAAGAACAATTTGTCCGAGTAATATGTCGCGAGTTTCTCGTACGGATTGTGTGACAAAGATACGGTCGCCGGAGCAGGCCTTGGACGACTATGGACAGAGATTGGGGAATGTCGCCTACGCGACCTTCGGCTGGCCTTTGGTTGTTGCTATCTGGAGAGGTGGCAAGCTGAAAGTGATCAATAATGATGATAGCCAGAGGAATCACGAATAACCATGACGACTAGCCTTCACACGGGCAGCGCAGTAGGATAAGACACATCTACACGGTACTATGAAACGCCCCAATTGATCTCGATATGAGGCTGGCAATGACTGATGGCATCGAGGACACGGGATGCTCTGGTATGCACTTTTGCCGCAGTCATGGTGACATGGCATGTCAGAGCATGGATACATGGGCACCGGGTGAGTCAATCATTTCGCTCATGACAGCTATCGTGCATATCTCGGACGTGTAACTTTCAACGGTGGCCTGTTTTGAGCAGCTCGCACGACCTGCATCATCACGAGAGGCAGCGACAAGGGTTGCGCGAGTGACAGGCTGTTGCACGCCATGCTCGTCATTACTTACTCCCGCCCCGAGTTTCTTGATCAGACAAGATCAAATGCGTAGAGATGCGCAGGTAAATCGCAGTTCCAATCGAGCAGTTATCCTTAGGCGCAAAAATCTGTCCTTGAAGTGCAGTTGCTTTCAGCTGTCGGAGGCGGGGGACAAGCAACAGCCTTAGTGGAGCGATGGAGGAAAGCATTGGCCAGTCGGAGACTTGGGTGCAGCTCAAACCGTGCTTGGTTTGCCGCAAACTGCCCCCATTTGAGCGATGGCGATGTGGATGCGTTGCTAAATTGAGTCCGTAGCGCAATCATTAGCGGCATGTATCGGCGGGGTGGTCTGAGCAGCAATCTTGATCTTTGGCAAATCAAGCAGGCCGGGCCCCTGTCCTCGCTTGTCTTCTCCACGGACTTCATCGTCCGACAAACCGACTAACAACGCCTCGTTCCTTGCCGCTTGTTCGTTTCAAGCTTGGTCAAGATCATCTGAACCAATTGTTCTGACCCTTGGTGCGATGCTTGAAAGCTGGCCCGCAGATGCCGTCGTCACTGGACTCATCTGCAAACTTTCAAGATGACATGCTTGATAAGTTGTAAAGCGATCATGACCTGGAGTCATAGGCGATGATGATCGAAACACAAACGGCATTTTCGGTCCAGACTCCAAAGTGTGCCTTTTTGCAAAAGCTTTGCATCTGCTGCCAGCCTCGTGGAGGGAGTGGCGAAAAGAGAAAAATGCAAGGGCAGATCCACATCTGGCTCAATTTCCTCTGCCCACCTGCCAATTTCCTTGGCGCCCCTGAACCCAATCGACCGTCGAACTCCGACGTGATATACAATACGTAGTCATTGAGCCTCAGTATACTATCTCCCTAGGACTGCTTTCGCATCAGAACAACCGTTTCAATACATGCAATCGATTAATGAATCCCGCCAGCTCAATCTTGAAACAGCAACAACACGCAGAAATTTTCCTCAAAAGGTCATAATCGCGGAACTTACCATGTCGGTTGATGTATCGTCTTGTCTCGAGTAGCCTCGCCGGTTGACTCCTCAGACGCGTTACTGTAAGCCGCTTTCGCGAAAATGATAATTGTTGTTGAGAGATCCGAGAACAGGTTCTCCGATCGTCTCTCCGTTCATGGCTCGCAATTTGATATAGCCGCTTTGCGAACGCGAGCTCATCTCGCCAGACTGTAATTGGCCTCGAAGCAGTTTCTCAACTGAACACACGTCCGGTGAATCAGAGCGACCTCAAATCCAAGCCCAGCCAAGGTCGTCACCACCAATAATGCCGCTAGTCATGCACGCACTTTGTCACTCCGCTTCCGTTCGTTATCCGTTCATCCCACCCTTCACTCTGCGAGGAGAGCAGAGACAACTCGACAAGTCCGCCTTCCACCGCTTCTTCCGAGTGGATCGGATTCGTCAGCTTGCACTTGTGACTATACCGGAAACATCTCATAGCGCCATCGGGGATGTCCACAACAATACTAGACGATGCTAAACGTTCGACACAACAGCGATAGCTACGTCGCCATTCGCAAAGAATGCCCGACACGGCTGTCTCATTTGAGACACATTAACCCATTGTCTACGGAGTACAAGTATTAGCCATTGATTTCACAGCCGCATGATCGAGCGGGGCACTGGAACATTTGTGAAAGCACACTTGGCCTCGGCCTTGACCTTTGTCGATGTGGCACTCAAACAGGTGCCGAGTAAGCCGTCTTTTCTTGGTGTTTCAACCCCAGAACAACGTGGCTTCTTGCCGGCCTGAGCCTCAGAACCCGGAGAAATCTGCTTCGGGCGTTGTGACAAAGCGTGTGCAAAAAGGCAAGACGGCAATCAACTTGATAGCCCCCAATGCCCCGCATCAAGGGTGTTAGAGGAAAGTGCTTGCTCAGGATCCCTATCCCCACAGATACTTGTTGTATACGGCCCTGGATTCCTGATGAACATGATACACTCATGTAACCTCCGTCACAGTTTTGAGAGTCACCAGATTGCGCATGCGGCTGTGGACACCGGTACCGTGATCCCAGCTCTTCAAATGTCGCGACTGACTGTCGATGAACCGATCATTTAGTCCAGACCATAAAGGTATGCGACGCACTATGGCGGCAAAATACCGTTGCGACCTTGCAGAAACCGTACTCGTAAATTGACAAATGCGGGGCACTTTTGGCTCGATGTCCGGTCTTGCTCGGGGTTCTTTGCCAATCAAGGCAGCCCCGTTCAGGTGCCGCTATGATGTCCGAATACAGTCAGCGACATTGATAGACGAGTATGCCCTAGGTGCTTGGTGGTGTCCAAACGTGCCAGCACATCAATCTTCTGCCCAAGGGCTGTGGATAGGAGGACAGAATATTTTTGATATCGTGCTACTCCGTACCGGTGTGAGGAATGCACAGTGAAGGACGGAAATTTCCCAGCTGAACTCTCATTTCGCTTCTGACTTCAGCGGCGCCAACGCGCATGCTCAGTATGCAAGTCATGTGCCTCCAGCCTCTCACTTTTCAGCTTGAGCACCAAATTGCCCAACGGTGAAAAGGTGTGTCCGTTTCTAGAAAGAGCCCTAAGCCAAGATTCGTCCTTCACTTCTGGGAGAAGTTAGAGCTGAGATCAGAGTTCTCAAGTACTATTGTATTGCGCTGCCCTTGGTGCGACGCAGATCTTCTGATAAGCCGGCTTGTTCTTCAACGGACTGGCATTTGAAATCTTCATGCTCTTTATAGACGTTAGGTGAGGCTAGCTTTTCTCTTTCCTCGCCACTGTCGTGCACGATAACTGCGCAAGAGCCTCTCGAGTGCTTGGGGGAAGTAAAGCTGAAAATTCTCGGAGGCTTGGACTCTTGGCAGGAAGATAGTATTCAGGAGTGGATAGGACTCGTAGTTCCTTGTGACCGAGGATACTGTGAAGAAAGGCCCAAGTCCTCTGCTCTCTCATGTCTCGATCTCGGTGGAGTCTGGCTCAGGTATGGTTTGACCTTGCCCGCTTAGACTTCCCTGGCCAAGGCTTTACGTTGTACAAACAGCGTGCCACCGCCAGAGAAAGTGAGACAGCCGAGAGGCTTGCCTTCGTAGATTTGCCAGAAAGTTCCAACGATTCTTTCTCCGATTCTCGGTGATGGTGGTGGCTGATTTGTGTCTCGGGATGGGCCACTTGCAGCGAAAAGATTGCAGAAGCTCCAGACAAATAACCCGATAGATTGGAAACAAGTCGTGTCCAGAGCCGCCGCTCTCGACACTATAGCCATATTCTCTGCATATGCTGCTAATATCGACTTGCTCCCAGCCACCTGGGTTTTGTACTGATGTATCAAATCGCTTCAGCAAGCGCAGCGGCCCGCTCACACCCAATACTGCATTAGATTGGATTCAAAGCCAGAATGCTCGCCTGGATGTCGCCGTCTGAGACAAGAGCTGCATTAGCCATCTTGAAGAGTCTCGTGGACGCGAGACAACCTCGATATCTGGGTCTCGCACCAGGTTGCCAAGCATTGGCTTGCCGAGACAGTCGAGTTTGCTTCCGTAAAATATGACAGCGCGAAAAGAGAGCTTTCAGATTTCGGGGTCGGGGAGGTTTTCGTGTCGTCTAGGCTGTTCCTAGCCATGCGATGGAGTCTAACCGAGCTGTCAGGTCGCCATTTGAGGAGGAAAACGTAGCCGGAGCCCTTGTGTCATGGATGTCGGGGTCATAGATCGGCGTGGCCGTACCGAGTCATTTTGACTGCACGACGTTGCCGTGACCATCTCTGTCGCTGTTTGCTCTCCAGACGCCTTCTTCGACTTCCCCCGTATCGGCAAACCACTCCCTCTTCCATATCTCCGCGCGGGCCTTGACTCTTTCGAGGATCTCTTCTGCGGCTTTCCAGGCGTTGGCGCGGTGGCCGCTGCTCACGACAACGGCTATGCTCTCTTCTTCGATCTTGACTTCGCCGAGACGGTGCACGATGGCAACTTTCTCCAGTCCATGTTTTTTCTGCACGTCCTCGGCAATCGTATATAGAGATTTAAGGGCAAGAGAGGGGTAGGCGGAGTAGGAGAGACGAGACACGGGTCGATGGTCGAAGTTGTTACGGGTAGTGCCTAGAAACAGGACATTTGCACCAGCGGTAGGTGAGCGAGTGAAACGAAGATATGCGGAAATGTCGAGAGGATCATAGACCAAAGAAATGAAGATGGTCTCGGACTTGAGATTTTGAGGGAAGTTGGAGGGGTCCAGGACAGACGAGGATGACTTGGGTCTCTGAGCACCATTGGCGCCGTTCATCAACGGAGCCGACGGTTCTGTGCTCATAGCGGCAGTGTGGTAGACGAGTACGTGCGGTGCGACAGCAATCGAGTGTAGTCTTCTTCGATGCCTTTTAGGGTCAGCAAAAAGTGAAAATTGTCCGACCTTCACGATGCGCCGGATCTCCTGGGATTCCTTTCTGCAGCTTGTTGCGTCGTGAATCCCACGTTTTCAACGCGCCATCGATGTTTGCTGTTCTCAGTCAAAAGTTCTGGCATATGACGGGTATGGCCGCGCCTTCCAGTGAGAAGGAACATTGTCGTTGCCCATCACTTTTCGATGCTAGTACGTCATAGGAGTTCGGCGACTTTGCCATCCCACCTCTCACCTGCATCCCACTCGTCTATCCTTCACTCTCGGTTCACAGGTTGCTCAAATACAAATTTGCAAACGAAACTTATCGCGAACGTCGATACCATGATCGATTCGCTGGTATCATCTCTCCTGCGTCCTCCCGCGTGGACAACTCATCACCCACCCGCGCCTCGTAAGACAGCTCATCGGCGCATCCCATTCGCTCCCAGGTCTCCTGCAAAACCCTATCCCCACACACTCGAAAATTAATTGTCCGGATCTTGCAAAAAACACAGCTTCTCCCCATCTTCAATGGAGCCACGTCTATGTCTCACCGCCTCCCCTTTTAACCCTCCCTTTCCACTCAGATGGGACGTAACGACCATTTTATGTGTCTAAGATCCTCCCCTGCATATGAATTGGCCTTAAACAGAAATCATGCCTTCCTAATCCAGAACTTCATGACACGACAGTGGTAATGAAGTGGCTGGGACGCATTCGGATTGGATGAAAGGTATATGCAAGATATGAGACGGCGCGATCTTGCTTATGGTTCATGGATGCATGAACAAAGTACCGTCGGCAGGTACACGATCCGAGTTTCTGATCAGACTCAGAAATGGTTTGAACCTGAGCTTGTCGCAACATTACATATTCGTCTACTGTCGTGAGTATCAAGGTACATTACCAAAGAAGTGGAGTGTTTCTACATCATGGTCTTACTCGGTCGCCATGCAAATGACAGCTCCTAAGCCCTCCCTTCTCCAGCTTTTTGTAGCTCCTCCCTGAACGACACATTCTACCTACCGCCAGAGTACACTTTCTCGAACCCGAGAGTGTTGGTATTTGTACCGGTGCTGTCGCAACCATATTCTGAGGATTTGCTCACTGCGGGACGGTTGCAACGGCTTGCTTCTTCTGCAGATACGGCAACGGCGTCGTATCAACAGGCTTCTTTTCCCTCCTCCAATCCTTAATATGCTGCAACACAATCCCTGCCGCACTCTCCGGTGTGTCTTGTCTACCAATGCACTCCACAAAATCACCCTCCGGGTCCATCACGTAGAAATATATGCTGTGGTCAACCAGGTAATCTTCTTCACCAGGCGTCAGCTCCGGCGGTGTAGAAAAGTATACACGATACTGCTTGCATACGTCCTTTGTCTGCTGCCACGTTCCCACCAGGCCGGTAATCGAGGGGTGGAATTCGGCGAGGTACGCTTTGAGGACGTCGGGTGTATCGCGGTTCGGGTCGCAGGAGATAAATATCGGTCGGACGGAGTTCGGGGCCTTCTCTTGGAGGATATCGAGCGCATCGCCCATCTTGTCGAGCTCGTCGGGGCAGATGTCAGGACAATGGCTGAATCCAAAGTATATCTGCGCAGCACAAAGTGACGTTAGCCCGCATATTGCTTAAGTGTTTCATGGACGACGCTTCTCCATGTCGTTTCTCTGCTTGCTGTGCGGACGGACGTACCAGTGAATACTTCCCCAGCAGCTCCTTCTCCGTAAACTCGTTCCCATCCACATCCTTCAATGTGAACGGGCCTCCAACCTTCGGTTTCCCATATCCCTTGCTCATCTCGACGATCCTCTTCCTCTCGAGCCTCTTCTTTTCGTATTGGAAGTAAAACACCATGCCCGCACCGACGGCGATGAACAAAGTCGCTGATCTGAATGAGAAGGGCTATTCCAAATAGTGCGTCAGAAAGGTGTGGCTTGACGTACCGCGGATGAAGATACGTACGCCTGTGCGATGGTACAGCCTGTCTCCTGCTGCTAATCGCCGAGGGGAGGATGTGAAGGCGCGACATTGTGACGAGAGAGGATAGCGGCGTGGTAGAGACTGCGATTGAATTGGAGATGGTCTGATCGAGGAACATGTTGCCTGCCGGTGCAGCGAGCGGGATTTCGTCGAGGTCGGCTGGGCGACAAGCCGCCGCAAGGTGCGCTGCAAGATATGTGACCGTCCAGACATTCTGTCGCAAGCTCTCGCATTGAATGAATGGAGATCGTGGTGGTGGCTGACGCCCGCTTGAAATGTAGCTCGACTTTCAATTGACGCTACGGAGAAAGAATGCTCCGCCGCAACGGTGAGCTGTCTATGCAGGTAACGCAGGCATTCAACACCTCTTATACCGTCGGAAACTCAGGTAGGAACTTTTTGCATTCATGATGTTGTTACAGGTTCATCATTTGTTGCTTTCGATCCTCAGGTTCCCCGCAGATTGTCATCGCATCATAACGCCCGGTCCGCCCACAAGCGTCTCCGGCCCCAATGGAGTTTCAACATCAAGCCAACCATTCCAATCCCATGCCATTGCAGAAGGGCCTCCGAGCCACTGCTCAGTTGGAAGACTCATCAAGTCATACATCTGTGGGGGACAATTGAACCACGATGTGTCCATCTTCGTTGTCTCCCCCTCATATCCAAATCCAGGCTGAGCGTACCCCATCATCGGAGCCGCATGGCCAACAGAGGAATGCCCATCCCGGTTGCTGCACATCTCAGACTCGTCGCTTGCGCTAGAAGCCTGGTGTACAAGAAGTGGTGGCTCTAGGTTATCCCGTCTCGTTGGAGGAGTGCGAAGCAGTTTACGCAGAATGGCGGCTGCTTTCACACACAGGTCGCTTCGTGCAGACATATCCTCAAACCGGGCCTGGCACCGATGAAGCACCCGGATGAACTCGGTACGGTCAGCATCGTCGGACCCCGAGTCGAGGAGGACAATCAACGTCGATGCCGCTAGAAAAGCTTGGAAGCTCCCCAGTGAATAGACGAACCATCGATAGGGCTTAAACCTATGTTCACGCCAGAGGTCCTCGTGGTTCCTCAGAATGGCCATTGCCGACGTCGTGCAGTGTGCTCGACTCTGGAGGGCTTGGTCGCGGGAAAGCATCATTCCCCGACTTGACATGGATCGATTGGTTTGCAGATACGGCCGGTGAAGCATAAGCCGCAGGTAGTGTACATAGTTGTTCAGGATAAGCTGGTGCGCGACGTGATAATTTGGAAGTTGCTGTCCGTCCGCAAATCTAGCTTCGTGCTCCTGCTCTTCTTCGGTGATCCGGTGTTCGAGCTCGAGCAGACCGCTCACCGATCCGCGGGTCCTGGCAAACTGACATATGTCTGAGGCCAGCGAATACAGCTTGAACTTGAGAAGAATGTATGACATTTTCGTTGGCGGCCTCGGCTCAGATGCATTAGAGTGACGGTGCAGCGTTCCGTTCAACAGGATGTCCTCATCGTCCAGGTCTGCAGGATTACGGACAGTAGCTGCATCCGTAAGCTTCATCGGAGCCAGATTCCCCAGCATAGCATTTTGAATGGTGTATAGTAACATCAGACCTGCCCAGCAACGGCGTCTCTGCTCACTTCTGACTGGGTCTAGGCCCAGTTGCGATGGATCGATGTGGCAACCAATGGACACGCAGATATGGAAAGTCGTGCCCAACAACGACCATGAGGGTCCCGAAGAATGTGAAATCGCGTATATGAGAAGCACCAAGGCCTGTACGGTGTGAAGGTTATGTCGCCAAAGGAATTCGTCCGCCGAAAGACATTTCATGGCTGCTGATCGATACTTTGCAGCGAGGCTCTTGATGTTGGCCGCAGGACTCGCTTCAAGTCCGATATCTGTCAGGAAAGGGTGGTCCGAATCCAAAGCGTTGACAGACACAGAGAGCACCACAAAAACTAAAGCTAAGAACGAGAGGGGCACTTCTCCAGGAGTACGGCGAAAGCTGGCGTATTCTGCGTCGAAGGCTGGGTCGTGCAGTATGTGGAATAGCTGTCGGACCTGAAGTCAGCATTCCATTGCTTGAGCAAGTGAATACGACAGTAAAGAGGGGGGTGTGAAGGAGGGTTCGAGAGGGTACCCCAAATGTCCTCGTAAGATACCAATAAATCCTTCCTAGAGATTACTTGGATTTTAAAGGAGATAATGAGTTTTCCATCGTTCGACGGTCTTCGGTCATGATACATCTCACCAAGGGCTGCCACACACTGAACAGATAGGTTGCTCTGGAGTCATGGGCAGAAAAGTGACTAGCCAGCCACTGAAAAGACAAAACGACTTACCGGTGAGAAGACCTCGAAGAAGATGTTCTTCAGTTCGTCACACTGGTGAAACAGAGGTAACAGCTCGAGAAGTGCTTTCCGCGATGCGCGGGACTCATCTGTGAACGGAAAGTTCGTGGACAGCGCTGGCGTTGAAGCAGACTGAATTAGTTCGTTGATGGCGTCTGCATCTGAGGTTGCAATCCCTGGAACGAAACGCTCATACCCATTCCCATACATCAGCACAGTCCCGACGGGAGGTGCGTCTGGGACGTCCAAATGGCTAGCGTCAGCCTCAGTCCATGGTGATGAGTTCAACGAGGATGGCTGTTGTTGAGATAGGCTATCAGGATGAGTCGAATATGAGTGTGGCCCTACATCAAGGCGGTGTTCCAGCATGTGCCCTTGTCTTTCAAGCATACTCTCGATTCGATTCAGTTTTTGCATGACTTCGTCCGAATTGGAGGCCGGAGGCATCTGAACAGATTGTCGAAGGTAAAAGCATGTGTGGCTGAAGCCACGTTTCGTGCAAGTCTCACAGAATGGACGCTCGCCAGAACATTTACTGCAAGCTCCGTTAGCAAGAAAACAGACAATGGTTCACCCATGAAAATAATTGATCCGTTGCAGATTGAGTTGTTTCAATGAAAAGTTTATAAATAATTGAAGTAGCCTCAACTCACATCTTCCTTTTCCTACAGTTCTCACAACTCAGCGGTTGTCGTTTTACTGTCTGAGGCATCATAACGAAGTCGCCTGGCCGGACAAATTAATCAACAAGTTCGAGCGCAAGAGGAATATTTTATTGGTTTCGCAATCAGCAAGAACAAAGCAGGCTCTCACATGGCTCACTCACACCAGTTAATGTTGATGCCGGAAGTGCTCGAGTGAACCGAAGATGACGGTGAGGAGATACGAAGAAGGGTTTGAGTTCTAGATTGAGCGGGGAGGAGTAAAGTCTGGGGTTGGTGGCGCCTGCTCAAGTGCATCAGAAGAATGGGTCTGATGGGCTGAACCTTCCGGGGCTCCATCGGGCACAAGCGCTGGGCCCCGGCTCTGCAGAGCACCCTGTCAACCCTTTCCGGCTTCTCCACAAATTACAATACCTTTGCCAGGTTCAGCAGGAGATCTTCAGTCGACCGACCATGGTGATCGCTGATGAAACCATACGAGTAGTATCATCCAGATCAAAGCTTCAGCAAACGACTATTGAGGTCCTGTGATCCTGTGGTTCCCCTCAGCAGAGATCTTAACTAGTGAAGAATCTAGTGAGAAGCTTACCACTGGATCTCTGTTTATCCGGAAGTATGACTTCTATCCCTATCCTTGCTTCTATTCTCTACGCGGTTAAATTAATGCACCAGCGCAGCTTAGGCTGGTCAGAATTCTGTAACCTCCTGCAACTCGGGAGATGGCGACTACGCCTTGCTCAAGAATGCGGCGACCGCAGAGGTAACGCTTTCAGTGTTCTCGAACAGGTGCCAGTGGGCGACCTTCGGTAGCACGGTAACATCCTCGCACCTGGGTATCTTTTCTTTCATCTTCCGGCACATGTCGGCTGGTGACACTTTGTCTTCCTCGCCCGTAATGATCAGCACTCTTGCCTTCAATGCAGATATATCAAGAGTGTCTTTGTGCGAGTCTGCGAGAGCCACACAAGCTTTGGCATACCCTTCTGGATCTTGCCCCAGCAGAGAAATTCGAGCGGCTGCAAGTGCTAGGGGATTTTGGGATTTACTGTGGTCTGACAAGCCTGCGCCAACCACAGCATCCACCACTCCCAGCATTCCTTTTCCGCGAGCAACTGCAGCCCGGGTGTAGGTGGCTTTGCTGGCGGCTTCCGGGAGCGGTGAAGGTCCGGGCCCTTGTAGGATAAGCGTCTTGACCAAATCTGGATGATCCAGAGCCAGCCTTATGGCGACCAAGCAGCCCATTGAGTGGGCGATAACGGTGAGATCAGAATCAGCACTTATGCCAGCCTGAGATATAACTTGAAACGCGTCTGATGCCAAAGAAGCAATACTTAATTTGCTCAATGGGGACGTCTCTGAAAGCCCATGGCCTTCAAAGTCGGAAAGGTGGTATGTCCAAGAGTCACCGAGCCTTGTGATTATGGGCTCGAAGTAGCCTGAGGTGCCTCCGAGCCCATGGATGAAAAAAATAGGCGGTTTTCCGTCACCGCCTTTTCGTTCATAGAATAGTCGCTTTGAGTCGACAGAAATCAGACCTTGCCCTTCGACTGTCCGCTCGTTTGTTACTGGCACGGCCAGCGTCACGACGTCGTCCAGGGTTGTGATTGTTGAATCAGGACTAGCGATTTTGTTGGTCAACGTTCCAAGGCCGGTCACCGAGATCTTTACGACATCCCCGGAGCGTAGAAAGATTGGGGGGTTGAGCCCAAATCCTACTCCTGCAGGCGTCCCTGTGGCTAAGATATCTCCTGGTTGAAGTGTCTGTGCTGCGGATAAAGTTTCAATCAGGACTGGAATACTGAAGATCAGGTCTTCGGTTGTTCCTTGCTGTCGTCTTTCGTCGTTGACGGTGGTTGTGACGGTGAGTACCTTCGGGAGGCGCTCCTTTGGAACAGCAATTGGACCTATTGGTGCGAAAGTATCAGGCCTGCGGACGCTGGTCAGCCTGATGCGATGGTAGAAGGCTTCTGATGTTTGCTCAGTCTTAGTTCACTCACGATTTGCCGATGTAGAACTGCTTGTGGTCCCGCTGTCGCTCGCGGGCAGTCACATCGTTGATGATTGTGAACCCCCAAACATGATTCAGTGCATCCTTCTGACTGATTTTGAAACCAGGCTTGCCGACAATCACACCAATCTCTCCTTCATAGTCGACAGACTCGGTGAAGCCTGGATGCGGGTATATCTCATCTCCATCGGCAATCGCGGAAGTCCATCGTTTGGTGAAAATGACGGGGTGCGTCGGCATATCGACTTTGTCCGAGCTGTCGTAGCTGTAAAGTCCGGGTGGTCAAAACTCTCCAAGACCAGCTACAAGCGTAGCAGTACTTACCCTGACGCATTGAACTCTTTAGCATGGGCCTGCCCACGATCAATATTGCAGTCCCAAACTCTCAGGAGCTGTACGTACAGCATAGTTCTTGCCAACCGCTAGGATATCGCGGCCGTAGATTGGAGGCAATAACCTCACACTGCTTCGGGGAAAGGGTTCGCCATCTTGGACAAAAGCTTCATCGCCTGCTGCGATCACCTCATAAAGACTGCCTACCGGTGTCCCAGAAATGTAGGCGAGCGGCGTAATCGTTTCGGATTCCAGATCAAGATGTCCAATGCGTGGTCGCTTGCTCCCTTCTGGAACGTATGCTGCATAGTTGGTCAAAGGGTGCCCTGCGGAAGCCGCGCCACTCAAAGATACTTCGGGCATGACTTGTTGAACTTAGTGACAGGTTTTCCAGATGATCGGAAGCTCGATGAAAGATCACGCTATTTCTCATATACAGATAATTTGTCGAAAACAAAATACATAACAATGCATCTTAGGTGTAGAAATTGTTGACGAGATCCGAGATCCGCGCTTCTGTCACCGATGCATGTCAACGGAACACAGTCCTACCAGTAGATTGAGCATTTCACTTGCTCAAGTCGGCATTTCTGCCGATTGTTGAGCGGATGAATGGACTGGAGAGACTGGTAAGGAAGGTGCGATGATGGCCTTCGAGATGGCGTCATTGTATGGACGTTGCGCCCCCGCCGAAGTCCGCTTTTCACCATGGCCTCTTTGAATCACTTTCGACACGGTCGTCCCCTATGCCTACTTCCAGTTCTCTTTTGTCACGGCCTTCTTTGGCCGGGCGTCTGCTCCGTCTTTCCCATCGCCAACCCGAGTTGCAAACCATGCTATTTATTCTTAAATGCCAAGGCAATTTCAAGCTTCAAAGGGTGAAGTGCAGGCCAGCGATCATTGTCCTTCTCAAAACCCCCGCAACTTGACCAAGCTTGAATCCCTGGAGCTTGATCTATCATTGCAGTAGTGCACGTCTGGTACCTCGTTGGCGTGAGGATCTGTTACAATGTGTTCGTTATCCATGCTGTGATCTGTCAAATTGCGTAGCTGGCGTGATGCCGATCAAACGTCCGGCATCTTACCGATGCTACCATTGGCCGGGGGGTTGCCGTTGCTTGCAGATGGCTTGAGAAGCGCTACCACGGGGATCAGCAAGGTCCAGGACGACTTCTGGTGCTTCCACAGTCAAAACCAGCTATGGAGGGTCTATGCAGAGGTCATGTTGCCACCAGAGTCCTGGAGAAGGAAAAAATCAATCATCTGGGTTCTCTCTCTTCTGAAGAACGCAACCTGTACCATCATCAGCTCTCTGAAGCACTTCACTCAGCAAAATGTCTTCCTACGATGCAGCAGATCAACTCGAAAAGTCCAATGCCGACCATAATGAGATCGAGCGGGTGCGCACGAAGGGTGGCCATATCGACGACCGAACTCAGCCCGCCCTTCCAGTCGTGCATCGAACTTTCGCCAACCCAGCACCATTAGGACTGCTTTCTTTCGCTACAGGTATGCTCTCACCAGCTGTTGAATGAGATTGGTACTAAAGCAAGGCTCTAGGCATATTCTTGATCTCGGCCTACGGTGTCCATGCACGGAACATCCATACGCCTAATGTCCTTGTTGCAATGATCATATTCTTTGGAGGCGTCTGCCGTGAGTCATCCTTCCCTTAAGTAGGAAGTCACGCCCTGGAGTGGCTTTGTCATGGCGTAATCGGTGCCTGCTGATCGCGGCCTACAGAATACATATCTGGCATCATGGAGTTCATCTCGGGTAACACATTCGGCGCAACAGTCTTCAGTTCATATGGAGCTTTCAATGTTGCCTATGCAATGATCTTCTTGCCAGGATCCGGAATAATTGCAGCATACACGGATCCAAAGACAGGTGAAATAAGCCCAGAGTTCAATCAAGCCGTGGCTATGTTTATCTGGGCCTGGTTCATTTTGACTGTCATCTACACCGGCGCCTGCTGCCGTGCTTCGTGGGTCCTGTTCTTGGATCTTGCCTTCCTCGACTTGGACCTGGCGCTATTGGCTTGTGGAAACATGTATGGGAAGGACTCCCTGCTTGTTGCTGGCAATTCTGTTGGATTTGTGGTAGCTTTCCTGAGCTGTAAGTTCCCGGCGTACGTAGGTCCCGGAAAACGTCAGCTAATATATGTATTAGATTGGGCTGGCATTGCTGGGCTCTACGGAGGTGGTGTCACCCCATTCAACATCCCGACTTTCCCAATGCCATGGGCCGAGAAGAATGACTGAGGACAACACCGTGCGTGATCACGGTATTGAACTACACATTCATGTCAAAGTCTCCGGCTGGAAGCACTAGAACCACAGATCATGGTCTGCACGTGAAGAACGCGTCGACTCTCTTGCGTAAAAAGCAATGTCAATCCTCGTCGAAAAGATCTTGAGTACTAGTAGCATTGCTACCAGCCATCATCACCTAGCTTCGACAAACCAACATATCTAACTGACTCGGGAAATCTGTTCTTGATGCCTTCGGTCCTTCCTACCCTCAGAGCACGGCCGTACTGCTCCATGACGCTCTTTCCGTGCAGGCGCCAGAATTGCCAGGAGCAATCCTCGCCAATAAAGCTCATGATAACATCTTCACCTCCAGGGTGTTCGAGGGCAAAGTCACTGCAATCATAGACAACCATGTCGATGACAATCCAAAATTCGTGGCCTTGCTCGCCTCTTTTGCTATGTCCCGACTTGTCTTTCGCTTTTGCGTTCTGGCTCCGTTCAAGGACCAATTCCTTGGCAATAAAAGGTAGTGCTTGATCCGATGTGGATTCTGGCGCGAAAGGGTATTGTTTGTCGCCTGTCAAGGATTTCTTAGTAACGTCGGACGAAGCATTGTTGATGTCTTTGATTTGAGAGACGTCTCCATCTTGCTTGAGAGTGCTGGTCGGCCCAAAGCGACCACGTCGTATGGCTTGCATGGTCGTCTGGGGAAGGGATGTTAGAACAGAGAAAGTACAGTTTCCCCTCACGGAAAAATCCCAATCGCCTCTTCGGGACCTGATGAGCGTCGAGCTTTCGCCAGGCGGTACTTTGAAGTACTCCTCTCCGGAGAGCTACCGCTGTTCGCCGCTCATGACCGGCCGATCCGCATCGTCGATGCCGAATTTTCTTTGAGAAGACGAGAAAATGAGCTTACGCCGACCCTGGAGTGCAACGTCGAATCAAGGTGTACGGATGCACACCCCCTCCTTCCGCGTACTGGCTATATTCTTTACGTGGAGGGTCGTGGATGGAAGGCGCGGGGGAGCAACATGCGGGGTGCATGAGGAAAGCAGTTTCCGGCATCGAGTAGCCTGAGATTCTGCACACTGAATGGCAACGGAGGTTCTCGTTGGCCACGCAACCCTTCCCGTTCCTCAGATACATGTAAATACCTGGTCTCGGCAAGATGCGACCAGAAAGCGGCAATCCTGAGTCCAGAGTCCAGACACCCTGCGCTCGCAGTTACTCCTGGTCGATACTTTATCCCGACGGCAGGAAAGCATCGATCCAATATCGACATTGCCCTTTTGTGTGATCACGACCAGACAATATGGCACCCGCAAGATTGGTTGAAGAAATTCCCTGGTCGTCTCCGGCATTTGTACCAGAGCCTTACGAGGGCCCTCCACGCAATGTCAAAGCCATCGACGAGATAAAATTCCATGAGGCTGTCAAGTATCCCAAATACGAGATCCTGGGCACTGATCCCGACTCGAAGATCCTGTTTGTCGATGTCAAAATCCTAGACTGTACCGGACGGGAACCGTACCGAGGAGATGTCTATATTGAAGGTGAGGTTGTTCTCTAAAGAAGCAACTTGCTTCGGGTCGATGATCGTAACCACTAACATGTGCTAGGCGAACGCATCAAAGCAGTCGGCGATGTTCCCAACAAGGCTGAATTGGCCAAGGATCCAAGTGTCAGAGTCTTCAAGGGAAACGGGCGAACGCTCATGCCCGGGCTAGGAGATTCACATACACATTTCAGTTGGAATGGCGGCGACCTAGCGAGTCTAGGGAGTCTGCCCGTCGAGGAACATACACTCTTGACCGCGAGAAGTGCAAAATGCTACCTCGACTCAGGTTATACCATGTAAAGCGTTCACTCCAACCCCAGAGGCAATATAGTGATCCTGACGTCTATCGATAGGTGCTACGGTGCTGCCTCAGCCAAAGAACGCCTCGACGTCGCTATTCGAGATGCCATCAATGCTGGTGATATCCCAGGACCACGATCTGTCGCCAACGGCAAAGAGATGGCCAGGCACGACGGAGACCTGGAGTCAGCCATCACTGCATTCGCAGACAACCCTGAGGAGATGCGCGAAGTGATCAAGCATCATACAGGGATCGGAGTCGATAATATTAAGCTAGTTATGTCGGGTGAAGAGGTACGTGTCTAGTGCCACAAATATCCTTCTTGGACACAGTTGATGCGATCCATTCCAGATTTGTGAAGTACGCTCCGCCCAAGACTGCTACTTCTCGGACGAAGAGACCTTCGCGTGCGTGGACGAAGCCCACAAGGCCGGCAAATCGATCTGCGCACATGCACGAGCACGAGATTCCGTGAAGATGTGCATCAGAGTACGTCAAGCCTCCGATTCGATCAATCTAGAGAATTTTCGACGGCAAACTAACCTTCCCCTAGCACGGAGTGGATGTGATCTACCACGGCTCCTACATCGACGAAGAAGGCATGGACATGCTCGAACAGGCAAAGACCAAGCATGTCGTCGCTCCAGCCATCAACTGGCTCGTCGCAACCCTCAATGACGCAGCCGCATTCGGCTACTCCCACGAGAAAGCCGAGCAAGTCGGCTACAAGAAGGAACTCGAGGTTGCTCTCCGCGGCCTCCGCGAAATGCACAGGCGCGGAATCGTCATCCTCCCTGGCGGGTGAGTCCTAAACAATGCCTCCTCAATTTTCTCACATTCCGCCCAAGATTGCCACACACTAACTCACATGTTTCAGCGACTACGGTTTCGCCTGGACGCCCCACGGCACCTACGCACGCGACCTCGCCCACTTCAAGAACCTAATGGGCTTCACGGCGCACGAATCCATCATCGCAGCGACCTACGGCGTCGCGAAACTGATGCTCCGCGCCGACGAGATGGGCCAAGTGAAAGCTGGCAACTACGCGGACTTGATCCTCGTGGACGGAGACCCGATCGCCGATATCGAGGTGTTGCAAGACCACGGCAAGTTGAATGTCATTATGATTAATGGCCGCGTGCATAAGGCGGGAAGGAAGGAATATGTGCCGCCGCCGGTGGCGGGCCAGGATGAGAATCAGCATCCTATTGTGCCGGATGTGGCGATTCGAGACGGCAAGCCGGATGTTCAGGCCTGAGGGATAGCGAGTGTTATCGGTGGAGTGCCATATCCTGAAGAGAGGGGAAAATTGCTGACAATGCGAATTGAGAAGTATATACTGATTTGGAGGATGTGGTAGGAATGCACAGGCTCTCCTTTCGGATGCAGCCTTACGCCGAAGGTGAATATTCCCCGGTCTGGGGCATATTACTATCATTTCATGTCCCATCGGGTTTGAATCCTCTTTTCTCAATTTTGCCAGGATGCCGATTAATCTCGACCGTGCTCTCTTCTACCAAGCCAAACTGCTCAGCACTGTGAAAGCAACATTACCATTGGGCATTGACTTTGCCTTTGGCAAATGTGCGGGTAGGCATGGGCACAAGAAACAGCGAGACTAAGCTGACTGCTCAGTAGGTTCATTACCATTGAGCCTTCATCAATAGGTCATTACTATGTTCTTATATACACACCATGCATGCCCATATGTACCTCATCGGCATGCTGGATCGTAAGATTATCATGGAGCAGAAACCCGACGCCGTGCGAACACAAAGTCCCAACGGATGACGACTATACAACGTTTCGCAACGGTCACCCCACAGCTTTCTCAATCCTATCCCTGACGGAAAGCCACCATGTTGATGGCTGTGAGTCTTGATCTCTTTGTTTGATGCCTCGGATGGTCTCAACCGGTCGCTGTGACTTGACTTGCTTCTCGGCAAAGAAGTTGCCATGGAGACCGTAAGGTACCCGCTGTGTCAAGTGGACACGAGCAACGACAGTACTCATGTCCTTTGCGTCAATGATCCACAATTCGCTTTTGGCATCCTGGCGGCATTCACCAGAAGCGTCTAGCTGAGATTCATCAAAGACGTAGGAGAGCAGCCATCCATCATCTTCACTGACACCATCTTTGCGAGGTACAAATCGAGGTTCTTGAGCATACCAGCCTGGTGGCAGTTGAAATATCGAGATCGGATCGTCTTTGTCTTGAGAGTCGAGAACCTCCCTAACAGACCTCATATCCACGCAACCAGTGATGGCCTGGAGTTGCGAATCCTCTGTCCCTTTCCTGATCAAGGTGTCCGCGTCTATTTTGACCAGGCAGTCAATCTTAACAGCACGACCAAGAGCCGCCCCAAAAGTGCCTTCAGAAACGGAAGTACCGTAGACATATTTCGTCTTGCCCATACCTTTGTCTTCCCGGATGCTGGGGAACTCAAATGGAATGGCACTCAGTCCAAATTGTCGAGTAATCTGGTTGTGTCCCTGTTCGGCCAAAGAAAATTGGTAATGGTAGAGACGGCATTGTTCCTCTTCTCCGCCGATGTCAGTTGAGAGGGGCTGTGGAGCGGCAACATCGCCAGCGGCAAAGACCAGAGACGCAGAAGTCAGGCGACATGTAAGCATATTTACTGCTGTTGTCTCGAGTTCACCGGTGGCCTTGTTGAGCATCTTATCGTCCCATGTGTTGACGGTGTGGAAGATACAGCAGGCGCTAGTCTTGAACCAGCGAATCTGTTGTGGCGCATGTCTGGGAAAAACACCAAACCGGGAGTCAGAGGTAGGGTCGTATGCAACGACGGGCTTGCCTTTGATCATGTTCAATGGGTCCAGTGACAGGGGCAGATCCATGATGACCGTATGATCGAAAGAAACGCCAAAGTCGTGCATCATCTTGGCAGATGAAACGCCTGGAATGGGAGCATTGAGCAACCTTGTCGGGCGTTCGAGGGGCGTTTGTGGGATGGCAGGAGGGTGAGTGGCAGGTATGATTGAGTAATGCACGTATGGCGGCGCAAAGGTGGAATGGAAGAGGACCAACTCGCCCGTTCTGTGGTCGACTCGCGGATGTGCCGTCGTCCATTCCTTCATGAAACCATAGATGCCCTCACCACCGAATCCAGGGCCTTCTTCCCCTCCATTTTCTCCTTCAGCTCGCTTCCCATTGTACCAGCCAACAGTCTCTAGTCCCGGTAGAGCAATCCTCATTGGAGGTCCGGACTCACATGTGGCCAAAGCGCGACCGTCATGGAACAAGAAACCTGTGTTGGCCACACTTATTTTTTTGATGTCCTGTATTGACCCTGGTAGTCGTGATAGTATAACAAGAAGGACGGTGCGGAAAACCAGTAGCACAACCTTGTATAAGGTAGCCAGTGGATTTACCATGGTGGCTATGCTAGGAAGGATCGGAGTTCGGAGATGTTTTGAGGAAATGGAGGAGAGGTATAGATCGGTGAGGATGTACTGATTGACGAACTCTGGCTGAACAGCATCTTCTTTCCTGGTGAAAGAGACTCCACTGAGCATGCCGTCGCCATCAAACCAGTGTGCATCCCGACCTAGATCTTCATCCGACACCGGGTTGCCACCATTCCGGACATATTCACCACCGACCAGCTCTTTTGGTATATTACCAGAATATTGGCACGGTGTCAGAGGCTGTACCTTCTTGACAGGGGCAAAATTGCCGCTCAGGTATGGGTGAGGATGACTTCTCTTGCGCTTGCGAGGATTGGAGGTAGCTGTCTTCTCCGGCCGAGAGGAGGCTGGTGGGTGTGTGAGTGCATCTTGACTTGTTGCTGAAAACGACCTGGACATGGTCAAAGAGGATAAAGGTTGGAGGCTTGCGAGGATCGAGAAAGCTTTCGGTGGTTGCCTATACGAGATGCCGTGGTTGTGCTCTTGTGGCGGCCATGGATTTAGAGCTCTCGCCTGTTGTACCAACACTCGACAGCGACTCCAGGTCGACGTCAGAGTCGAGACCCACAAGTTAGACCTTGTTCGGAAGGTCGGAAGACTTGGTGATAACATGCATCATAGGACGTAATTGTAGAGTTGAGGCAAAAGCAACATTGATTCACATGCTACCGACATTGAGGTGAGCCCGTGCAACGAACAGTCCTGGACGAGGGTACATAGGGCAGGAGCACTCTGCGAAAACACCAGGAAATGAGCACATGATGAAATCAAAGCTGGAAAGAGGAGCCACTAAGGCAGGCAGCTTCTGATCTCCAGCACTGCAGACCACGTCGAGATCGCGACCAAGAGAGGGGAAAAGCGAGGTCAAAGTGAGCTTGATTGCAGGGAATAATGATGTCGTCACTCTGGCTACAGCCGGAAAAGCCAGCCCGGAGCTGCACACTTAAAATCCTACAGAAAGCTCCTAGCCTGTTAAAATTTCACACCGGAAGGTCCTCCGAGCTGTGGCTGTCTGCTTCACGTGGTGATCAGGAACCGTGGCTTTTGCAAGTAGCCTCGTCTTGTAAGCGTCATGATCTTCCATGGCGTCCTTGTGCAGCAAAAAAGTATTCTATTCTGTTGAGACCGCCATAGGCTAACTTTCTCAATGCTCAAAGGAGCTTTTCGACGCTTCCCACCCTGAGTTGACAACCATTGCCGGCTATTTGTGTACCATGGCGCCTGCCGTTGCCGTAAGCTTTTTCTGATATAAGCAAACTTGGGACTTTCTCGCGCGCGTGGGAAAAGCGACAACTCTTCCTACGGAAGTCCGCACCGATGTACGACTATGCAATTGTGTACGTGGTCACCCGTCCATGCTCGAGCAAAACAGCTAACATGTGATCTTTCCTGCAAAGTCATCTTGTTTACACAGTCCCCCTTGCGGTGGCATTGTCTATCATTTTAGGGCCGCTGTTGACGCGCCGGGACATTTACAAGATATGCTTCTTGCAGCTTATCGCGGTGTCCTACACAATTCCCTGGTAGGTATTCATCACCCCTCGCCCTGTGTTCGCATACTGATGGTTTTAGGGATTCTTATCTCATTAGGACACGCATCTGGAGTGAGTCTACCTGGACCTCCCCCCAGTCTTAGCTAATTGCCTACAGCGTATCCACAAGATGTCATCATTGGGCCAACGTTGTTTGACATTCCTGCTGAAGAAGTCTTCTTCTTTCACATTCAGACGTACATTGTAGGTTTCGCCCTGTGTTTCTGATCGCATAACTTCTGATCTTTGTTAGACTACGTGCCTGCAAATTCTCCTCAACAAGCCGGTCTTGGTCGCGACGTACCTGCACAATGAGGCAGATTCCCGAGATCCAATCGGCAGATCACTACTGCCGTGGAAACGGGTAGGACAAGTCCTTCTTGCCATCTTGTCACTCGGGCCCTTTTTCTTTCGCCAAGGACCAAGGGAAGCGCAATATCTTCGACTCATTTTGCTCTGGGCATGCCCGGTGATGTTTATGCTTTGGACCTTTGCCTATCAATTGCTCCTCACTCTACCGTGGACCAAGGTGTGGCTACCCATAGCAGCTCCGACTCTGTATCTTTGGATCGTCGACACGCTTGCTCTCCAGAGAGGTACTTGGAGCATTGAATTAGGAACCAAGCTCGGAATCCATGTCTGGCCCCATCTTGAAATTGAAGAAGCACTCTTTTTCTTGCTCACAAACACACTCATAGTCTGGGGCTCAACCGCATTCGACAATGCCATGGCAATCCTGGACGCCTTTCCAGAGCACTTCCCTGTTGTCCCTGGCACGCCGTCTCCTCTCTTAATGCTACGAGCACTCTTTCTGCCTACTGCAAAGTACGACAGAGCACGGCTGGAAGGCTTACAGAATGCCCTCACGGTCCTTGCTAAAAAGAGCCGATCATTCTACTTGGCTTCGGGAGTATTTGCGGGTCGTTTGCGAATTGACCTCATTTTACTCTATGCATTCTGTAGAGTGGCAGACGATCTTATTGACGACGCCCCTTCGATTGAGGAGGCAGATCAGTGGGTACAGCATTTTACCCGTTTTCTCGATACAGCATACTCCCAGAAGCGGGATGAGCGTCGGTTGCAAGCATCTCTTCAACCATTTCCGCCAACCGCCCAGTCTATTCTAGTGCTCTTACCAACGGACAAATTACCCTTCAAACCATTGTACTCGCTTCTCGACGGCTTCCGAATGGATATGAAGTTCTTCGAAAACGAATCCAAGAACGATCCACCGATCAAAACATTCGCAGACCTTGAACGATACGCAAGCTGTGTCGCCGGAACCATTGGAGAATTGTGCCTGAATCTAGTATATCAGCACGATCCTGACCAAGGACCACCTGCAGAAACGAAACGAAACTGCGTCGACGCCGGCTTTCAGATGGGTCGGGCTTTGCAGTATGTCAATATTGTTCGAGACGTAAAAGGTGATGCAGACGTTGGCCGATGCTATATACCTAACGACTGGTTTGCAAAGATATCTGCTGGCTCTGCGCAGACACACGACGAGGAGGTTCTGCAATTTCGGAAGCAAATCCTCGACACAGCATTCGACATATATGCGAAGAACAGAGACGCCATTGAAGAGCTACCATCCTATGCGCGTGGCGGCATTCGCGTTGCTGTAGAGAGCTACATGGAAATTGGAAGGGTCATGCGCGAACGAATGCGTCTGGGACAACCACTGGACTTTGCTGGAAGCGGCAAAAAGGGACGAGCCAGCGTTCGTAGGTCAAGGAGAATACGAGTGGGCTGGTGGACGATGTTGGGATGGAGGGGACCAGCGTAGTGAAAGAAAGCACGCTTTACTTACTGCTGCATTAATGGCAATGTCAATAGATCGTTCAAGATACAGGTAACTGTAGACCTGTTTTTATCGCATATGCTAAAGGCAGTCTGTGCCGTG
Organism: Cladophialophora chaetospira; assembly: GCA_030247875.1. Classification (NCBI taxonomy): domain Eukaryota; kingdom Fungi; phylum Ascomycota; class Eurotiomycetes; order Chaetothyriales; family Herpotrichiellaceae; genus Cladophialophora; species Cladophialophora chaetospira. Next base: position 1,334,157 of record JAPDRK010000009.1, on the reverse strand, counting down.
ACGTGCGGGGCGCGCATGCAAGCTCGGCCGGGACCTGCGCAAGCGAGAGCGGCAGTGGCAGATCTCAGATCTCCAACCGTTGAGGACGGAACTTGCCTGCAACACCTTCCTTGGAGAAACGTTCTCTCAGCGGCGACTGATGGCCTACAAAACATATGTTGATTAACTTTAAATGCGGCTCTTCTAATGCCATGAGACGCTTATGTCGGATCGTCAATCGGACGTGTCGGGAAAAGGCGGCATGCCAATGCTCCAGTCAGAAAAGTCATGTTGTCATTGACTTTGTAGGCGATCTGAAGTCCACATGAGACCATGTGAAGTTCTCGGAAAGATATCCGTGCTTGGGTTTCTGCGCTCTCAGACATACAGGGCATAGCAACTCAAGTATGAGCAAGTCAAAAAGTGCCATCGTCGTAGGTGAGGACTCGATGCCATACTTACTCCACCCTCAATCGAGACTGACACGAGGTCTTAGGTGCCGGTGCCGGTGGCATTGCCAGCGCTGCGAGGCTCGCAAAGGCTGGCTTTCGGGTCACCGTGGTCGAAAAGAACGATCATACTGGCGGGCGGTGCAGTCTGATACATGACGACGGCTATCGATTCGATCAAGGCCCATCCCTCCTCCTCCTGCCGGACCTCTTTCGCGAAGTCTTCACCGATTTGGACACCTCGTTGGAGGATGAAGGCGTGGAACTGCTAAAATGCGAGCCGAATTACAACGTCTGGTTCGGCGATGGAGAGTGCATCGAACTTTCTACAGACACAGCCCGCATGAAGAAGACAATCGAGAAATGGGAGGGAAAGGAGGGCTTCGAGCGCTATCTGGCTTGGATGAAGGAGGCGCATGTCCACTACGAGGCCAGCGTTGTCCATGTCTTGAGAAAGAACTTCGGATCCATATGGGCCATGGCTCGCCCCAGCTTCCTGCCATACCTGATGGCCCTCCACCCTTTCGAAAGTATCTGGAGCCGGGCGTCGCGGTATTTCTTGACAGAGAGACTACGAAGAGCTTTCACATTTGGGAGCATGTACATGGGCATGAGTCCCTTTGAAGCTCCTGGTACATACAGCTTGCTGCAGTACACAGAATTGGCTGAAGGCATATGGTCAGACCCCGATAATACAGGCCTTCTCCCAGCTTAAGACTGACATATGCTCAGGTACCCTCGAGGTGGATTTCACAAAGTCCTGGAAGCCCTTGTCAACGTTGGCCAAAGGCTTGGGGTTCAATATAGGCTTTCAACGCCGGTCTCGCAGGTCAACGTCGACAGATACTCAGGGCGTGCCACGGGTGTCACTCTAGCTTCGGGGCAGGTCCTCAACGCCGACATCGTGCTTATCAATGCCGACCTTGTATATGCTTACAACGAACTCCTGCCCGCATCTGAGCGAGCAAAGTCCCTGTCGAAGAAGCCAGCCTCTTGTTCCAGCATATCTTTCTACTGTGAGTTGTACGGCAACGGACGGGTCAAGCCAAGAGTGCTAATTTTCATAGGGTCCATGGACAAGGTCATTCCTGAGCTCCATACGCACAACGTTTTCCTGGCAGACGACTTCGAAGAAAGTTTTGATGATATTTTCAAACGCCAGCAGATACCCAAGGAGCCGTCCTTCTATGTCAATGTGCCATCAAGAGTCGATCCGACCGCCGCACCGGATGGGCGAGATGGCGTCGTGGTTCTCGTGCCGTGTGGGCATTTGCTGGAGGGTGAGGCCGATCGAGGTCTCAATCCACAAACCGCCCAGGATTGGCAAGCAATGGTTGCCCGGGCTAGACATGCTGTTTTCGAAACTATTCGTCTACGGACTGGTGCTGATCTTCAGTCTCACGTTACGCACGAGATCATCAACACTCCCGGGTCGTGGAAGGAAAGATTCAATCTCGACAGAGGGGCCATCCTGGGCTTGAGTCATTCCTTCTTCAACGTGCTCGCCTTCCGACCAAAGACAAAGCACGCCGATATCGGAAGCCTGTATTTCGTCGGAGCCAGCACTCATCCTGGCACAGGCGTGCCTATTGTCCTCTGTGGCAGCAAAATCACGACCGAGCAGATACTAGACGATTTAGGCATGGTCAAACCCTGGCATCCAGGTGGGCATCGGAGAAAGATAGTGAGTGATTTGGACAAAGAAGGTCGACGGCCCTTCGATCTCATGCAAATTCTTGCGGCGATCTCTGTGGTGCTGTTTCTGGTGCTTTACCTACTTGCTTCCAGATAATGGAGTATAGCACGACTGGGCATTAGACGGCGGAGGCGTCCTTCAGCGTTCTGTTTTGTTTCACAGAATGCATAGATCTCTCACTCACGCTGAACCTTTTCAACACAATCTTACGTCGACAAGAAGCCTTTGACTGCCTGTCCCCTGCACTCTGCGAGTACTGCTCGACACTTTTCTTTTCGGCGAGAAAGCCTGCCACTGTGGTGTGCGCAGGCGCATTTCGCCTTCTACTCACGCGATTTGTTCCACTGGGTTCATGTCACAGCAGAGCAGGAACTGCCAGTGCCTAACTTTCACTGGTAAGGTAGCCGCGCGAAAGGTCTCTGGCAAACAGTTTTAGTCATCAGCAACATGACCTCATTTCGAGACAGCTGCAGGCAATGTCGATCATCAGGCGATGTCCGCTTCGCCGGTTCCTCTCCCGAATCATGTCAACTCCGACACTTCCAAAACATTTTGGCGGTAGAGCCTTGCTTCCTAATTCTCCGAGGGCCTCGTCTCTGACTAAACGTCACAAGCTTATGTTGTGGTGGCCGTTCTACTAATTCGTCTGAGGAGTGAGAGACCCTCCCATTCGATGACTTGACTCAATTCCACCAATACCAACCCTGCGCACAACCAGCCGCGCTCGCGATGCTTTCCTGTTCGCTGGAGGATGAGAGGCTTTACATCGAGAATGAGATTGTCACAGCTTCCCAGAACAAGGCGGTCCACGGTAAGTCAGCCTGCAGGGTCTTTGATTGTTGAACTGCAGGGTCAAGGATCCGTACAATCCGATCACATCCGAACGCCAGAACCTTTGGCTCAACGGTTGCCTGACTCTTTCAAGACATCTCGACGATTCTCAGACCACCACAATATTCGCAGGGTGAAGACTGCTTAACTACAAACCAAAATTCAGAATTCTGGACACTAGCGAACGCATTGGCCCGTGATCGCCGTGCTTCACCATTTCATAAGCTAATATCAAGTTTAGGGCGTGCATTGGCGGCCTGTACGATCACGCATTCGAGACGAGAAAAAACATTTCTGCTTAGCTGTCAGAGCCTTGCAGCCGAATGGGGCAGATGACCCTGCCCCCTCAGGAAAAGCGTCTATCAATCTTACATTCTGCCAGAAGATTTTCCAGTGCTCTTTGCGTCTGGCTCGGGAGCAACGGCAAAGCTGTTATCAGGATGATGGTATGTTCGAGGGGTGCTCAATTTCAGCACATGCTTCATCATTCATTCAAGAATGTCTTCTCGTATTGGACAAGATGTCGAGGGAGGAGGACGTCACGTTGCGGCTATCCGTGAGCGTCCGAAGCAGACGGCACTGGAGCGCCCAACTATTAAACCGCCTTGAGGCCGCTCTTCTCCTGCACTCAAACAACGCACCACGACCCAGGACGCCAGCAACCGGAACCGCAGAAGCTCATCTCACTCCATCTGGCAGGCACTGATCCGACGACAGCGTTACAATATGGGTAACGATGTCTTCCGCCACAATGGCGAGTGGTTTCTGTTGACAACACTTCGATAGCTGAGTTCTAACTTCTTCTACAGGCTTCACCAATACGGTGACAACCAACAACCACATCACAGCCGCCGGGAGCGATTGGTACTGGACGGTCTGTTCCGTCATGACTGTCTCGGCTTTTGGATTCATGATCCATTCCTTCTTCAAGCCGCGCAGCCAACGTCTGTTCCACTACCTGAATGCCACTGTCTGTGTCGTCGCTGCTGTTGCCTACTTTGCAATGGGTTCCAATTTGGGCTGGACTGCCATTGAGGTCGAGTGGCTGCGTAGCGACGCTCAGGTTCATGGAAATCTTCGCCAAATTTTCTATGTTCGATACATTGACTGGTTCATCACGACACCGCTCATCGTGGCGCAATTACTTTTGACGGCTGGTCTGCCTACCCCGACGATCTTGTACACTCTGGTGATGACTGAGGTCGTTGTCATCAATGGACTTGTTGGTGCGCTTGTGAAGAGCTCCTATAAGTGGGGTATGTTCCATCTGCAATTCTCACATCAGAGTCGCACGCGAAGAACTAACTCGGACGGAACAGGTTTCTTCACATTCGGCGCCGTTGCATTCTTCTTCATCGCTTTCACCATCCTCTACGATGGCCGCGCATATGCTCGTGTCCTTGGCGCCGATGTTCTCCGCATAGTCAACATCCTTGCTGTCTGGACAACCCTGCTTTGGACTGTCTACCCCATCATCTGGGGTGTGTCTGAGGGCGGTAACATCATTCCCCCGGATTCTGAAGCAGTTTCATATGGTATCTTGGATCTCCTCACCAAGCGTAAGTCTTGAGTTCTTACTTCGATATCGCCCTGGAGCTTAGCTTACCATCTTCATAGCTGTCTTTGGTGCTGTTCTCATCTGGGGTCTTCGCACTGTCGACCTTGAGCGTCTTGGTATCCATACCATTGACAACAACCCTCGTGTCCGAGGGGCTGCCACTGCTCCGAAGACCGAGAAGGATGCTGAGGCCGCTGCTGCTACCAATGGCGTCAGTGCCCCGGCTGCCGATCCTACCCCTGAGACCGCTGTCTAAAGTGGTACACCGGCGGGCTTTCCTGCGAAGCAATACCTGCTTGCTTGTTCCAATACTCCCACAAGACAGGTGTCAGCTGAGGGGATCGAGAGTCCCGACATACGTCAAAAGAGGTCTCCATGCCTGAACTCATGAAACATCCTAATCAACAGATCTCAACAAGATACCCAAGAATAAGCGACAGGTCACTCGTTCATGATGACATACGCGTGGGAGTCAGAAGGTCAGAAGGACGGAGCCGGAGGAGTGTACCAGTGGTGCTTTGGAGTTATTGCTTCAGAGTTGAAAGGCCAATAATTTGTCTGTCATGTCGCGATGATACCCATGTATGCATCATGCTTTGGTTGAGGTAGACTTACCCAGCCTAACAATTGCGTGACTTACCTAGATTTCTTAGGAATGATCAACGTTTGTTGGTCACCGTCACCGTCCCTACTTTTTCTGACATGGCTGATCATGTGTCTCCCCGGGTTACAGAATGAGCCTGACATTAGCGGGGCGCGGTTGACCTTCCCTCCCCACAACATCACCGATGACCTACCTTTCACCAACCGCTCCTTTTTTTCAGTGCTCAACTCTCCTTTTCTTTAAACCTTCGGAAAACTCCAGATTTCGAAGATACACAATTTCGAGGTGGCTTCGACCGTCTGTCGCAAAGTGGACACAGACTTTGCGTCATGCCCGATCTTACCTAGTGAATTCTATCCTCGGAGGTTTTCCCTTGGAGATGCAGTAGCGCAAGATCGGTTTGCGAGCTTGCTCTCGGAAAGGAGAGGTCTAAGGTGCAACAACGCAGTTGCACGGGCGAGGTCCAAAGGAAGAGTGATCGTCCGTGCGAATGAGAGTGATATCTCCGCTCATACTGCGGGCAATCGAAACGAGGTTGCGAAGTCGCCAAACGTACTGGAAATGGACAAATCAAAGGACAGATATCTCGCTTTTGGTCGATAATTTCCCGCTTATGTACGAAGACCATTAGTGAAGAGGTAGGACATAGTTCCTTCAGTAACATTGTAGTGCTACTTGTAGGTACGGGGTAGTTAGATTTCATATTGGGTGCACTTGGTACAGATGCAATCGCGATGATTGTTTGTGGACGAATGATTGCAATGCAGCTAGCAAAGCGATGGCGACCGATCCGCACTGCGTTGGAGCGGCACTTACTAGCCCGCGAGCGGTTGGTAGGTACACATGAGAGAAAATTGTGCTTGCACCATTGAAACCGGACTGTCGCACAGACCCTCAGTGGTGGAAGTCGCTATGCACATGCGCTGCTACGAGAGGCTGCTATTGTTTGCTAACAGCACCGCTTCGGTGCCAGCCTGATAACAAGCGAGACAAGCAAGCGCGCCTCTCGCGCAAAAACACATCGACCGGTTCAGCAAACACAGTAACTGGTGTCACGAGTAGCAATTGGACCAGAATCGCGGTGCCGTGCAGGCGACAAATCTCGAAACACCCTGCTCCCTGTCCAACCACGCATGGTCATCGGCGGTTGTCCGGCAAGACGCAAACGATGCCGTGTAATCCATGGCGACGACAGGCTGTGGAAACATCGCGAAATTTTGCGCGCGACACCAGCGGTTGATCGAACACCTACGGAGGACTGTGGTCGGCCACGGGTTAAATTGGGCAGAGTGATACCAGCGGCTAGAAGAGGTTAGGGTGGTTAGCTAACGAGACCAGAGTCGAATGCAGGTCTAGGGCCGTTCCGAGCTGATAAGCCAGTCATCGACGTTGGCATGTCAAGAAATGCTCCGGGCGATAAGGGGCCGAAAGTGGTTGCTTTGTGGATGGGACTTGGACGAATGGGCACCGGAGCGCATTTCGGATTTTGAAGTTGTTGTCAAAATCTACAGCGAGTGAGAGAGATTCGTTCTTGCAGACTGGGTTTCCAATGAGTTTCGCGCGGTGCCTGGCTACGTTGGTTAGCTGCTTAACCCAACCCTTAATTCTGGCGCCGGTCCACCCTTAGCCGGCCTTCGGGAAATTTGGCGTGGCTGGGATTGGTTGACAGCGGGCGACAAGCTGGGGAGAGGCCCACTCCCAACCATGGGGGACCATTCAGAGACGCTGTTTCAGACTCCCACTTTCAACTTGGTGCTCCACGACCGAGGAAGCCTCATCCCAACTCAAATCTATCACCCAGCCAGTCAACGTCACCAGCGCCTTGTCAATCTGGTCCACGACTGCACGCAATCTGACCAGCCTCTGGACCGATGCTACCACCAGCGCCTGGGCAGCACTCCACTATGGCCCTGGCCTCCAGATATGCTCCTCGACCGCCACATATACTCTTGTACCTCCCAAACCCTGTTCCGTGAACCTCTGGTCTCCCACAAGCAAAGCACTTTGATAGCATCTTGCTATCGTCCGAGTCACTGAGCTCCCTCTCAGTCGCTGTCGCATTCCATTCATTCAACTCGAGCAGCGCTCAACAACAACCTCCCGACCAACAGAAGTCATACCGATCTACACTCGTTTTCATACACGCGACACTACCCCTCGAAAGCTGTAACGCGGGATCAGGAGCATCCAAGCGAACTTTCTGGAGAGCGATCGATGCAATAAAATTGCCTCAACTACCTCGTGCTCCTCCTCAGGTCCAACCCAGCACGACAGCGCTCAGTCAAGATGCGCTTCAGCTCAGCACTTTCGACTATTGTGCTCTTCCTGGCATCAGTGGCTCTCGCCACGTTGCCGGCCGGAGACTGGTCGGGAGAAACCACCATTACGGTGACTACTTCCTATTCGACCACTCTCACGGTCACCAAATATCTCACCTATGCCAATTCCACTGCCACATCTAGCGGCTACCACACGTCCACGGGGTGGAATGGCACAGCAAGCTCGACAGGAGCTAGCATTGCCTACAGCCCTACCTTGACAGGTCCAGCATCAACCTCCAGCGTCTTCCCACCTATCGCCACGGCGACTGGTGCAGCAAGCTCACTCGACATCAACTTCGCAGTGGCCGCTCTGGCAGGTGCAGCCGCCGTTTTCTGGAGCTCATTATAACATTCATCGCACCTCGCTTGACACACTCGGCGGTCATGCTAGAGTACCCGTCAACACCTTCCTTTCCTTTTTCTTGACTGTGTCAACATTTCTTGTCATCAGCACTAGCTGCTCATTATACCCTTACATTACGAACATTCATCTCTGGGAGAGCTTGGAGGACACCACCAAGGAGGGAGTAAATTTGGGAACAGTGGACGGTATCGCAGCCGGTATTGTCACTGATCACCCGCTGGTCGAAGGACGAACTATCAATCAACGCCTGGGGCGCATCCAAAGCTGGGCCAGCAAGCCTCTCCGCACACACCTCTCGAGAGTCTGGAGGAGTGGATTGCAAGGCCCAGGTCTGCGGATTATGTGTCTAGGAGGGTGAAGGGTCATGTGGCTGGGGACAAAGGGGCACGGCTTGGGAATCACGACATGATGAACATTGCTTCGTCCATATACCCCCGGAGGCATTACACGAGTCATCAGTCTCTCTTCACCGTCGATGTACAGATAGCTAGTTGAGCCGAGTCTTGTAATTGCATCAAGAAACATGAAACCAAATGTGTCTCAATGTCTCGTGCCCGTGATCCCGTGCGAAAACCACGTCGTCGGTGCATGTCTCAGAAGGAACCCGCTGCCCCAGGGCGTGCAACGGCTGTATCAGTACCCGAATCTGCTCCAGGATCTGGAATCGCTCGGTTCACTTCCGACACCGTTGAAGGCGAGGCCGTTTGCTCAATTGTCATCTCATGCCGAAAAGGGTGCGATTTTCCACCGAGTTCCTTTTTCGCTGTCCGGGAATAGGAGCACGGACACCGTTCGAGACCAGTATGTCTGAATCGGCTTTCAAAGTCCCGACAGCCTGTCAAAAGAAGTCTGACATTGATGCGGATGGCATTTCTTGGTGATGTTATGGACCGGGGAGCGCAAAGTGGAGATGTCGGCTCTCCTGCCGGACCTCCTTGACGCCGAGGCGGCTCAAGCACTGCTTGGGACTCACGCTCGACTCACCCTCCGTGCCGCTTCAAAAGTACACTCTCCACGTGGCCTTTCCCACTCGAACATCAAGCTCGAGCCACGTGAACTTTTACAAAGATGTTCAGCTGTTTTCTGCGTGACAAACACCAGATTTCCCACAGAGATAAACACTGCTGCTGCAATCAAGGTAAAGACAAGACGGACTCGCGGCAGAAATGAATACGCCAAGAACGAGTACGCCTGTTCGACCACTTCCGACCCATGATAGCAGGCCTCGTGAATGCAGAGGCCGACCTCCGAGCGATCTCATCAAGATAATGTCAAATACATCCTTGAGGTTCTGCATGAGCTGAGAAAGGCCCAATATGTAACATGAATAAGCACGTCAGCTGTTGATCGCAAGCCACGTTCGCGTCGCGCAATATCAGTACGATTTGGATCGAAGAAGCATAGTTTACGTTGGATGTCTATCGGAGATCGGTGTTTCTTCATCTTCACCAGGAGTTCGACCCTGCAGCCACCAACCTCATTGACGATTGACTGGAATCGAGCAGGCTATGTTGCGCAGACTCGTGGTGCGGCTACGCGTACACATGCGCTACCCAGCTCTTATCGGGCTGGTCAGGGCAGAAGCCTATGATATAAAAGCCACGATGGACGACTGCACGGAGTTATGCTTGTCGACAAGCTCATTGAAGCGATCTAGGACTCCTGGCTGCGACAGTCTCTCACTCAATATCCCTGTCCACCAGCGCAACACGTACTCAGTTTGATAATTAGCATGAACACCCTACGCAGACTTATCACGCTTGGGGCTCTAATCGCTCCGGCCGCCCTTGCAGCACCAGGTCGACATTACAATGCCACAAGAGCCGACAGACCTTGTATCGAACTCCGAATTCCTGTACATGTGGTCGCCAACAATTCGCAGTACCAGATGCCTCGCGTGGACAGCACCATTGACTATGTTGACTGGGTCTGGTTTACAGAGAGGTGGTCGGCACTTACTTCAGCGGAACTTGTCACAGGAGCCATTCCTGTGAATCAGACCTTCACAATTCATGGCCAGCTATGCATTCCACCCGGAGGCAGCAAGGCTGATATCTTGCAAATCGCGACACATGGAGGTGGATTTGACGGAAGGTGCGGACAAAACCTTGCTTCAACCTCTCCAAAAGCTAACATGTGGTTTTCGTGTACACAGGTACTGGGACGTCGACGTCAAGCCCGACGAGTATTCTTACGTTGACGCCGTCCTCGCCGCAGGCTACTCCATCCTTACCTACGACTGTCTCGGCACCGGCAAATCCGAAACACCTGACGCCTACGACATCGTGCAAGCGCCCGTGGACGTCGAAGTCATGCAAGGTTTGACTTCCATGGCCCGCAACGGCAACCTGGTGTCCGCATCTACCGTCATCAGTGGTCAGCCCACACCAGAGATGAAGGCCTATCGACCCCAAAAGGTCGTCCACGTAGGACATTCGATCGGCTCGTTCCTCACTATTGGCTTCACAGCTGCGTACCCGACTCTGTCCGACGGCATTATCCTCACCGGCATGCTCTTCAGCAACGAGTCCGGCGTCTTCCCATTCAGCGACTTTGCTTTCGAGTACGCCGCAGAGAATGATCCGACACTATTTGGCGATAGAGGGTCTGGATATACAGTGCAGGGAACCGCGGCGGCGGCGCAGCTGGTTTTCTTGAAGAAGGGGGCCTTTGAACCCGAATTATTGGATTATGCCGTCAGTACAAGGAGTACCGTTGCCGTCGGGGAGGTGATCTCTTTGGGAACGAACCTGGGAAGACCTGCGGCGGGGTTCAAGGGGTCTGTGCTGGTAAGTTCTTCCCCATTCGAGCCGCGTGCTGCTTGTTATGGCGTTCCGTTCATTGTAATACGGCTGACACTGGTCTTCTCATCTAGTTCTTCGTTGGCGAGTATGACTTTGTCATCTGTGATGGTGACTGCAACGGTATCTACGAACCAGCCGCCGCAAAAGCAGTGTATCCAGACGCAGAGAGTATCGATGTTTATCTGCAGCCCGGGACTGGTCACGGCACAACACTTGCCATTAATGCCACGGCTGGATACAGCGTCATATTCGATTATTTAGGGCAGAAGGGCTTGTGAGGAATTGTTCCTACTAATCCGTGAGCTGCGGGTTTCGCGCTTGAATGCTTAATATCAACTATTCAGATTGCTTAACCACGGCATTTGGACATACTACCATTACGGTGAACATTAAGTAATAAGCAATAATGACACCTTTCAAAAACATTATCCTAATGAGAGATGAGAGCATGCAAGAGCCGTAGAAATAACATTGCGAAGGCCGCGGCCTAACACCAGACCCTAGCTCCAGCCCTAATCCTGTCAGGGAGGCCCGGCACCTGCCGTCTACAACGTCATCGGCAAGACACGCGACTTCTTTCCAGGATCGTGGGACGCGTCGTACTCGCCGCAGGTCATCTTTTTCTGACTCCAGTTCACGCCGCCACGACATTCATTAGCTATTCCACTCTGCCTTGTTGGTGGACTCTTCATTCGTTTCGAAACCAAATCCATCCAAGGTTCAGCTCGTTGTGAGCACTTTCCTTCACTTGTAGTCGCCCAACCTCCCACTCCAAACGGTAAAAACGAGCAACATGGACGAACCTGAACTACCTCCACTCTCCCAATCCGACCCTGCAAGCTTTCAAGCGCGACCTCGGCCTTCTTTCCTTCTGACTCGCAAGAGGACGCTCTCTGATTATGGCAATGAGCCTGCTACATCCAGCGACCCCGCTACCTTCTCCAGCGACGAAACTGCTCCTGGAGCAGAGAACTATGCAACCGGCAAGAGGAAGAAGCATACTTACAGAGGGTCCTGGTGGGATCGCCATCCTGCTAAGAATGGGACGAGGACCAGCCAACGAAAGAAACGCGAGTTCAAAAGGAATTTCGATAGCGGTATCTTCATGGGTAGTGAGAGTGAAGAACCTCTCTCGAGCGATTCGTTCAACATGGAAGAGGACTTCTTGAGAGACCAGGACAACGAAATTGAGCAGACTCGGCCGTCGAAACTGTGGTCCAGCGACAGACTGGATACCACGCCTCGAGCAAAGCTGCCTCTGAGGGCTGTCGATCAGCTGCCACGTAAGCACGAAGCTGTGTGCCAGATCATCAAGCAGTGTCTCGAGCTGGGTAAGGAAGATGTTGACCTGTCGTGAGTGGTGACACCAGCCGTCGTGGATATCCACTAATCATATCAGAGCGATGTCCCTTTCCTCCTTGCCCACCGAAGTCACCACTTTGAACACCCTCAGCAAGCAAGACGAGATTGTGCCGGGCATGCTTCATATCGGCACTGACCTCGAACCACGCCTACGCATCTTCCTAGCGAACAATCTATTCACGAAAGTGCCTAATCCGGTCCTGGGCCTTCGAAACCTCCGTTTTCTGTCTCTGCGGAACAACAACCTCCACTCCATCCCTCCCGGAATACGAGACTTGGTCAATCTAGAATCCTTAAATGTTGCTGGGAACCAGCTGACCGAGCTTCCGTTCGAAATCCTACATCTCGTGAGCAATTGCCGTCTGCAAGAACTGATCATTCAACCCAACCCATGGAGACAGCTACCCAGGCTGCCAATGGAGAGGATTCGACCAGATACCATTCTTCGCATGCAGAACGGCAGCTTGCGTCTCTGGCAGGCGCCGGGTATGTCCGGCCACGCTACGAAGTGTCCCCGTCGCCCGTTGCAGGCTTCCTCCTTGCCTTCACTTACAGAGCTTGTTCTTCGTCAATTATCCAAGATCGATACCAGAGGCGAAACAGATTTTTGCGATTATATGCCATCGGGTAGTCCTCAAACTGTGCTGGACCACTTGGAATTTGTCCGAGAGCATCCCAATCGTCAATGCAGCTCATGCATGCGAGTATTAGTTCTGGCAGCGAAGGAAGAAATTGAATGGTGGTACATCAGCAGTATTGGAAGAACCGATGGGACGACTGCACAATCCGTCCCGGATTCGCTTGCGGCTGTGCCTTTTAGACGCATGCTGTGCTCACCTGTATGCCAGGCAAGGAAGGATCGCTCTTCAGGTCAAGATGTCGAGTGAAGGCACAACCCAAAACGACGCGTACATGTTATCTACCCCCTCTGAGTACGAAGGATCAGCTGCGAAATGAAGCACAGCTGCCGACCTGACCGAAACGATGGTTGCGATCATACTTGACAGGGCGCAAGTCACAGCCTCACTTTCGCAAGACTGCGGGATAGCCACCCCTCCCACATGAAAAAGACACCTCTTCCGCTTTTCCTTTGTTACAGTGAGAGCGATCAGACTTGTCGTAGGTCTTACGGTGTGATTTGTTGTACTGTGTGGATAAGGTTGGCCAATGACAGTTGTGTGCCGCCGCGCCAGCTCAGAGTCCTGCAGGGGATTTTGGCTCTGTGCTTGCTGCGACGAGGCTATGCAGCAACTTTTGGTATAGGGACCTTTGTGAGGTTGGCTCAATTCTTACTCGGATTTCTGGGCTTTCGACGTTGATGGTACCAATTTCCTCCAGAATTCAGCTTCATCAACATATTCATATCACGATCGCGCATACGTCTTATTACTTTGGTTGCAGAAGATGACGAAGTCCCAGAAACGCTCCTACAAGGAATTCCTTCTCGATACGCCGCAAATCACCGGGACAGGTCTTTCAAAGATATCGAGTCCGGAATTCCTCAACGAAACCAGCAATTGCGAACAGCCGGCTCACAAAGTCAACAGCGGTACCCTCTGCTCTGGCTGTGCGAGCATCAACTTCAAGAAAATTTTCAGCCTCCCAAGTAGTGAACTCAGTGGCAGTGGAATAGCAGTAACGGACACCAGGAAAGACATCGATCCCGGGTGCAGCCTCTGCTTACTGGTCCTGTCGTTTGGGTATGAGGAAACCGATATTCTCCGTGATGGATATCATCTTAGAGCTCTTGAGTCTCTGAAGGTGCTGAAATTGAACCGCCTTCCTGGACGAAAGTCAACCTCGAGCGTCGTTGTTGTTGCAGTGCCCAAATCAGCAGCTGTCAAACTTGGTGGGAAATCTCAAGCCCCTCTCAATGCCGCAATTACCAGGGGGTTGATAGCTCCGATCTCGTTAGCAAGCAACACTCACTCGCAGAGCGGTCCAGCCATACACTACAGCGGCAGGATAGTGCACTCGAAAATCATCAATTTCGACATCATTCGCGCATGGATCCAAGAGTGTCATCTGGCAAAGACAGGCCATAGAGCTTGTAGACTCAAGTCTGATCAAGCACTTTTCGAAATGAACGTCATCGACTGTTTTACGAGGAATGTTGTGCCAATGGAAGAAAATATGGAGTACGTGGCTCTAAGCTATGTCTGGGGAAATCAAACGCCAGCCACCGAGGCAGATGAGTCGAATGTATACCTCAGCCCCCTTTGTGTTCCAAGTCCAGCTCCTGCGACCATTGAGGACGCTATGGAAGTCGTGAAGGGCTTGAAAATGCGCTATCTCTGGGTCGATCGATACTGCATACCTAACACGCCAAACAAACACAAATTGATACAGAACATGGGGTTGGTTTACGAGGGAGCTATCGCGACTATTGCAGCGATCTATGGAACTCATTCTGACAGCGGCCTTCCAGGCATTTCTCTCAAACGCAGCACACAGTGCTTTGCCCAAACCAACGCGGGCACTCTTATCTCTACTCTTCAGCATGTGTCTCGTCACTTGTCGTGTTCCAAATATGTGACGAGGGGCTGGACTTTCCAAGAAGCTTTCTTGTCTAGACGCTGTCTCTTTTTCACCTCAGAGCAGATCTATTTTGCTTGCAAAGACTCTACCCGTTCTGAGGCCGTTCTACTGAATTCCCAGACCATGTCTGCTCCGTCTCGAGACAACCTTGCTCCTGGTCTTATGACATTGCAACACCAGATCGATTTCCGGCTTGCCAAGAGTTCGGATGCCAGTTTTCATGACTATGTCAGAGAATACACTAGCAGGTCTTTGTCATACCCTGAAGATGGTCTGAAAGCTTTCAAGGGCATGCTTGCTCGGCTGGAGTACCGGTCATATTGGGGAGTGCCACTCGTACCTGACGCCGGATGGGTTAGCCTGGATCATACCGAGCCGGCAGCGTGTAGTCAAGCATTCACTAGAGGCCTCCTGTGGACATGCGTCGGTTTGAGCCGCGGCGAGAATGTGATTGTCCGTCGGCCGGGACTGCCAACATGGTGCTGGCCAAGCGTGGTCGGTGAGATCTCTGGTTTGTGGCATCCTTTCTATGCGGAAACTATGACGGTTCAAGTCGAGGAGTTCGATGGCTCCACTCAGGACATATCCCGTCTGCTAGAAAGAAACACGAAGAACGGAACAGTCATTGAGGAGCTCACGAGATATACACATGTCACTGCGTTCGTCGCCAAAGCGACCATTATTCTGGACGACGCAGGGGAAGAGCCTGGCGTCTTCGATGCGGCAATCACGTTCGGACCTGCTAATTCTTGGGGGGCTGTAGTCCACGTCGACGTGTTTACCGACCTCAATTTGATGGCAAGATTCAAAGCCAGGAATGAGTGGAGTGTGACACGTCTCACGGCCGCTGCCTTTAGACAGTATTGGCTTATATTGGATTACCAGGATACAACAGCTTATCGAGTAGGCTTGCTGATGATACGATACGACTACAAAAACCACAAAAGACTGGAAATTGCGGATCTCCCTGGAGAAGTCAAGACTGTGAGACTTGGCTGATTGCTGAAATTTGGCCACTTGATCGCCGGCAGGACGAGGGGAGATAGTGGATGTGGCAAGACGGCATGATTGTGTTGAAATGCAGACTCGGAGACTTCACTGTGATATACGAAGATTTGCTGTCCACCCCAACAGAATGTGTTCGAGGACACCGAAAAATCCTCTACCGACGTCAAGCGTCGGTATTGTGACTGCCCGTATTCGCGCCTCGCTGGCTGTCAGTGCCAAGGGCGAAACACCCTCCATGAATTCATGGCCAGGATGACGTTCTTGCAAGAGTCACATCAGATCTCCTTCCCTTTCCCCTCCTCTGCCTCGGCCAATTTATCCTCCCTCCACCACCAAACCGCCGTAACCACACTTCCAGGCCCATTAACCACCGTCCCCACCACGATCCAAGCCGCCGCTGTCCACAGACTAACATCCGCCAACCCAAGCCGCTTCAAATCATACACCGCGAGGAACGCCCAAACCAACGAAGCCCCAAAGATGATCCAGAAGTCGGCCTGGAAGATTGCGTGCATGCCTTGAACCATGCTCATCTGGATGGTGGCCGAGTGCGTGGTCGGATGCAGGAACATGTGCTGGAAGCGGTGTTGCGGGTTGGGCGAGAAGAATATTATCAGGAGGAGGAGGTAGTGTGCTAGGGTTGTGACGATTAGGGAAATGCCGTAGATGCCGTGGAGGCGGGACAGGTAGGAGAGGTCGGTGCTTTGGCCTTTCTGAGGCTTTTGAGGTGTGGAAGATGCGAGTTTGGAGAATACCGAGATGAGGGCATCGACGAACCAGGGGCAAGGTTGCCACAGCGCGACCATGGCTTGGGTGGTCCACATGTTCGGTGCGGTGTATGGAAGGAATATCAAGATCGTGGGGATGAGGTAGCCTATGATCACCGCTGGGAGAATGGCCTTTGCATAGTTGAGGGGAAGGCGTCGTGGTTTGGTCCAATATGAATTGTTGGATGTGTCGTACAGATATGCAAGGTAGTAGATGGGGATGATGATGGCGCCTCCGACTGTTTGGTAGAACAAGGCATAGATATACGTGCTACGTATAAATGTCAGTCTCATTGTTATGGAAGGGGAAGCTCGCGAACTCACAATCTTGTCAGAGCGCCTCGGTTCCTCTCCCTGCAGCTCTCAACTGCCCAAGTCACCACAATCGCAAAGAACGAAATCAGGAAATAAATCAAGAATACGAAGAAGCCCATATCCCAGCCCGAAGCACCATTCATGAAAGCGGCCACCAGGAAGGAAAGCCCTTTGTCCAATGGAGCAAATCCCGTATAGGTGGTGCGAAGGGGCATGGGATATTCAATGAAGGCGTTTATCGTGGTGATAAGTTCCATTTTATCGGAAACGCCAGATTGTATTGAGGCGATGCGAATAGCGTAGACTGCCAAGAGGGAGAGGACCGCGAATACGAGCGCGAAGACAATACCGACTCCATTTCTACTTGGGACGCGATTTGGCGAAGGCGTGAGTTGAGCCATGTTGTCGGATTTAGGGTAGGCGGAGGTGACACGCTCAGTCGAGGCGCGCGAGGATTCAAAAGAAGCGAGGAGCGGAGGTCGATGATATATACTGCCCGGACCGTCGCATCGAGT
The DNA here is from genome assembly GCA_030247875.1 of Cladophialophora chaetospira. Classification (NCBI taxonomy): domain Eukaryota; kingdom Fungi; phylum Ascomycota; class Eurotiomycetes; order Chaetothyriales; family Herpotrichiellaceae; genus Cladophialophora; species Cladophialophora chaetospira. The sequence continues at coordinate 1,317,046 of JAPDRK010000009.1, read as the reverse complement.
TCCACCTTGGATTAGGGGTATTAAAAAGCGCCGACACGTGATATCAGCGGCGCGCCTGATCTGGGCTGGTGGCCTGAGTTGCTGTTTGTGCAATCACATGTTGGAGACTCTTCGAAAAGAATACAACTCCGCAGGATGAATTGATGTCTTTTATGGCAGGGAGCTAGCTCGTCCAATGTCAATGACACATGTCGACTGCCACGCTAACCTTGAGGATTGCTTGACCGAATAAGGAAATGAGGGTGATGGTTTGAGACCTTGCTCTTCACTCGTTGCATAGACATCTGCAGTCAGGAACAGGGCAGACACGATGCTTTTCGAACCACATCCGGGCATGAGCGGCATGACATCCATGGGAACATTTCACGCACAGGACTGTGAACCGAGACATTGCGGCATCCCAATTCCGTGCCGTTTCAGATCCCTGGTCTTCGACCTCGGCCTTTTCAACCGTGACTAGTGCTTGGTCTAGTACGATTCCCGGGATAGAATCAGTGTTAGCATTGGAGCTGGGAATGGCGGTCCTGTTAGAGGAGTCAGTCGTGGAGGACTTCGATTGTGTCTGTGGCGATGTTCTTGGCAGAGGCGATCCGGTATTCCTTATCCCAGATCTGGCTGGGGTCTCCGGACCCAGTGTGGTCTGGACGCTACCTGCAATGCTTGCACTAAGGTCAAGACTGGTCTTCCTTGCCACATGTTTCGCCGCTTGCTGAGTTCCGTACCACGGCAGGTATGATTCGTCAGCAGCTCCGAGCCACATATCACAGACACCACAACGTGGCAGATGTCGCTCACATTTGGGACACACAGTACCAATCGCTGCGGCCCTTTCCTTGGTAAATGGATGTTTGGGGGTATCGACCGTCTTGCCCCGGGGTGAGGCTGCTCCATTCGATCCGGCACCATGTGCAAGACTTTGCGAGCAATATTGACAGACCAAACGTATCTGTTGTTTCGCAGGAGCTATGAGAGGTCGTCCAGATTCATCCTTGGCTGCATTCTGGCAAGCAATATCGAATCGAACTCGGAGGAATCTGAGACTCCAACTATTCATGTTATATCTGTAGCCGTCCTTCCAGGCTGCAAACTTCCGAGTCACCTTGTCGTCATCGAGATATCGCGGTACCCCGGAACAAAGTGCCAGTGTGGCAGTTTGTAAGTCACCGAAGCGTTTGATAAAGTTAACTAGGAGATCAAAGGTAGCCTGCGTGGCTGTACCAGTGAGTATGACGCCCTCAATATCGCCTGTACTGACTACCTCTTTCATCGCGTGAGAGATGTAGTGCGTTAATTTGGAGTCATCATAGTGGCGTAAAGCCACGCCGACTCGGTACTTCAGAGGGAGCGACTCTTCGGCAACAACGTTTGACCAGTCTCCGGTCTTGACATAAGCTAGGATTGCTCGCGCATAGGGATCGGTCAGCTCGTCAGCCAGAGATACAATTGTGGCGGCCCAGTCGTCGTCCTCTTCTGAGTCGTCACCAGTGACGGTGCCTGAGTTGGCAGTCGAGGCTCTCTTGAAGGCTCCAGCGATGGCCATTGCCAACATTTTGTGGGATTGGTTCGCGGTCTTACTGCGGAGAGCCTTGTATGCAAGCTTGCGGTCCAATGTAAAGAGAGCCAGCGCTGCCGCCTTAGTGTGTTGATTCTTTGCTACAAGTCGCCTCACCATCACCTCAAGCTCTTCGGAAGACCAAGCCAACCCTGCGGAATGGAGGCACAACTGTCGGTTTGCGACGTACTCCGTGTCGATGCCGTCGATACGGGATATATTGAGGCGACGGACCAGACTTTCGATGATCTTCCCGGGCTTGTTAGAGCTTGGGCCTAGAGTTCGATTCTTGGGGTCGATGTCTTCCATCCAAAAGCCGTAGACGCCAACGGAGGAGAGGTCAAAATTGTCTTGCGTCATGTTTCCGTTCTTGGAAATCTTTGCAGAACGTTCAACCCATGCCCACATAGACTGGAGCCAATGTGAATCGGAAACAATTGACTTGTTCTGGGATGCGTTCAGGAGATAGCCAGCTGCGCAGCGGATCCTCTGTGCCGAGAGCAGGATGAGAGTGTCTGACAAAGGCACCTCAGGCTCGTAATAACCTAGATCTGCATGCCAGGCCTGATCATCTAGGCTGGACATCCGTTTGGAATCAGCGACTGTCTTGTTCTGTCGCGATTGTTTGAAAGTCTTCTTGAGGGTGTTGCGAGGCTGAGCTCGCCGGCGTGCTTGGTCTAGTGCTGATCCTATATCATCAGGCTGCTTTTGGAGCTGTCTGATGCCAGATGCACCCACGACCAGATAACCAGCCGATGAGAGGACACTTTGACTGGGCAGCCGACGAGGTGAAGTCAGCTTCACTCGCCCATGACCGTCCAAGACCAAGATCTTGGATTGATTGGTCCTTGTGGTGGTTGTCAAGAAATCAAAGGAGACAATTCTTGATTTCTCCTCCATCGGAGCGGATGGGTCTGCATACTGCTTGGCGATATCTTGTGTACGGCTCAGATAGATGTCTTGTGGTTGCAAGGTTTCCCATGGTTGTTCATGCCCACCATTCCGTTCCGACGTAAATGTTTCTGAAAAGTCCTTGCCCAGGTTGTAGACTTTAAGGTTGCCTGTGCTAGAAAGCACACCTAAACAGCCTCTCTGAGCTTTCGAAAATCTCAAGCTCCAGATGGTACCAGGACTCTGGATCGCACTCTTCAGCTCCAACGACAATTCCGGCTGACGATTCTCGTTATGTTGGAGACTCATATGGGGTGTATTGACGCGGCTGATCATTCTTCGATCCCACACGCAGATGGCAGGATCGTTTGTAGGGTAACATGACGCGAAATAGTTCTCGTCAAGCCAGTCAATAGCCAGATTGTGAACACATCTGGTGGCGAACTGGAGGCCGTTGCCGACAGAAGGCTCACGCAAGTCGTAGAGTCTGACAAATTGACCTTTGACGCCAGCCACCAGGAGAGAAGGGTCATCCTGGAAGAACTTCAAGCTTGTGATGGGCTCTCCACTTGCGAGCTTGTGCAAGGGGTCGGAGTAGTTCTTGGAGAAGCCCTTGGATCCTGGTGCAGGCAGGCGCTGGTTAAAGTCCCATACGTTCAAGCAGAAGTCAGTGCGGACTTTGTCGAGGCCCGCGGCCAGAAGATTCTGGGAGCTGAGGGCAACAGCATTGCAGAGGCGCTGACTCCTGACCTGGAAAGACAGAGAATCATGGTGACCTTCTGCTATGTTCAGAAGGGTGGCTTCCCCACCGGCTTGGCCTACAACAACCAGGTCCTCATTTGTTGGATGCCAATCAAAGGCTCGAAAGGCAGGGACCTTGGTCGAAGTGTAGATTGTGTCGTACTTGAGGGGTCCTTTCATCCGGTTTGTGAGGGCACAGAGTCTGAAAGACTTGCCAACAACGTCAACATGCAAGAAGCGTTCCTGCCTCCCAGGCGAAGAATTCTGAGAGAAACGGATGGCAGCTTCCATCTCAGCTGCCACCTCTTTTTGCAGTCTTCAACGCATCAATCGAGGCTGAAGCGTGCCCAGCGCGCCTTCCAGGTCGGATTGAGGTTGTTGAGCGTCTCTGATGCGACGCCTTGTGCTAAGATACCACGAGCAGGCACGGCCCAAACTGGTTTGGTGTCATTCGAAAGCGGTGACAACCGGCAGAACTTTTTCTGGGGAATTTCGACCGGACCCTTCCCACATAACTCTTCCACAACGAGTCTTTTCTACTTATTTGCAGTACTTTTACTCTTTTACTGTCACCCTCGTTGCCGCAATGCCAAAACGGCGTCCGCCCGCGAACCCACCTTCGACTCAGCCGGCCCCGGATCTGTACCGCCCGGATCCCTCTGAAACCTACAAATCTCGACAGCGGTGGACCCCTCAAGACGACGAATCTCGATTGCGAGAGCCACGCTTACGCGATTCATATCGTCCAGGGAGAGACGATCCGAAGGAGAGAGAATGGGCAGACCTACCACCAGTGCGGTCTGGAGTGACCAAAACAAAACATGAACGCAAGAACAACCCGTCCACCAGAATTCACTCCTTGAAGAAGCAGTTACAAACACGAGACCTCCCGGGCACTATCCGACAAGAGCGAGAGCGCGAATTGGCGACATTACTGTTTGAGCAGGAACAGTCGAAGTTGAAACAAGACGCGAGAAAGAATCTCCAACGCTATCACTTCGTTCGCCATCTAGAGAAGCAGAGAGCGGAACGCAGTCTCAAGAAGTTGATGAGGGAAAAGGACGCCTGCAATGATGAGATTGCGCGGAAAGAGCTAGAAAAGCAAATTCATATCACCGAAGTCGATCTCAACTATGCCAAATATGCACCCTTAGGTGACAAATACATCAGTTTGTTCCCCAAAAATCCGGTGCAAGACAAGGAGCAGATGCGCAAGAGGAAGAAGTTCGAGATGAACAGGCTCGACTTTGCTATCCTGAGTGAAGATCAACAAAAGGAACTCCGCACTCAATACGCCGAAGCCGCCGACCTGGCCCCCAGTGCCACAGGGGACAAGCCTCCACTCTGGTATCAGATCGAGAAGCTCATGAAGGACGGAGACGCCCAGTTGGAAGCCCTACGTGATGGGAAACTGACTACAACAAAAACACTGAAAGCGAATCTGACTGCACGTGGAAAGGAGGATCCTCTGACACGCACAGCCAACGGACGGAACCATGAGGAGGTAACCCCGGACTGGTTGAATGACGATGGAGTGATTGACCCTGCGGATCTGGACAGCGACCAGGACCAGGATATGGATGATGGTGGCTTTTTCGAAGGATGAAAATGGCCGATAACGACTATGTCTGATGTGATGACTTGACGACTCGAGATACCCCATAGACTTGGACGGCCAACAGCACACGTGTCGAGCAATCTCGACTATTTATTATGACCATCACAACGCTGGTGCACAACTGCCCTCCACTTTCCATTCTGCCCATTTGAACGGTGAAAGCTTGTGGCATGTTCCACGGCGTCAGCATCTGTGACAACATACCAAGACCTTATTTATACTGACAACGATCGACTGTTGATCTCAAGTACGTTGCTTATTTGAGGTTTAAGAGATCTGGGGTATTATATCGGATTTGTGCATGGGGGTATTGATAGCCTCACGAGACTAGGAGTTCACGAAACATTTGCCGCGACACAGCGTGTGACCAAATTCCTCCGAAGAAGCTGCTGTCGACCTCTATCACGGTTGCGATTGTATCAGTGTTCTGTCATCGCTCAGCTACCGACTGACTTCATCAGCATCTTTAACTCAACTCAGCTCAACTCTGCCAAGTCTTTTGGCTGGGTCGACTCTCCCCCTGAAGTCAGGAACAAATTCGAAATCACTTTGATTGAACACGATGACAGAGACTAAACCAACACTGTCGCCAATCAAGAAAGTGAAGGCTGTGCTAGCACTGACACCGAAGTCACCCAGGTCACCGAAATCACCAATACGAGTCATGACCGAGACGATCGAAACGAACGAAATGGCAGATACGGCTAAATCTCCCAAACATGCCGTCACAGAGGTCGGGACGCGCATGGAAGAGACCTATTTTGACAGCCCTCAATCCCGACAATCTCTGAGCGTGAATCCGGGAGATCAATTGTATCATCAAGCCGAGCGAAAGCGATGCACCACGGAGAATTGGAGAGCAGAGATCGAAAGGCGGATTCTGGCAAAATCAATGATGGTTGATCACGCTTATGGCGAAGAGCATCCACTTCGTGAGCAGGCTTACGGACACGGCGATGGACAGAAATGAGGTTCTCAGAGTAGGCACAACCAGCCGCAAGGTTTTGTTCTCAGTGCTCCGAGTGTCGATAGCGACAGTATTCAAGATACCCGCTGCTGCGCTCTACAGCCTCTTTTCATGCCAGACACTTCCATCGATTTAGCAAGCGAGGCGCCGTATGGGCCAGCCTCGCACGTGACCTGAACACGACTTTCAACAGACTTCAACAAGCTTTCTTGAAGCTCAGCAACGACGAAAATCCTTTGTTTATCTCTATGCTCTCGTTTGCAGACTCGCGACTACTTTGAGTACTAGGAACCTAGACATCACACCTTCTACCTCTTCAAGCCTTCAGAAGCCTCTTGAAGGTTTCATCAGGTTGATCCTCCAACCTGCAATAACCTGCAATAACCTGCCTCAATGAAGCAGTCTTCCCTTCCTCCCAGGGTCAAGACGTTTTCCGTTCCTATGCTAGACCAGAAGGAGATGCGGAAACCACTAACGGTAGCACGAAGAGACTGATTTCCACTGTTGAGCATAGCTCAAGATTCATCAGGATTCGGTGTATAATCCTGGGGAATCCTCAGAAGGAGAGCAAAGTCTGATTTGGCCACAACGAGCACTTACCTTCGAGAATGAAGAAGTGCGATCCCTGGAAGTATGGTAGAGCCTTACGATACAAATGCTAGAAGTTCAGAACCAATGTAAAAGTCATTGCAGTCTTTAGACGAGTATTCATCTGTAATGGTGGTCATCAACAGTTGGTACAACACAAGCCGACACACGCCTGGCTGTCAATGCTTGGGATGCAGCAGCTATTTGACTCTGTGGCACATAGTCCTATTTTCCCCTGCATAGCTTGATCATCCACAAGCAACTTCTCTGTTCTCATGTCGACGCTAGCAGATCCGGAGGCCCGTGGCGAGCGGATTTGAAACTGTGTGCGCGGCCTGGCATATCCAGGAACGCCTCTTTGGTCTGTAGCCCTTTCGAAAAGTGGAGTGCCATGTCAGCCGTGCTCCCGCATCGTGTAAGGACTGCGACGACAACAAGCTAAGGTCTAAGGTTCCAGACACTGTATTTGAGAAAGCCTGCAAGTACTCCTCCATCGCACCCAAGACTGTCTTCCCAAGCCTTGAGCTCTCTCTTTTGTGAATCTTCGTCGGAATGCAAATCATACCGACCAATATCGGACCATTTCTGCACCTCCTCTGGATCGATCTCGGAGCTGGTAGCGGAAGGATAGAGCTTGAAGACCGTGGGGAAGGTGCCGAACCCCGGTAGATTGTCAAAACTTGCTTGACGAAGTGCAAGGCTGTTTAGAACGATGTCCTAAAGTTGACAGGTTAATATGATCCGCATCAACAGTCTGGTCTGGGATCACTCACCACCGAGCTGTAGGTCTCTCCGCGGTAGGTTGTCTTTGTCTCGCTTCCTCCCATCAGCTTTGCTTGATTTCCCTGCGCCACCAGATCAACGATGAACTTTCCGGCCATGATGCTGATTCTAAACGCCGAGTGCGGCGACCAGTCCGTCACCTCGATTACACTTTCCCGCTCGCTGCCACTGTCCTTCCGCCAGACAGCCGTACGCAAGACTGGGTGATACTTCGTAATTCTCGCAGCTGCGATCAGCAGTTGGCGAATGGCAATCGTCTGGAGTCTTTCGATCTTGATGTCCTGGACCGTGACGTCGTAAGGAGGAGCTTCATTGATCTGGGATCGCATCTTTGTGATGAGAGTGAGCTGCTGCAGGCCTGGAAGCTTGGTGCAGAGGACGTTGAGGAGCTGCACGAGATTTGGGCCATCCTGAGTGTCACTGTCGATCTCTCCTGAAATTTGGAACCTCGCAGACTTGACCTTAGCGGCATTCGACAGCCCGATTCCAGTGAACGGGTGTGGTGAAGGCTCTTCCGATACAGGGCCGCAGATGAAGAAGTCTTCAAAGAGAGAAGGTCTATCTGCAATGAATGTGTTCCGTCCGTATAGTAAATCCGTTCCCTCCTCTTCCATCTGCTTGCAGACACGGAGAATGCTGGTAATATTCGATCGAGGCAGCTCGATTTGGTGGAAACGACGGACGACTTGAAAGAACGAGTACTTATGCGCGAGATCTGATAAGTTGGTCGGCTCATCCTCGACTAGCATAAGCTCGAGAATCCTGTCTCGAAGTTCGCGAGGAAGACCAGTCAACCGCTTCTTAGGGTCAGTGGAGGCGCCTGACAACTCCGCAGACTGAAGAAGTCAGTAATATATCAAACCGACAAGGATGGAGGAGCCTGGACTCACGTGCTGTTGAATGCCGAAATCCTCATTCATGGTAGCCGATATTTTGATGCTGCAGGAAACTCAACTCTGTTGTGTTGTGTGGCAGACCGCGGAAGACGAGGGTTCGAAACGCCGCGAAAGAGAGACATAGAGACATAGAGGCAGGTGCAGTGAAGTTCACTGCATAACCAGCTGTAGCTGCCTCCTGGCTGTCACAGTGCGAAGCCGCGGATCATTTCTCGGGGTGGACAAAGGATTGAAGAAACTTCACTATGTCTCTTCACCGCAAAAGTGTGCTGATTATACCTTCTGTACCGCCTGAAGTGGACGGAGTCAAACATTTTAGCAATGGATATCCATATACACAGGCTGACGCAGTGCGGCGTAGCACCATCGTGGGTGAGACAACTTGGACTCAATTGCATGTAGAGACTGATGGCCAGGGATAGGAATGACGCATACGGAGAGAGGGAAAGACGGCACGTAGGATGAGGAATTGATGAATGCTTCCCGGCCTTGGGGGTGGTCAAGGCGCTCTGGCGAATGTTTCCGTCCACAACAAGCAACTTGGACCCAGAGCAGCTCCAGCACTTAGCTTTGACCTGGCGAGGACAGTCTGACGGCGGTGATGAGAGCGTAGAGCTCACGTCCGTGTCTGCATCGACTCAAGGCAGTCCCCACTGGAACTTCAGAGGATCCCCTTCTTCAAATGTAAGGCCGTTCACCCACCACTGGTCACCCCACATTTTACGTCTGGCAACACAGTGCGCACGCTTCGCGGGATGGACCTCCGAGGTTGGATCGTAGCTGTCCATACCAGGCCAGGTTTGCACCTCGGCTGAATTCTTTTCGGATGTCGTCGCGGCTGCGTCGAGTTTGAAACATTTTGCGAAGTTGCACCAGGAAGGAATGTCCTCCCAAGGTGTTTCTCGAATCGCAAGACTGTCGAGCACAAGGTCCTAGATCTTACTGTTAGGGACATGTGACGCTCACACAAGTATGACGCCAAGTACATACCACCGAGTCAAAGTCAACGCCACGGTAGTTCTTCACTCTCCTGCTCCCCTCAACCACAGGCACATGTCCAACCGGTACGAGGTCGACATGAAATTCCCCAGTGATCGCGTCCTCATCCATTGGCCAGCTCGAGAAGGGGCAGTATACTTTTCGGGTTGAGGCGTAGCTCCCGCTCCATTTGCGCCACACAGCTTTACGGATCAACGGATGGAATTTGGTGACCCTCGTCGCCGTCGTGAGCAGAGCGCGAATAGATCTGGTCTGCCGGGATTTGACATTAAGTCTGACGCTGTCATCCTGACACACGCCGTTTTGAGTCACGATCTTGAGTGTAAGATGTCGAAGTCCGGAAAGCTGCGTGCATAAAATATTGAGAAAATCTGCACGGTCATTGTGATCTTGTGTGTCGCGGTAAGTGTTCACCTTAAGCCTGAAGGCTGCTGTCCTTATCTTTGTCGCATTTTCCGTTCCAATCCCAGTGAATCCATGAAACTTCGGAATGCCATTGCCGTTGATGAACACATTGTTAAAGCCACGGAATTTGTTCGTATCGAAGGTGTTCTTGCCGTAAAGAACGTCTCGTGTCTCGTTACAGGCTTGCTTGCTGACTAGCATAATGCCGATAGTGTTCCGAGGGCCAAGAAAACTGTACCTGCAGATTTCGTCGTGAAATGACTGACGGCACCATCTTGATGGGTACGTAGGCTCTGCAAACAATATCACAACTGGGCGATCTCTGACGAGCAGATAAGTGTAGATCTTGTCACGAAGCTCGCGGGGAATCCCCATCAGTCGCTTCTGAGGGTCTTTAGACACCTCTGACATCTCAGCGGGCTAGATCAGTCAGATGAAGATTTGGTTAGGTTTGTGGATAATGTGAACTTACATGAGGTTCGCAGATTGTTTCCTTGACAGTTGACGCAGCCATTTTTGGCAATTAAGAAGGCGCTGTCACGCCGCAGCTTTGGAGAATCAGCAGAATGAGAATCGGCCTCGTGGTGTGGAATGCACTCGATGGAGTCGGACTTCGAAGCGGACATGAAGATTTATATGAGAGTGGATAAGCGTCCTTGCTGAAGGTGCGCTGGGGTGGAGGACTCCGGTATATGGAAGGTGAAAATGAAGGTTTGTGCAAGCCAGTAATGGGGCCCGGTGAGACTTCACTTTAGTAAGTGGTGATGACTGGCACATGCCTGACATTCGTGAAAGCCATAGCTAATTCGATTCAGCATCCCACCCATGCGGCTTTCCATTTTCGTCGTTTTGGCGATGCAATGGCATTCGTTGCATACTGTTGCACTTCTCTGAAACTGCTTGCGAGCACACCAAGCATGAGCTTCCAACCACTGCATTGGGCATTAGTAATATCCTCACAATACTTGAGACGGACCGGAGATGGCTGAAGCACCAAGTGAGCGAAATGCGCATACATGATAGAGGCTCCGCTGACAGTTCACGAGCACTGAAATAGAGGCGATATTTGGCAATTACTGGTATTGACGGCAAGCGCGGAAGAGGAAGTGAGAAGAAGAATCCGATCGAGGCTTATGGCTAAGTCTTGCAAGCCGCACCTTCCGCAATTCCACATCATGGCGTCTGGCAATGACGGCGTGCATCCAGCATAGTCGGAACCTGAAAGCACATTAGTAAGAGCGACAGGTTCTGAGGGGCACTGCCGTCGCTAGTCTGAAGCGCCAAGACAGCTTCAAATGACGCGCCGCGTATTGCGAAGATGTCCGAGTAAAAGACTCCGAATCACTGATAACTTCCTGTTATGCTATTCCTAGAATTGTTCAAGGAGGGAGTATACGGTATCAAGTGTCAAGTATACGTAAAGTCGCAAACAGGCTTGCCGCATAGAATACATTAGGAGCCCACGAAGCCTCAGTCTACCACGCCGTTGTGCCGCCATCGACCACCAAATTCGCGGCCGTGATGAACGAGCTCTCATCCGAAGCCAAAAACACTGCTGTCGCCGCAATTTCCTCCGGCTGACCAGGCCGGCCCAGCATGACCTTGTCGACCTGCGATGCTCTCCACTCCGGGTTTTCCAAGAACGCCGCCGTCGCATTGGTGTGCACCAACCCAGGTGAGATGGAGTTGGCTCTGATACCATGCTTGCGACCCTCCAATGCCAGCTGCTTCGTCATGGCGATCACCGCTCCCTTGGCAGCCGCGTGGGCCAACGCAGGCAACGCAGTGGCGGTAAAGAATCCACTTGTCGAGCCAGTACTGATGATGGACGCCTTCCCGGACTTCTTCAGATGTGGCCATGCCGCCCTGGTAAGCAGAAACACCAGATGGAGTTCGTAGTCAATCGTTTTGTACCATACGTCGTCTGGGTGGTTGTCGATCCAGGCGAAGTAAGCCACCGCGGCATTGTTGTACAGAACATCGAGTCGGCCGTGCTTCTCGATCACGGCGTCGACTAGCTTTTGACAACTGTCCGCTTTGGTGAGATCGCATGGACTTAGCGAGATCATACTTCCACCCTCAGCTGTGACGAGCTTCACTGTTTCCGCATCCTTTTCGGCATTGATGTCGCAACCAACGACTTTGGCTCCTTCCCGTGCGAAGTGAAGGGCGGCGGCGCGCCCCATTCCGCCTGAGGTGCCCGTGATCAGGCAGACCTTATTTGCAAGTCGTGGCGGTGCCATTGTCGGTGAAGAGCGTCGACGGCAGGCAGTAGCAATACTTCTCGCCTCTGTTGTATCTGTTCATTGAGCCCGGCAGTAACCAGGTGGCAGTGATTGACTGGCTGGACAATAGTAAGGCTCCCAATATGGAAAGCCGCTATCTTTCAAACCCCGCAACGGGTAAAGCACCTGGGAAGTTCGTCCGAATGGCTACCATTGACCGATGCTTACATTTGCAAGGCCGAAAGCGATTCGGTCATATGGTAAATAGTGTCATTGGCCAGATATCTATAAGGATGATGTTTCCGATTGGGCTGTTTCTTCTTCCCATTCCGGAGACAATATGGTTTGGAGTGTTTCGTCTTCCGATTGCACGATGGACCTTTGCGCTTCAACACAGCATAGTTCATGTTAGCATTCGTCATGGTGCGCTGCATGCTAAGCTCGAACTCAATCTGTACCCTGTCGAAAGCAATTTATGATTTCTGTAGCAGGAAGTACTAACGATGAGCGACTATGAAGACCTCTGTCACATCGCCCCTCGGGAAGCCGTCCACTCCGTTGTGAAAGGACATCAAGCACAATAGTGTCAATCTCCCCGCTGTAGAGAGAAAGCCCCATACACCGGAACTTCAAACACTCTCTCGGCCTTGACCGCCGTTGTATGTCTACCAGGTTTGATGACAGCCACGCACAAGTTATCAGGTTTGCAAGCCCTACTGCGAACCCCAATGGCCCCCATGCCCCCAATCCCCCAAAGATGCGGATGTCACAGCTCGGTATCTCGCAGCAACAATTGGTGAGCTTCGTAAAGCTGCCTTACCTGCTGCGGAATATTCCCATCCTCTTGTCGGATAGTGTTGCAAAGTTTTTTTGCCCACATCTTTGTCATCACCTTCTGCAGGCAGGATCTCGCCGAGGTTGACTGGTAGATCATTTCCGTCGGCTTGGGACAGCTGAGGTATCGCCTTCGCACGGTCGACTACCATTTCGTCTTTTCTTGCAATAGCCATCACATGATTCGTCAGATCAACTCCCATAGATGGATGGTATCGTCGGGGCCTAGTCCAATGTTTGACCTCCTCCGGATTCGTTTCGGACGAGGTTGCGTCATTTGGGAGTGCGAAGTGACCTTTCCAGGCCTTGTACCAAGCCACGGTGTCTTCCAAAGAAGTGCGACGGACCCTGAGGCAGTCTATCACCCAGTCCTGTTGCCCGTCAGTACTCAGGTTGATTGTTCTTGAGCCAACTTACAACTCCTTGGAATTCAGTGTTGAAAGGACTCATTCTCGCCATGGTCTCGCCCTTGAGGACTGGTAGTGGCCCTTCCCGCACGATGTCAACAACCCATTGGCCGGCCAATTTTGGTGTAGGCCATCGCCGATCTCCACCCATACAGCCCACGAAGCCATTCCACCTGCTCCAAATTGCCTTCCGCAGGAGAGGATGGTATTGAGTCACCCTGGCAGCAGTCTTGAGCAAAGGACCAACATGGGTGTGCTGAATCCACTCAAGTGACAATCCTTCTTCGAAGTTCTTCGGGACATCTTTGTAACTCTCCGTCGTCGTCAGACAAAGGCTTTGCAGCGCCGGCAACTTTCGACAGATGGAATCGAGGAATTCACCAAGAGTATGATCGTCTCCATCTTGGTTGAACACGACTTTGACAGGCAGTTCGAACATGGTACGCTTGATCTTCGCAGCGTTGGCTTCCCCAATTCCATGTCTTCCTCCGGTTATAGCATTTCCTTCAAGGAAGGCTGTGATGAAGCCCATAAAGTGGTGACAGGAAAACTTATTTACTCCGTAGAGGATATCTGTTCCCTCGGAGTGAGCCTGTTGGCTGACTCTTAATATACTTGTTGTATGCTTTGGTCCAACACGATAATTGTCACAGTAGTCTGCCAGGACGGGTGGTCCGTACTGGGAGTGAGAGATAACGACTCCTACCCAGTCTTCCTTGACAAGGAGTAGCTTGTAGATTTTGTTCCGCAGTTCAAGTGGGAGACCCATCAGTTGCTTGATCGGATCGGTGGAAGCACCCGAGAGTTCGGCAGGCTGACAAAATTAGTATATTTCGTGGGAGAACGTACTAACGCGGGCACTCACATGAGGAGTTGTTGGAGTTTGGTGAATGAAAATGGCAGCAAGCTGCGTGCTGATTGTATCTTTTACCGCCATGGTTTCCTTCTCAGACTATCCTCTCAGGCAAAGTCCTTGAGAGGTCCTCAAGTAGTTGTGTTCGGTTGGGAATGGGGATTGCGGACTGGGAGGTGCGAAGTCTTGAAGAAGGAACAACCGTTTGCGGGTGTAAAATATATAGATCGATATGAGGCAGCGACATTGCAGCGGTCAACGTTTCACTGCGTGATAGGCACCTGGTCGTGATTTCCTCGCGATATTCATGTGGCCGGAATTCAAGCTGTACAGTCTCACGGCGTGACTGAATTCACCCAAGGCCCGTTCGTGGACTGCAGTGACGTACCAGCCATCTCTTCACGCAGCCCCTTGAATCTCCTAGAGCAAGACATCACGTTGGCTTCCAGCTTGTACGGATATGTTGGCATCAAGACGGATCCGAAAAGGAGATATTGAGCTGCGTTGCTAGTAGACTATAATCTTCCAAGGGAGGTGCTGGCTGTTCATTGTTGCTTTTAGCTAGGTACAATGGTTGTGTTTGTCAATTTTCAAACAGACGATTGACAATATACTCTGCAATCACGCCCATGCAAACGAAAGGCGTCAGGGTATCTTGCTCTCAGAAGCGCACTTTGAGCAACGAGGGACGGGTGAGAAACAAATCAGGTATTGAAGGCGTAGGGGTCCTTTGTTGTCCCTGCAGCACAATGCGTTTGATCTTGGTACGGTTACTGCCATGAAGTGGCAAATCGGTGGAAGTAACATTCTCAATGACATTTACCATACTGACATATAGAACTTGGGACGAGTTTAACATGGTGGCTGCGAGAGGAGCATGATGCGCAAAGAGAAGAAAGAAATAGAAAAAGGTTGAACTCTTTGCGCTTGGAAAGTGCTCCCTGTGCTCCTCCACTCCTTCGTAGGTAAGCACTGTGAATCACTGGGCCTCCACCGCTTATGACCGCTCCGGCCTTCCTATATCACGCCTCCAGCATTCTAGGCCCGCGAGACTGCTTTCCTTATAATAAATCATCAGCGCTGGCGTGTTTACTTTTGTCCTCGAGCTCGTAAGGCAGAACCCAGAACACATGAGATCATCAAAGGCTTCGTGGAAAGAAATGTTGCAAGATGAGTGTGTAGTTACTGCAGAGGTGACCAAGTGCCACCGTCTCAACCGTCTGAGGTCGAGTTCTGCGCTCAAGAAGCAAATGAAATAACTTTTGGGCCTGCGTTGTCCCATAAGTAGGCTCAACGCTTTCTCTCCCTTCGAGTGGGAACAGGCAAACCACACTCTGATGTGTAAACCAGCCGATGCCACAACATCAACGCCGAGTACCGCTGAAATCGCTTGATCAGCAAGCTTGGTTTCGAAGCATCTCAACAAGAGGCCCAATACCCCAACACCTATGCTTCATGCTCTGTTGTTTCCTCCCCGGCTTTTGCCAAACCGCCCATTTCGCTCCTTGCCTTGGACGTACCCGCCGTGCCCACGCCCGATGACGATGTAGCGATCGCGTTCCTCAGTGAAGTGGCCCTTGGTCCATTTGCCCTTGAGGAAACGGAATGCTCCTTCCCACTTTCCTTCGATGAAGCGCTCA
Organism: Cladophialophora chaetospira; assembly: GCA_030247875.1. Taxonomy (NCBI): domain Eukaryota; kingdom Fungi; phylum Ascomycota; class Eurotiomycetes; order Chaetothyriales; family Herpotrichiellaceae; genus Cladophialophora; species Cladophialophora chaetospira. The sequence goes on along the minus strand of JAPDRK010000009.1, from coordinate 1,301,647 downwards.
CCGTCCCACTTGCCCTGTGTGAACTGCTCCATTTCCCACCTGCCCTGAACAAACATCCCGTCGATCATCTTCCCTTGGACAAGCTTGTTGCCAATCCACTTCCCTGGCGTGAATCGAGGTAGAACAACCTTCCCGTTCACATAACGTGGAGGAGTCCAGTCACCTTCAACAAAGTTCGAGCCAAACCAATGCCCTTTCACAAATATGCCGTTGACCATATCACCCGCGATAAATTCGCCCTTGAGGAATGTTCCCTTGCGATGCCTCACCAAGTCGACTTGATCGTTGTAGCTGAGTTCGAGTAGGGGATCGTAGATCATGAGTCCAGGCCAAGTTGTGACTGCGCGTGGGTCCGTCTCCGAAGACTTCGTGTTAGTGGAGTTCGAATCGGCAAGGAAAGGTGAGGGGTCAATCTTGTCAGGAAGCTTGAATTTTGCCACTTCGTCCTATAGATCAGGCTTCAGCCAGGGGGTGCGTCGAATGAGGGCACTATCCAAGATCATGTCCTGGCTTGAGTTAGACTAAGATGCACAGATCGTACATGGAACTTACTCGAGACTGTACGTCTTTGCCATCGGCATCTTTCGTAGTGGCACTTCGCAAGGCCGGCGCACATCCTTCTTGAAACAGATCAATGTAGAAGATCGTCAACAATCCACCAGTCTTGGTGTCACCTCCACTCCAATAACGCCAAACCGCCTTGCGCAGATTTGGGTGGTACTTGGTGACTCTTGCCGCGGTGGTAAGAATGGCTCGAGTAGATTGTTTCTTCTTTACCTTGACCACCTGCACGTTCCCAATGTCCCACAAGCTGACAAAGGTCTCGACCTTGATTGTAAGCTTTTTTAGGCCAACGAGTCTGGAGAGAAATTGAAGGGAGGGTCCGAATGTGATGCCGTCTTGATATCCCTCCATGATACTGCCCGGAATTTCATATGTAGCGGTCTTGATCGTGGCTGCATTCTTTAGGCCGATCCCGTTGACGTAAGGGTGTTGGGTGTCATAATTGAGGGTGTTTATACCGAAGACGCGATCATGGTAGAATTCGAAATGATTCTCGCCGTAGAGGATGTGAAGCCCTTCCTTCATGGTCTGCTTATTGGCACACAGCATGGATATGATACCTTCAGGCTTGGTGGGGACGGTCTGAGGGAGTCTGTTTCTGTTCGCTTGCCAAATACATCGAAGTTTAACATGGCCTGCCTTCACGTAGACATATCGCCAGATCTCGTCACGGAGCTCCCGAGGTAAGCCCATGAGCTGTTTTTCGGGATCTCTGGAAGGGCCGGAAACTTCTGCGGGCTGCGAAGGTCAGCAGGCAACAAGAGAATGGAGGATGGTACCCATACGTGCTTGGCAGCGAGGCGTTTTGGTCCAGCAATCACTTGTTTTGTAGGATCTCTTGAAGGGCCAGGACGTTCTGCGGGCTATAAGGGTCAGCAGGCAATAGAAGGATGAGACATGGTACCCGTACGTGTCTGCTAGCAATGTGTCCCGGTTTGGCAGCCACCTGCGCCCAGGTGAGGTTTCCTGCCATAGTTACGACTGCGGTGTGTGGCTGAACAGGCCAGCCCCGACTGCGCAATTTCTCCTCGAGAAGCAATCGCGTACTGATGTGCAGAGTGCGGGTTTGGCGAAAGCTGTTCGCATGAAGCAACGTAAAATGGAGGGCAATGTCCTTTGACACTGGAATAACTTTCCAGAGGCGGTGGCCGCAGCTATCAGTGACAACTTTGCCCCGTAATATGTCTTAGCTTCCGCGGAATGGCCTTCAAAGAAGTCAGCCTTCCTCCTGGTCTGCGATCCAATATGGACGCTGAAGGTGAGGACTTCTAGTCATCGTGGTGAAAGGTATTGCGTGTTTGCTTTCTTCTCAACAAGGACTACCGCGAAGCTCTGTAAGTTGCGAGTGGCCATGCGTGCATCAGGTGATGGTTGTTGGCATGGAGACTTTCACACCTTTGATGAAGGAGCTTTGTAGTGGTCCACAAGCAGCACTTCAGCTCTTTGTCCTACATACCCATGTCGACAGATTAGCTTCCCCTAAGCTCTTGACCTGTCGACAAGACGACTGCGACCTGGTATCTTCTGAGCTCAGGCGGTTGCAATACTGACCTTCCTGGATCAAATCCAGTCCTTAATACCTGTCAAGAAAGGCGGGAGGAATGCTAGACCTGCTCACAGCCGGAGCGAGGGGCCCACGGCGGACCGTGGAAGGTGCTGCCATCTTGCGCCCTCCATGTATCGAGACCACCTTGCCACCGACATGTTGCAGACAGAGGTGCATGGCAAGGATCTGTGCCTGCAAGCCCCCGTGGCTGGCTTGTGATATTCGTTTCTGTTCAGCGAATACCTTGTTTCTCCTAGCTTCACCTTCCCACTGCTCTTCCGAGCCTCTCCCTTGCCGAGGCAGGTCCCTGGTCAGGCCAACTGCTTACTGCATCGTCAACCTCTTCCAAGAACATGGTGGAGTTCACGATACTCGTGCCTCCTAACACTACTCGCACTCCTGGAACAGACGCGTTGACCTGGGCAATCATTTTCGCCTCTTCATACGTCACGCCGCCAACGACAAAGACAACAATATCCTGCGGCTTATCTCTCGTATGGTGGCCATCGACGAAGGGGAATTGCAACTCCTTCAACCGGCCTTTGATGAGATTTTGGAGTGTGTTCTCAAGTCGTGGCGAGTGTTGGGTATACACGTTCTCCACACCCTTGAGATTGAGGTTGCGACGAAACTGGCTGAATGGTGAGCTGCCTGCATCAAAAAGGTCCGTGAAGCCACTGGCTCCACCGACGGGTGCGGGCTGCAGACTATGGTGGTAGGCAAGGAGTTTCGGGATGATGGAGATCTTGTGGGCTGGCACTTCGGCGACAGATGTGAGTAAGTCGAGAAGCACCGGCAGGGCATTGTTTGGATTCCGTTCATATCGCAGAGCATACAGAGCGACAAGCCGAATCTTGTTGTCAGCAGGTATACTTGGGTTTTGGATGTGTCGTTGTAATGTTTTCAGGTCATTGGCGTGGTTGTCGTTGCAAACAAGGCTCTGTTCGAGCTCCGAGACGTCGAGCAGTGCTTCGGCAGAGACGCGTCGGCTGAGCTCGCTGACCAAAGTGACATGCTTGGACACGTTCCCTGAGAGCTTTCGAAATTCCGGGTAATCCTCGACAAAGCGCTTCATGTCTGTGATGGATTCTATTTGCGCATTGGACTTGGTGCGACTCTGGTATTGATCGACATATTCTTTGATGTTTCCTCCCAGATCACCGAAGTTCTGATACATGTTCTTCTTGAAGAAGGGATCCTGGTCCTGAGAAAGGATGATTTCTTTCAGTTCGGGGCGTACGTCGGGCACAGCACTCAAGTCGACTCGGCCATTGTGGATGCCGAGCATTTCGTGAACTTGAGCCTGATAGGTCCATTGGGTGAGCAAGGGTGTTATCGGGTCGTCTCTCCGATCCAGGATCAGCAATATGGGGGGAGTGTCTGTCTTGCGGAAATCGAACAGTTGTTCTTCTTGGGTAATTTGATATCGCACTTCCGTGGCCAGTTTTTTCGCCATTAGACTGTTCTTCTCGTATCGTATGAGAGGGTTCTTTTTCAACGACAGGAGCAAGGCTATCACACCTTCAGTTGTTCTCTGTAATGCATCTGTGTTCCATATGTCTGGACTGTGACTCCATAACCGCTGCTTCGGGAATCCCAGATTCAAAGACATCAGGTCTGGGTTGACCACGATGTAGTCCGCGAAATATTCCTGAACCGCCTTGACCACCTCATGATCATCCGCCTCAGCCAGTCTCTCCAACGACGACTTTTTTATGATATTGCTGAAATAAATGTTGTATTCTCCGTACTTCGGCTCGCGCAGCTCATCGATGAGAAATTGGATCGAGTCTGGAGACGGTCTCACGAAGCAAAGGCATCGGAGGTGTCGCATACGCTCGCGGGCGGGGTTGTCCAGCCTGTCCACGAGGTATACTTCATGTTTGAGGAGGGCGGACTGGGTGATCGCAGTCGACACAATTGAGACTGTTTCTGAATCGAGTAGAAGCAGCTTCATCTTAGTCTGTTGAGATGCCGCGGCGCCCTCGCCTACGCCGGCAATCTTGGACAGGTAGCCCGAGATCGCCGAAGAGACGTCCATTGTCGTGGGTGGGTGTTCGACAATAGGATTCGAGTTGGACTTGCGGTCACCGAGCCGTCAGCATTTCGGTCATGTGGTAGTTCGCGATGGCAGCCTGTGTGACCGCGGGACTTCTTGAGCGCAAGTAAGGTTGTCCTGAAGCAGTGAGCTGTCACGGTCGTTTCACCACTAAGACTATTTGATCGTGCCTGCTGCGAGGTGAAGATGCGGAGGAGCGACAAGGCTGACAGAAATGGCCGCACAAGGCTGCGCATGTGACCGATTGATTGGTTCACGGCCCGCTTTGATGTCATCTGTGCATGTCGCTTGCCCACCGTTTGCATCCCCAACAATATCCCTCGACATGTCAGATCGTGTTCGTGGTCTTTTCTTCTTGACTTCCCCTTCCTCTTCGTCGCCGCACTATAGGTGCAGGAACGACCGACGATGATTCCCGGGATAGATATTCGTACCAGCCAACTCACCGTTTCTATCGAGGCTTTGCTGACTATGCTTCACAGCCTTCCTCTGGCTCTCGAACGTCGTCGGTGGTGCATCAGTCGGGGAGCTCAAGGTATGCTACTGCCGCAGTCGGCAGCGTATAGATAGTCTAGCTGTGTACTAACGTGTTGAGCAGCTCCTCTTCGTCTTCCTCTCGTCGTATCCCTTGTCGGCGTGGTTGAAGCGACTACCCGACAACAAGCCGCATTATAAGAGCATTTTCAGCGTCGCCATCTGTCTGTTCTATCTTGTCGGGCTCTTTGATTTGTGGTCCGGCTTCGTCACATTGTTCATTGATGCGGCTGTCACCTATGCGCTCATATACTATGTTGATGGGTCGCTTATGCCATGGCTCGTTTTCATGCAAGTCAAGTCCGCGACATGGACACAAGCCATGGGACTGACCATGTTGCAGATTCTTGATGGGCCATATGGCCGTGAACCACATCGAAAGGCAAAGGACCAATGACCCTAGCCTTGTGGACATTACTGGGTACGTTACAAGGGGTTTCCTGTGAGCCGCAGATCGCTGATGTGGGTACCAACGACAGCGGGCAGATGGTGCTCATCATGAAGCTTCATGCCCTGGCCTGGAACTACCATGATGGACATATGAAGCCGGAGTTGCTAACCGACAGCCAAAAGGAGCGTGCCGTCTACAAGCTACCAGAATTCATCGACTATGCAGGATATGTGTTCTTCTTCCCGTCAATCTTCACCGGTCCAGCCTTTGATGTAAGTCCAAGTCTGTAAGCAGCGGCGGTGTTGTCTCCTTGATCGAAGCATCTGCATCACTAACTAGCATCTCTTTTATGTATAGTATGTCGACTATAAACGCTGGCTAGACGGTAGTATCTACACCATGGCCCCAGAAACGCCAACGAAATCACCAACAGCAGTAAAAACCACCAGCAAGACCAAAAAGACCACCGTCCCGCACTCCGCCATCCCCGCAACGCGCAAAGCAATCGGCGGCCTCCTCTGGATCGGTCTCTTCATGCAATTCTCAACCTGGTACAACGTCCCCCTCATCCTCTCCGACGACTTCCTAACATTTTCCTTCCCCCACCGCGTCTGGATCCTCCAACTCCTCGGCTTCACCTCCCGCATGAAGTACTACGGCGTCTGGTCCCTCACGGAGGGAGCCTGCATAATGGCCGGAATCAGCTACAACGGCATCGACGACAAGGGGCACGCCAAATGGGACCACCTGGAAAACGTCTACCCACCAGGCATCGAACTGGCCCAGAACTCCCGCGCGTACCTGGACAACTGGAACAAGAACACAAACAAGTGGTTAAGAAACTACATCTACCTGCGCGTCACGCCCGCGGGCAAGAAACCGGGCTTCCGCGCCACGCTCGCCACGTTCCTGACCTCGGCGTTCTGGCACGGCTTCTACCCAGGCTACTACCTCTCCTTCCTCCTCGCGGCCTTCATCCAAACCGTAGCCAAGAACTTCCGCCGCTACTTCCGCCCGTTCGTCATGAGCGCGGACGGCAAACAGGGCACGAAATACAAAATCTACTACGATGTTCTAGGGTATGTGGCCACACAGCTGGCATTCTGCTTCACGACCGCCCCGTTCGTCATCCTCGGCTGGAACGATAGTCTGACATGCTGGGCGAGGGTGTACTTCTACGCGGTCATCGGCGTCGCGGCGAGCACGGCGTTCTTCGCCTCGCCGGCCAAGAAAATGCTGATCAAGAAGCTCGACGCGCGGAGTCATCCTCGAGTGAGGAAGACACTTGCCGAGGAGACGCAACATCCTCCGAGTCTGGGCTTACCGGATGATCCGGGCCGAGAAATCGACGATGCGCTGGACGAGATCCGCGCGGAGATCGAGACAAGGCAGCGCCGAGGGAGTGCGGTCACCATGCCGACGGGCGACGGGTTAAAGAGGGCGATTGAGCAGAAAATGGGCAAGAAACTCGAGATGCCGGCGTGGAAGGTGCCGCAGGTGTTTGCGAGCGACAAGGTCTTACTGCAAAGGGGCCAGGCGCGAGATGAGTTGGAAAGTGCAGCGGCAAGGGGAGCCACAGAGGCCAAGAAAGTGAAGTGAAAAGGGCCGGAAACGTTCTTCGGATAAACAGAAATTGCCATGTTTTAGTTGCCGGAAAATGTCCTTTCAAATGGACATACCTCAAATCTAGTGTAGCAGATCCGAAGCCCTTTCCGAACTCCAAGACAATAGAACTATCACACCACCAGAAATGCTGACAAACCCGGGGCCCGAGCGGATACCATACCCGGCCCAAAAACCCTAACCCAGAAACCTCATTCCGAGATGCATCTTCGGATCGCGAGATCGGAATTGTTGGGCAGCGAAGAGGAGATGAAGGTTTCTTCGCTTCTCTTGTAAGGTTCGATAAGGATCTGCCCGTCCGATAACGTTTGCAGGAGAGTTTTCGTTTAAGCAAGTGTCGTTCCTGCATCTGGTTACACGCACAAAAAGCCTAATCTGACAAGTAAGCTACAGCCTTTTTCCGTAACCTTGGGCGGCAAGTGCCCGGGGTAGCGTAAGATATCAGCCTTGTGGGAAAAGCATATATGGACGAATTCAGAATCCGGGGATACGGGGTAGCAACTCTTTCTAGACGTCAGGCTAAGCCTTACGGTACGCGAGGTTAGCCAATTGCTGTTGAGTGCTGGCAATGTGATTACCACCAGGACGTGCAGATTTGGTCGTCGGAAGAGAGCAAAGTCGAGTCGGAAAGGAAGACGGCTGGGTAAGGGAAATCGCCATAGAGCGGAAAAGACTGCCAGACGGCTGAATGAGGACGACAATGCCTGTGCTGCAAGACCCGAAGACCCCCCATCATTGGAGACCATCCATCGATATGCAATGCGCTCATCGGCAGCCCAAGGATGCTTGGGAAGGGTGTTGAATTGAGAGTGAAAGGAGAAGGGGAGTGAAAGGAGAGGGGGAGTGAAAGGAGAGGGGGAGTGAAAGGAGAGGGGGAGTGAAAGGAGAGGGGGAGAGACAAAGTACATCTCAGGCGACCTGCTTTTGTCCAGTCGTGGCGCTTGCTCATGGACACTGTATTGAAACGATTCGACATGATGTAAATCGTTTGTGTATTTCTCGAGGCCCTGCTGTAAGGATACTCTGCTTGGGGCGCTCGACAACTTCCCAGTTTTCTATTGCTGCATGAGGTGGATTCTTTGCTGGCTGTCGGCAAAGCAACTTCATGGGGCAGGATGGCCTGCTTGCGTGACTCCCGCCTGGACGATCTCGCAGCTCGTTTCCAGCTGATGGTCGCGCGTTGTGACCCCACTCTTGAAATTTCTCAGAGGTCGATGTTGGTATGCATGGTACTCCTCGATAAATCCTATTCGACAGGTGTTCTGCACTGTAGGCAAAAGATAAGGACTTCGGACACCGCGTGACAAGGACTGCATGGAGACATGGACCTGTCAAGTGTTAGAACGCAACTTCATGGGAACCATCCACTGGATGGAATCGAGATTAGGTGTGCATGAGAGAAAGACATTGATGCCAACGTTTCTGCAAATTCAATGTCATTCTGCTGCACGAGCAGCGCTACGCGATTTGTTGAGACGGCTTCCTACCACTGCAGCCAACCGGCTTTCGAGTGTTCGACAGTTGCGTGAATGAGCAAAGCTTGCCGAGACATGAAGCTGCAGAGACAGCTTCGGAACGAGAGCGGACTGGGATCGAGCGTCCTGCACCTGCCATTTGCGCGACTTTCGCTAGCAACTGCATCTTGAGTGGAAAAGTTGTGTCGCTGCAAGTGTGACTGTCCTCAATTGGTGGGCAAGAGGGACCTTTGAGAGGTCAAGGCATCTTGAGTCGCAGTATCGCTGACGAAGATTCCACATCCAGCTTCGGTAGGGATCGTCAGATGTTGAAGTTAGTACACCTGCTTACTCGAGAGAAAGCCACGTCTTGCACTTTTGCTTGGAATCGGGGGCACTTCGTATATCCAAAGCAGAGGCGAAAGAATGGTGAGCAGAAGCATGAGCTTGGTCCGGCAATATTGAAACATGAGACTCGTCCGGCAACATTCCTGAGCTCGGTCCGGCAATATTCGGCAATATTTAAACAGTGATTCGTGTGTTGAGCATCGGTGGCTTGAAGTCTACACCTCGCACTAGCACGGCATGATCGTCAAAATCCTGTTGAGTCTTGTTAGACTACTTTCCATCCGACAGGTTTGGGCAAGCAGTAGATCGTCTTCTGCGATCGCTCATCATCGGGTCCAACCCTGTCACTGCGACAAATAAATGCCAATAATAGTGGAAGTGACATCCTATCTCAAAGCTGCAGATGTTGGCTTGGTTCCTCATGTGAGCGCGAGATAGAGGGACATCCCTGACACAAGTCAATTTATTGTGGTCTTGTTGAATTGTGCCTCCAGCTCGGATTGCGCGTCAGGTGAAGGAGTCAGTGTTGGGAGCTCCTAGGGACAGCCATTCGCACGAGGCCTGTTTCGTCGTCATTCCGGTATTGATGCCGGAGTAGAAGCTCTGAAATCGTAGAGTCTTGGCTCGGCTCCTTCCCCGTAGCGATTTTCCTTGACGAGAGATGTGTACTCGTAAAGTGAGTGAAACAGACAAGATCGTCATGGAAGATAATCGTCTATGGGGCGCCGATCCTGTGGCTAAGTCAGAGCAATTGGAATTCTGCCTAGCTGGATTATTGCTGCATAATTTTGTACATCTGGGAATAGGTTATGCCCCTCGCCGTTATTGAAGAAAGTGTGAAATCAGAAAATAACCGTCTTCATAGGCAAGTTCCGAGAAACTTTTCCATCTCTGAGTTACATTGTGCATGTGCGGTTGTGGCGGATCGTCCTGATGGGGCTTTTGCCGATCGACAGCCGACTGTTCAGTAGCTGATCGTCAAGCGACCTTGGCCTTGGTTGATCACGGATATTAATGCAGGTCATGATGGACGACAGTTTGATCGACGTGCTGGTCCACGAGTCACGTCTTCTCGTACGCAGTACCGACCGCTCTGGACTTTGCCAGCTCCGTTCTCTCAGCTTGCGTTGACTGGCCCCTGAGCTTAGAGTGAGGAGCAGTACGAAGCACGAGGGATTTGTCACCAAGCAGCTATGCTGGAAGTAGGCCAAACTCACGTCAATCATGGAGACTATGCCCAGTTTACGAGAATTGAATAATTATTATGCTGAACATCGATGCATGGGGAGGGCAAGCAGGCAACATCAACGTGCTCTTCACTCAGACCTCACAGAATAGGCCCAGGACGTGACGTAACCACTTGAGCAGCTCAAGAAAAGTGCTCTGGCACGTGCAGAGACGATTCTTGCGACGGGCACGGTTATTGAGATGACGACCTCGGTTGCTGATGTCGAGAAAATTTCTGTGTCTATACAGTAAAGCCAGCATGCGTTGACTGTTTCGTTGACCAGGCTGGGGACGGTAGAAGGTCGAGCTTTATCTTTTTGGGTTCTGTATTGGAACGATTGAGACAACGGTGCTGTACTCGCAGTAATGAGTTCCTTTTCTCCCTCCTCGCTTGGCGCGAGTGAAGCACTTCTCAATAAGACGCCGAAGGACATTTGCATGCTAAATCAGATGTGCCTCCCTGTACAAGCTTTTTTCGCAACGGCAAAGACCCTCCCATACAGCCGTAACAATCATGTTCAGCCCGTGACATCCTGTCCCATTGCTGCTAAAAACTCAACTCCAGTCTAACCTGCTTCTTGGTGTAAGAACACGCTCGCGCTGCAAGGTCCATCAAAGAATACTCAGAGAATTCTGCGCTTGCCGACCGTTTCCTTCCGGGCTGCCCAGCCGTGACTATAGAGCTTGGTGAACAGGTTCGGTGCAATGAAACAACGTGGGTCATCGCTTTAAAAGTATACTTCGTTGTCGAAGCTCGTAATCGTGCGTCTGCCAGGGATGTTATACGGCCCCTTGGAACGTGTTCGCCAACCAAATCGCGGTTTTTGGCTGCCCACTCTCGGTTCTTTTGGCACAAGGTTTCCCTTCTTCTGTTTTGATCTAGACTTGTTCTCGTGCACTCCGTCCGAGGCGGAGAAATACTCCTGCACGATATGAAAGCCAGTGAAAAGATGCAAGTCCCCATTAGTGGACATACGAAGTGGTGGGTGTTGCGCGTGTATCATGTGGGGCTTAGTGACTGTTTCATTCTATGCTCCATGACTCTGACTCGCCCATTGTGACATCTGAGGTTGTTGAGAATACTGCGGCTGGGACAGGGCTTGACCAGCGCCATCGGGGTAGTAGGGCGTTCTTGGACTCTGGTACATGGGATGCTGCTGCGGTGGAGGTTCTCGACGATCTTCATATTTGACATGAACAGGCGACGGCTGACCTTGTCGTGTCTGCTCCATTTGACCGGCGTTGGGATGACCAGGATACGGGCTGGGTCGGTAAGGCACGCTGTTTCGTCCATCCACCGGAACTGGGCTCAAATTATTGGCTGGCCGCTGCATGTTCATGGGAGGGTACATCGGTGGCTGGGCCTGTGACCGATCAGGCATCATGGGAGCCATCGTGGTTGGGGTCGGTGGGATCGATTTCGAACTGGGTGGCATTGAGCTGTTCAGAGACTCGTAACTTCTATTGTATGCTGACTGGTCGTACTGGCTATAGTCATTTCTTTGCCCCTGCAAATGAGGAGCCGTCACAGGTGATTGCATATAAGGAGCTGACATCGCAGGAACTCCCATCGGGTAGTGCGGCGGATTTGGCTGCTGGGCCATGGGTGGGTAGTTCTGGGGCATGTAGTACGGCGGTTGTGCATAGCCAGCTGCATTCATTCGATATGCATATGCATTTTGAGTCCCTTCCACATCGTCGACTTCCTCGATTGGCGCTCGAAAGCTCTGCTTCTGAGTCAACTCAGCTCGTGGTCGGATGTATTGAAGATTGTCGGTTTGTCCAGGCGTCCGAAGCTGGTTTGTTAGGACGTCATTCACATGGTAGTAGCTAACCAAATGATGAGTCACGCCCTGAACGGTCACACTCATGGTTTTCTTGACGAGACCTTCCTGCTTGAAACCGTAGCTATCAACCAAGGAACCGATCAGTTGCCTTTCCACCTCAGCGGAGGCACTCCGATCAGTAGGAAAGTTGTTGGATTGTCCGTCCGAGTATGAGCCCACGTCGGAGGACCTAGCATATGGCTCTCCAGGCCGGCTGGGGCGTCTCGCCTGCTTCTTCATTGCGCGCTTCTTCTCTCCCGGGGGAAACGGCTTGTCAAGCTCGCGGTAGACTAGGAAATTGCCCAGGATCCGGCTCGGACTCCAAGTAACGCCGTCTGTCCACCTTTTGATACCAGAGGCATTCTCTTCGTAGATAAAGACACACCCACTTCGAATTAGGCTGCTCCGTTCTCGATCGTGAGGTCGTCGCGGTACATGCGAAAGGTGTCCCTGCAAACAGGCTTCGAAGAGAATGAGAGCGTCCTGCGTGGTAGCCACGTGGCCCTGGAAGGTGGGCTGGAGCGCCGCACCACCGGAAGACATGTCGAGAGGTTGTTGTGTACTCTGTCGGCAACAAAACCTGGCCTCTCAAAGGTTATGATGGAAAGTTTCGGGATAGTCGAGACTCTATTCTGCTCAGAAACTCAGAGGAGGCGCTGTTATGCATACAGCGGATATGGTTGGAGGTTTGTTCCTCAAAAGCCTAAGAGCTCTGGGAGGGCGCAGAGCTCAAGAGCCAACTGAGGGCTGCGCGGTGTCTTTGCAAGTCCACACACGACGTGCGCATCTGTTGGGGTCCCTAGAGCCGTAACGGCGTGCGATACAAAGTGTATGTGCGACTGTCTGGGTAGTCTTCTGGCGATTACGTTTGGTAAAGGTGCGTTCCACCCAGAGTTCCAGTAGTAGTTGTGCAGAGGTAGATGAAGTTAAAATGAGCTTGGGGAAACACAATGTGCCAGCTGCAGCCTGCAGAAATATGTTTTTGGTTTCTGCGGCTTGCACAGTGGCACGGCCAGAAAGGGACCTGGACGGTTGAGGTTGTCTTTGGATGGCCACTAGGAGGACGGAGATCCGGATGTGTCGCCTTTGATCAAAGGCCCGTGTTGTAGGTTGACTAAGGAATCAAGAAGCGAGGGAAATCCTTGACGAATCCTCTGAGGTGAAGCCTCGCTTTAACTTCACTGCGCGTCCGATCAAATGCAAATGATACGCTGTGCCGCGTGAACAGGGCTCCGATCCCAGATGCTGCGAAACTTAAAGACCCAACCCCAGGCAAGCGACCAATTTGGGCAAATTCAGCCTGGTGAGCTTGTCGCCCAAGCAGTATCGATGTGGACCCGAGTACTTTCTTTGTGGCTGGTTGAGGATGCAGAGTCGAACTTCAAATATGCGGTTTGTGATCGACGGACAGCCTTTTGTGGCTTGCAAAGACAAACGAGACGAGGGATTTCGGATTTCAGGACTTGTACGCCTCTTGGTAATAGTCGTCCAGGGCCACCAGATCGCTACCTGTCCCTCGTTGTGAGGCAACTATACAGGATCAAATGAGTGCTCCTTGGGTATTCAGGCAGAGGCTGTTCCAAGACCTTCACGAACAAGAGGTTGAACCGCGGTTGGTTTCGGGCCGTGATGAGTGTAGAGTTCTTCGCAAACGCTACTCGGTGCTCGACTTAGCCATTGTTCGTGATGATAGACGTATATTGTACAACTTTCTCCGAATCAAACGTTGTTTGGTGACAGGACAGGTCGATGTCGTAGAACCAGGGCGCCCTAACAGCGACGTGATGACTTCAACCCAAGGTGATCCAACAGGATGTGTTACTAGTACAATGTCTTTGTTGCTGCTGGCGAGTTTACAGAGTACCTCCCGCCGCGGGTGGCCGACAAGGTGGTGACTTGTGAGTGAGCGAGGTGTAAACGATGGCCGCAAAGCAGTTGACAGGGTAGAGAGATTAACTTCCGGCCCTCTGAGGGTGCTTCGAAGGTTAGTGGAGGAAAGTCTGAGCTAAATGGCATGTAAACCTTGTGGGATGGAGCAAGGGAAGGTGGACAGTGGCCGACAAACGATAATACGATGTGTTGGTTATGTAAAGGATCAAAAATGGCATGCTCGGGAAGCACTCGTCTAAGATCGTCTGTACGGAGTAAGTCAGAGCAAGTCAGGCGGCCTTTGTAGGAGGGCAGGCGGACGGGAAACAGCGACCGACTCACACGAGCAGAGCAGTCCGGAGTAACCAACTAGCAGCAGATCTCTCAGCTTGCAGCGATCTAGCCGACTATGCATTTTCGGGCCAAGTGCTAAGAAGGCTGCCGCCTCTGCCCCTCCTGCCCAGCTTGCTTGGGGCACAGTGGCTCAGCCCAGTTCCAGTGCCCACCCTGTCTCCAAGCCTGGTGCGCCCTGCGTTAGGAGCGATGGAGCCTGGGGGTGGCCTGATAAGGGCGGCAACCGCTTTGTAGGCTCGTTGATTTCCCATGGAAACAATAATTCGTCAACACATAGGCCATCTCCCCTTACTGTGTAGACATAAGCTCCTGCGATTGAGGTTTCGGCAATCGCCCTCCACACCACACCAGGATGCGCTCCAACAGCAACAACAAGAATCATCGCCACCAGCATGATTGGTGCTGTTTTTGAGACGGAAGGGTAGGGATTTGATGGGCTGAAGAGGACCCTGTCCATCCGAGCAGCAGACACGGGCGACTGGCGCTGCCGGAAGTCCCAAGCTATGGAGTGGAGAGGCTGCGGAGCGTGCCCTTGGTCCTCTGAAGCAGGTGGCAGGGCAGGCGATGATACAGCTGCCCTTAACTTAGTTGTGCAAAGCGCGTGTATCAATTATTTTAGCGACGTGGACTTGGCCTCGTACCCCGATCCGGCAACCTTACCACTTGAGATCATGAGGACGATGATCGATGCCAGGAAGTCGAGTCTACTCGTACGCAGCGGGCGAGGACAATCATATTGCTAGTCGTGACGCTAAGCTGCAGGTGTTGGTTTCTAATCTTTCACAAGCCCGCCATAGGCTATGGTGTACGTGCTTGGGGGGCCGGCCACGCGATAAATTAGCCAGACGAAGGGTGACAAAACTTCGGACTAGATGCCCGAGGAGCGCTGGAGCTGAAGACTCGCAAGACCGACCCTGCTTCTGACACATCATCACGTTCTACTTGATAGCAGGGTGGTATCGAGTAGCCCATACAGGGTATCTGGAATTCTCTTGTACAGTACAAAGAAGCAGGCCATATAACAAAGAGCCCAGTAGAAAATTAGACGTGCGGAACCGATCTTTGCAGCTCAACAATAGGCGAGGATCGCGTCAACAAATCGCCCTCGGCTAGAAATCCTACTAGCATCCAGCGATCACGGAGCACAGGTTCCTGGACGGGCTTTTCAAGAATCCCATCCTGGCTGTCAACTAATACATATTGTCGCCCTGGCCAGCTGATAGAGGAGCCAATTCGTGTGGCACATGACAGCTGGCAGCAATTCAGCGGAGATGCAGCAGCCATTCTTTCATGACTGTGACATTTCTTATGATGATGACTTCGGTTCGCCAGCTGGCTCGTATGGGAAAAGGGTTCCGCGCTTGTTGCACCCAGCGCCTCTCATTTGACGTGTTTGGCGATCGCGAAAGAACATCGGATATAATAACAAAGCACTTTATCACCAGCGATCATCACCGGAAACTCCGTTGCTTAATGCAACACGTTGATTGTTCGGAACATCGACTTGATAACGCTTTCCGATACTCGTGAATGAGCGCTGTTTGCGCGCAGAGTCAATCAATTACCAAGTGTCGGAACCGTTGCCCCCAAGTCAACTGCATCTTTCACGTACAACCCCATCCACGCTGAGACGAGCTCGTTAGCAGGAAAATAATGCCTCCATGCCTCTTCGGCCAAAGCGGCCTCGAATAATATGCTCATATTCGTCCAGCCATTCCGGGTGCGTCCATGATCGGGATACTGCTCGAGTGATTCGCACACAGTGCACACAACCAACCCTGTCCCCACAGAGTGGATTGGTGTCAGAATCTGGTGGCGGTCCCAGCGACTTGGGTCTGGAACTCCCGGGAGGCTGGGTTGCCTAGACTAGCTACAGATTCTCGGTCCAGTGAGCCAACCAGACTCCGCCGGGTTGGCCTTGCCCCCAACATCCCACTTACTTTGGCTTCACTCCCGGACATGTCCACAAACTTACCCATGACTGCTTCAGTTCCACCAGGAAAAGATGATACTCACAGCTTAGAGCAACGTACTTCACGCCAGAGCCACGAGGAGCACGAAATGCGACGCAATCGGCGCACTTCGCACGTATGAAAAAGTCGACAACAAATGCAGCCTGAGATCTTGATGCTCTGTAGGAAACGTAGTTACCGAGACATGGCGGACTCGGACGGCTTGTCAAGACCGCTCAAAGATTGTGCCTGAGCTCAGCAATAGAATCAGCCATCGCGTCGAATATTGAGTGCGCGTTAGATAAAACATGGTTTGCTTCTGCGAACACAATCAAGATGAAGATCGTTCATACAAGGCTCGCTCCATGCTTTTCTGGAGAACCTTTACGCGACAGATGCCAAGCTATACCATCCAATTCCCCGAAGTCTATGTTGTGCGAGAGTCTTGAAGCCGTCGGAGGTTTGTAACAGGCATTACTTGTAGAGGCATCTTCCGTCACCAGGATGTGGTCCGGACGAGCAGCAACCAGAGACGAAAACGAAAGCTTGACCTGAAAGACCGAAATGTGGATATGCTCCTACAAGCCCGGTCCCTCTGACGACATTTTAGTACTATTGCGAATGTCCTGCACACACTCCCAGTAGAAAGTGAAGTTGAAGTCACGGGGAGGTAAGAGCAAACATGAAGATGCACGAGCGCGAGAAACGTGCAGGTGCGGCCAACGGACAACCATTGGAGGGAACCCTGCAAGCCACTCGACGCTTTCTTCCACGTTTTCCCGACTGCCAGCTCCGGGCAGCTGGAACTACACGAATCGCAGCAACACCGCCGTCCTGGCACGCGCATTATTTATCCTGATTCTGCGCCGGCTACTGTAAGGAAAGGTCACTCCAGCTAAGTCCTGCGGGCCAACATAGCGCCTTTTCGTCATTCTGCGGCTTTCCTCAATAATGGTTCTTGCTGTCATCAACCTTGCTATCTGGAGATCTAGAACAGTCTAACTAACACGTTTCCTGGTAACCGCGCAATGCCCAGAATCCACTGTGATGCGCCCTATTTCTCACTTAGGCAGGCCAACCTTGCTTTCCTCAGACCTACCTCGATTCATGCAGATTCTGGAGTTCTACAGAGACTGCAATCACCAGAAAGCGAGCGAGCGTCGAGTTTCAAGGCAGATATCTGGAAACATCGTCCACTGTGGTACATCCGTGGTCGTGGGCAACACCAGGCGAAGGATCTTGGCTCCACCTCCTTCATGCAGCGCCTGACCGGATATGACTGAATACGAATTCCACTGTGCGCTGCTACCGCCAGCAAGGGACCTCTGGCAAGTGTGGTGATCTTGTTCGTATATCTTCAGCAATAATATATCTGCAAATAAATGCTGTTCCGCATGCCTGCATCCGAGAGGTTTGTCTCAACACCAGAAAGCGAAGCACTTTCAAAGCTAATAGACATCTCGTGTAAGGAATACCTGCCTCGCCTGCCAGGAGATCGCCGTCGCTAGCACTGAGCCTGTTCTGGCAGCTGCAGCTGGTCAGCCCGCATGAGACGGTCTGTCAAATGCTTTCGCTCGAAACGTCAAAGCCACCTGCGGGGGCAGTCTGCGAAGCAACTGCGACGAAGCACCGATGTTCCCGAAGTCACACATTATTGTCTGCAGGGGCAAAAGGAAAAGAGCTTCAGCTATGCCAAAAGGATCACCGGCCCGCTGCATCTGAGACCCTCACCTCTGCATCTCTCTGTTACCTCCAATCAGCTCCGATGCTCCTACTACGACAAATGGAATGGGTTGAGAAAGCCACACCTGCCCGAAACTGCGATTCGGGGTAACCCCATGGCCCGAAGCAAAACACACTTTTTCGTGGCGGAGTGCGATCGTATTCTAGGCAGGGATGATGCAGGAAAGCCGACTTCGCGACAATAATCCTCAAGGTCATCACCTTATCATCCGACAAGATCGTCGTGCTAGCATGCTCAGCGTGTGTAATAATCGGCTGTTACGGCTTCCTGATCGACAACCAACATTCTCGAAGCCGGATGTGTTCGGGTTCTCGGCAAGTGTAGGAAGGAATTCGAGTACGAGACAGACCCATGTCGGCAGGGAGACTCAGCCTGCTCCATTGACGCATTCAGGAACAAGCGAAAGTCAAGCAGCAGCCCCCGGAGGTAGCTGCAACGCTGTCGATCGGCCCTTTTCGTGAGTGCCTCCTTTCGTCAAGACGATGAACTCTAATCCAAACTTGTGTGACAGCGCGAGTCATCTCCGAAAGCATGTCATTTCGCATGATTATCGCCAGATATATCCAGCCACCTCTCAACGACATGCTCACTGATTGCGGGGAAACCTGAAAACATGCATGCTAACTGCCAAATTCGGCTCTGATGGCATTTTGAATGTCGCTATCCTATTCCCATACCCATGAAGGATTCCAATTGAAGCCAACCTCGGGCTCAACCCCGACTTTTGGCCGGTAGCAATCACCACCTCTCCTCACTGAATGTCAATAATGTGTCAAGGCTGAGCTTCCTTACCAATTCTGGAGAATCATTTCTGGAGACTACACAGGCGATGCTTTTAATCCTTGAGCGGAGCTTTACCAACTTGAGAAGCATTCAACCATTGTATATCATCCACGGCTTCTTCTGGTCCATATCCTCACTGGGGAACCTCATCGGCACAGGAACACGACCTTCGAAAGCTGCAAGGCCTTCGTCACGGTGGCTGGTGACTGCACTGCCCCTTGAGTCACTGCTCTTTACCAGGATGGGAATGATGACTCCGCATTCCCAGTTCCGACAGTTGAGTCTAGGCTCCTTGGTGACTTTATCTTGCACAAGTCGGCCCCTATGATATCCGCCACGAACATGTCAGTAAAGTGTCAGACCCGCCGATCAGCCATCGTCGATCATCCGCACAGCGACGATGGTTTCATCGAGAGTAAGAAAAGAGGGTCGTCACTTACCAGGCACTTTCGGAGAGATTTGCGCTACCGATATATGACCATCCTATACTCGAAGATTGAGGTGTCTCAATTGGCGAGGGGTATCTGACGAACAGCAGCTACTCCGCGGAAAATAATGAGGTCAGTTTTCACATGTCTCGAACACTAGTCCTTGAATGGTACGGGGTCGCACGAACCTTGTTATGCATCAGCAAACGTTCACGGATGCTGATGCAATCAAGCATATTTGCCCGAGGAAACTTCGAATTCTGCCACCATTTGGTCGAGAAGCAGATCGTGCCTGCCCTGTGCGGACCTGCCTTGGACGTCCTCACCGTGTTGTCGCTTGGAAAGTAGAGCCGAAAGTTCTCCTTCCAGCTGTCCAGTCGCTTGCTAATGGGCGCTTTCTTCTTGACTCGCCTGGCGTATTCAGTCAGGCCGTCGTCACCCTGTGCCGCAAGATACATGGAAGACATGAACTCGTCGTTCAGGCTGCCCACCGATGAGGTCACATAATCCAGCTGAATGATCTCTTTGCTCGCCAGACCAAGTGCCGTGACCACACGCCCCAGTCCACATAGGCCCGTTGTTCTCCATGTTTGACCGCTGTGCATGCCACCGATCGTGTGGACGAAACCGTACTTCGCAGTCTTGCTGAAGTCGAACTCGTCGAGTTTTCGCAGCACGTCTTCGGGCACAGTCTGGGCTTTGAGGAACTGCTTCAGCGACTTTTGAAATGGTGTCTCTGTCGCCATCGTCGCACTCTTCAGAGGCAAGTCAATCAACCAGACCATGTTCTCCATGAAGCCGCCGACACCCCAATCGAAGTCCATTAGGTTGGCAGTCGGGACAACGATCCTACATCTCTGTCCACCCTTCCACACCGCCTCTTCTTCATTCTTGTAAAACAGTAGCATCAATTTACTGTGCATGCAGTTGACATTCCCTTCCATCGGCGGAAACGTCAGCCTCACATTCGGCACGCCCGCCCAATCCCTCTTGATGTTCTCACGCTCGGCGGGTGTCTTTGCGTGCATGATGAGTTGGAACTTCGTGCGGCGTGTCTCGAAGTGGGGGAACAGCCAGTCGAAGTTCCAGATGAAGGAGGAGAGGAGCGCGGAGTCGAGGTGCGAGGAGGGAGATATGAGGGATGGGAAGGAGATGGTGCGGGCGTTGGGATAGCCTGGGACGTGGGTCTTCAGGGCCACGCCGTCGGGGTAGAAGGTAGGCGCTGGGGTGTCCTCATCGTCATCGTCGTCGAGGGAGACGGTGTTTGAAGAGGTAGTGGTACGTGCTTGAGCTGTGTCGTTTTCCGCAGGTCTGCTGGTGAGCTCTGTAACAGATGGTCTGACAGCGCGCTGATCGCTCGATGTGTCGGTATCCTGCCTTCTTGACCTCAGTGGTGGTGGTGACACGGTCTTGTCTCTTCTTGCTTCAAGTTGCACTGGCGCAGTCTTCACGACTTTCGAATTCGGCTGCTCATCCTCCTCTCGTGTTCCAGCGTGCTTTCTCTTCAGTCGCGCAAGGCGCTCCGCTTCCATCTGTTTACGATCGAGGCCGGTGAGGCTGAACGTGTTCGATGCTGGTTTCTGCTCGGCGTTGTCTGCTTCTTTCGAGGTCGTGGTGTCTTGCACTGCTGGAGAGGCTGTCTTCGTCTTTGTGGTGGCAGCTGTTTTCTGATCTTCAGCGTTCGGTGGCAAAGCTGTCTCCGTCCCTGTGTTTACAGCTGCTGTCTGATCTTGAGCGTGGAGGGGCGAAGCTGACGGTTGCGAGTTCCCTGCACACCCGGAGACTGCATTTGAAGAAACCTTCGTGGGTGAAGCATGCCAGTTCGGCAATGGGACCGTTCCCAGCGAAGCATGATTCCCCGGCGGCGTCGAAGAGCTTGCTCCAGCACGGACATGATCTTGCTCATCTACTTTGGTTGGGGTCTGCTCTTGTAAGGACAATGCGATGGCTTGTTTCAGCGCATCTTCTTCCGTGAATTCACCGTTGGCATAGTCCCACGTTTCGTCTATGGGGCCGTGATTGCCGTCGTCGTCGGTGTCGTGGGATAAGTCGATCTCTGGGATCGGAGAGGCTCGTCCCTTGCCTTTGCCCTTGTCTTCGGGGGATGGACTCGCGATGGGGACGAATAATGGAGACAGGGAAGGGTCTGCGCTGCTGCGTTCTGTATGGCAGCTCGCTCTAGATCCTGTCGTTTCGTATTTGGGCATGTCGGGAGTTTTGCGGTAGGATAGGATAGCTGGGTTTATGGTTCCATTGGAAATGGCTCTTCGTTGTGGTGCACGGTTCGTGCTCGTGCTGGGACCGGGAACATCGATCTCATCCTCGTCGTCGGAGATGAGATCAACGATCTCGGGTGCCATGGTATGGAGCTCGTCCTGATCCGTTCCGCGGAGTTGAACGTAGGTACTCCGCGAGTCTATGCGTGGTAGTCCTGAGAAGGCAGACCTACGACCTTTCAGATAACGGTTGAGCGCTGGTTTTCCAGCAGAGGTAGATGAATATCCAAGATCCGACCTGCCAATGTGTGCAAGAGACACAGCTGCTATCCAGAAGCGTGTCGTATGCGATGAGGTTGAAATGAAAGCGCAGAGAGTGCGCATATAGGTGGACGTCAATTCAGTTGCGTTTGTAGACAACGCGGCTGGGCGCAGCAGGACACGCGGTGTCCCCAAGACCTCTAATAAGACTCAAAAAAGAGGACACCTCGTTCAGGGCCGCTGCATGATGGACTTGCTGGTGTCATCAATGAGCGTGTTGTCCGTCCAATCCACGCCGCACAGAGATTGAGACTCTTTCATGCAGGTCTCCAGGACAAAGGCACTTTCCAACAGCCTGACCTGTACTGAATTGTTCGCGCCGCACTTATTGCATGAGTGTCATCAATTCTTTACGCGCTGGTTGATATGCGAAAAGATTCACCGCCAGATTGGGCTTGCGACAACGTCCGGTCTCAGCCTCGGGTTGCGCGACAACCACTTCCATAGAATATGCCAGTGAGGCGAATGAGGTGACGCTGTGACCCGAAAGTAAGAGCCTTGCTGCATCGAAGCCACTCTGGCGATATATCCAACGTCTTCTTTATGGTAGGACAATGCGCAAGGCTGTGAGATGCCGCAACGTCAAGTGGGTTGTTCACAAGCGCTCATTGCTCAACACGCGCAGACTTTCTTGTACACACTCATTTCTCGAATAGTCTCAGAGAAAGGGAATTTTGATATCACAATGATTGGAAAATGAAGTTAACGGCAGCGAGCTGATGCCTGATGGATTTCAATCAATCTCACGTGGCTACGCGTCAGACGCGTCAGAGAAGGAGACCTGTTATAATTGGTTGACTACGTCATCGTTGAGATGGGAAATGTCATTCGCAATATGTGCTTCTCAGACCATTTTGAAGTAGGCTGCGACAGAGTCGTTTGGCGAAGAGAGACAAAAGTGAGACTCTCTACCCCTCTTCGGCTTCGAGAGAGCCCCGGTCCCATCGTTCTCCATCACCGCCTGCTTGTCCCTCCAAAGCCAGTGCTTTCGTGCCTTGTACTGGAGTAATTTGAGCTTGAAGAACTGGCGGTCCTTGACGAGGGCGGCGAAGCTGGGGCAGTATAGCCACCGTTTCCACCACCGCCAAACCACCCGCTTCCACGTGCTGGTCGAGCCGGAGGAGGGTCAGGCTGTGTGCGTGCACCTCTTCCCGCGTAATATCCCGCGGCTGCGCCGGCAGCTGTGCCAGTCCAAAATCCAGGCCGCCACGCCTGACCCTGCTGTCCTCCGCCGGTTGTACCTGTCCGTGAACTTGAGGGCTGTGACCATGTCGCCTTCCTAGGTTGTGAAGGTGGTCGAGGGTCATAGGGAGGAGGAGGATCGTTGCCATCTCCACCGCCACCAAATCCACCAAATCCGCCGCCGCCTCTAGGCCTTCTTCGAGGCGCATCGTTGCGCCAGGCATTGTAGATACTGCGGATTATGATGAAGAGGACGACCAAGAATATCCCCATGAACACGTAGCCTGCGTACTTTTCTCCCATATTTGTACCACTGCCAGAGCCACTCTGGTCAAACCAACTCCCGGAGCCATATTTCTCTTCTCCTTTGTCTGTCAACAGAAGTCGGTATTCAACGCCGCAGCTTCCGCGAAGGACATAGGGGTCATCACTGCTTTCATAGCCCTCGCAAGTCACGTCGGTGCTCCCAAGCTTGAATTCTTCCGGTAGCGAGGCTTTGCAACTCCACTGTACATTGCCTTCATCGTAGTCCGACCCTTCGTTGGTGCAGCGCATCACATCCACAGCGTAGAGACTGCATACTCTTGATGAACCGACGCATTGTAACTGAGGGACAGGCGAGACTCGACGAGAGGAGGTCTGTTTGCCGGCACGGACAGTGAGGGCCGAGACTTTCGAGAGAAGGATTGCGTTCTTAGGAACTTTCTTGGGGTTTGTCACTTTTGCAGAGAGAGCCGTGCCTATAAAAAGAAGCGTCAAGAGGAAAAGCATTGTGGTGCCTGCGAAGCCTTTCATGGTGGGATGGCTTCAAGGATCGAACCAGTTTACCATGACAAACCTGGAAGGATATAACAGAATAGATGGGCAGTAACGCGGCACATCTTTACCTCATGCTAGATGCATACATGCTTAAGAATGAGAACTAGCTAAGAGACAGAGTGGCCATATCGAAGGAATGGACAAGGCGAAAACCTGGTTGCCTGCCTCTCACAGAGTTCCTAAGTGTCGGGCGCTTTCCCCGCAGATCGCGTACGGTGCAGCACGCCGCTACTAGCGGAAGTGCATTTTCTTACGTGCCAGCGTCGTCCTCGGTCATTCTCTTTGTCTTCACGTCTGGTCATCTGGTATCTCGATATTCTTTACGATGTTGCGAACCCAAGAACTTTTGATGGCGAGGACTACCTCTACGGCAAGCGGCTCAGGAGAGCCTCGAAGTTGTCTTTCTTTCGCTCCACACAACGCCTTGCTCTCCCACAATTGTTCACTCCAGCCCCCGCCCATGGACCATCGACTAATACTGTGCCTGCCATGCCTTTGCAAACCAGAAAAACGAACCTTGATTTATTGTATTGAGATGTCTTCAAACTCGAAGTCGGCCGTTATCAGATCATCGTTGAATGGTCATATGTGATTGCTGGTAACCCTTCAAATCGCGCCAGCTCCAACCGGTAAACTGCTTGCATCAGAAGCTGTGGCATACTAGTGATGCTCATGGCCAGCCTGGTATCCATTAATCCGCTCGGGAACCCTTTCCGCCGATCCAATCGTGCGAACAAAGAGCACACAAAGATCGTCTGGTTCTTTGAACATACCACGAGAGTTGCTCACATGCTTGCTCCTTTCAGGAGCTGGTCAAAGACAGTTCGAAACGCAAACGCGATGCTGTGAGAGGGCAAACAAGGTAGGCACCACGCGTATGTACTTCTGACTTGTCCTTTCGACGCTCCTTCCAGTGCAGCAATACGCCCATTCGTGGGTTTCTGTTCAGATGCACCAGTGTTCCTCCTCCTTCTAGAATCAATTGAGCAGCCATGCGTCCTAGAAGGGCGCTACGACACACCCCAAAAGCCGCTTCGAATTAGCGCTCATAATAGGGCAGCTTTACAAGCTACGCACCTGATCTCTTACAACATGTTCACGATGCAAACGAGGCAGTCTGGCCGCACTACCACTCTCTGAGTGGTGAAGTACCGGTCCTCCTCATGCAGCGCCATGAGTGATAGATGGCCGGTAGGCCAACTGCCCTACAGGGATGAAATGCCTACAGCGTTCCTCACTGCCTCCGTTCTCAACTTATATGCTATATCCATACCATCAGCACTTCATCCTCCACCTTCACCCTGAAGAACTCCTTGCGGGTACAACTGGTCGGCTTTTCCAAATTCCACCCCACAGTTGTTCTATTCCCACAACATAGCAGACACTTCTCTGATCCCGGAAATGGCGATGATAAAAATCGAGGACCATATGATCAATGAACATGTAAGTAGCCAGAGTCAGCTCGGTCCACATGATACTAATAGTTGCAGCCCGCGGTGCGATCGGGCCCTTCCTCCAATCCGACCAAGCAACTGCTTGGCATGCCTGACGAGATTCGATTACAGATCTATCGAGCTTTCCTGGTAAAAGATGGGAACGTCAAGCTCAAATGCGAATATCAGCCTGACGCGATCCGCTGGACGAAGAGTCTTTCCGTAAACAAAGGGGTCACAGCCTTCCTGCGCACATGCGAGAAAATCAAGATTGAAGGAACCGACGTCCTATATGGCGACAATACCTTCGAATGTTATCATGTGAGGGTATTCAAAAACGAATTTATCCATGGCAAATCTTTCGAACGCAGCGACAAATTTCGCGGGATCGGGAAAGAGAACGCGTCCAAGATCAAGAGAGGGTATTTCGGACTGCCGTTGGTCATCATTCGGAATCCGCAAGACTCTTGGGAGGGCAACCCCTTTCTCGACTTCATGTGTACGGACTTGGTTGGGCTCCAGAAGCTCACCATTACAACCATGATCTCCAGTCGCGTTGGGGGGCAAGCTGAGGATAAGCAAGCCGATCGTACACGTGCGCTCACCACGACGGCAGCGAGAATCGCCAAGTATCACCCGACCTTGCGCAAGCCTATTTGGCGTCATTGGAGCGGACACAAATACGAGGAAGGGTACGATGAGCAGTATGTGTGGGGAGAGTTCTTTGTGGATATCATGGCGCCTGGTTTCGAAATGCACCTTGACGGCACAACGCCCAAGCTGGATGCTTTTGGGAGGAACTTCGAAGCTTGCGACGTCCTATTGAAGACCGCTATGATTCTCCGCACGCCATGGCTTCAGATCAACATCTGGAGAAACATCAAAAACTTCGAGCTTTCCCAAAAATACCTCACGAGCGAAGTCGATGCAAGCGAGATTGCAACCTGGCCAGGTGAATTTGAGTACGAGCCTCTTCTGGAGCTGGGAATCCGACGATCAAGCCGCCCTTGTCGAGGTCAGCAAAAGCAGATGCATCCATGGCAAGTTCACCTCCGGACGCTTTGTGGATGGGAAGTTCATAAAGGGATGTTGGTTTGACGGCGATACAAGCTTCGTACAAGGAAAATGGATTAATGCTCGGCACGTCGAAGGAAAATACGACTATGGCCAGTTCGTCGGGGACGAATGGGTGACAGATACACACTTTGTCGAAGGGAAATGGGTCGATGGCAAGCTCATCAAGGGTGTGTGGATTGATTGGAGGGAGGGCAAATTCCTTGAAGGCACCTGGAGAGATGGACTATTTGTGAAGGGAAGATGGAGTGGAGAACAATTTGTTGAGGGCAAAACTATCGGCAAGTTGTTTTACCCTGGCAAATGGGCCTCAAACGAGACTTTCACACAGGGAGCATGGACGCAGCAGCCGAAGGTTGCAGAGCTGTCTCCGCTTGAAGGATGGTGGTCGAAGCTGGGCGGCAAAGGTACTGCCGAAGGGGGCTCCACGGATGCATAAATCATCTTTTTGGTGTCGAAGTTTGTCTTCGTTAAAGCGGGTTCTATCGTGGCAGTGTGAAGGATAAGATACTGTTCTGGCTGAATTTGAGGTGCTGATATTAACGAACGCTTGTAGGTTCCAGTTACCAAGCACGTGTCTTGAGGTGCATCTGCCTGGTGACAAGTGAAATGCCGATTTCATCATGTCACTGTCCTTTACGGTCCAGACATCTGTTACTGCTGCGGACTCGGACTTTCCACGAAGCTGCGCCTTGTTTCACGACTTCCTCGAAGTCTCTGCAACTTCAATTGACATTCGAATTCAAACATCGCAGCTGGCTTTTCTACTCCAAACATGTCCCGGACCCCGACTGAGCCTCAGCTCTCTGCTGTGACAGACCATGGCAAGGGACCTACGCTTCATGTAAGTCGTTCCCACTCTCCCTTATGGTGACTCTTTTGCTGACTATGTAGCCTGCTGACATCTCCGGTCCATCGGCAAACCCTGACTTGCAACTCTTGGGAATGCCACGAGAAGTTCGGAACGAGATATATCGCAATCTTCTGGTGAAAGATGGAGTTGTCCTTGTCAATAGAGCCCATGACTACCGGTCCTACCGCCTATCACTCGATCGTCCGGGACTCGTCATCGGCCCGAAGAACATTACGAATATCTTACGTGTGAATCAGCAAATCAAGGAAGAGTGCCTCGATATTCTCTATGGGGAGAACAAGTTCGAGTGTCACAAGGCGCGCTCTTTTGAACGGGGCTTCGTGAACAGCGAAGGAAAATCGTGCAACTGCGCGGCGGAAATCAACCCATTCTGTCGTGGTCACAAATCGTTCCTGGGCATCGGAAAGAGTAACGCTGCCAAGATCAAGCATGTCACATTCGGGTTGGAAGAATTGTGTGAAGAGGGGCTTACTGGAATGTCGTATCGATCCCAGGATCACCCTGACCATGCCATCTTCCTCGAGATTCTTTGTACCATCCTTCCGAGCCTCCAGAAGCTTACTCTCAAGCTCCGGACCAAGGATTCCAGGGTTAGTACGCCTAGGGAACGAATGAGAAAGTCAACTCAAGTGCAGCGTATCACGGCTCTGGTTGGCACCGCAGGCAGAATAACGAAGTATCACCCTGTCCTACGCAAAGCCATTTGGCGTCACTGGAGCAGCAGCGACCTTGTTGACTCTGACCAAATTGCATCCGATCATGATTGTTGGGGTACAGATCATTTCTACATCGACCTTGTTGCAGAAGGCGCTAGGCCTCTGCCAAGAACAAACAAAACCACCAAGAGCGCATTAGTGGAGGGGGTGCCTTTATCTGTAGGCTTTGCAACAGGTCTTCAGTGCTGTGGAGATAGCTGACCATGCATAGGATGTTGTACTGGATAGCCAGCTCATACGAAGAACAGGCTGGGTCAGTAGTCCACTCTGGTCTAATGTGGCAAACTTCAAACTCGAACCTGACAACGATGCCACCAAATCTACCCCGGAGTCCTCGGAGAGAGACCACACGGAAGTCACGACCTGGCCAGGCGTCGCCAACTACGATCCATTCTCCGAACTAGGTCATGAAGACCAAGCGGCGCTGCTTGAGAGACATAAAGGCCGTTGGATAGAAGGGAAATTTGTCGAGGGACGGATTGTCAATGGCTGGTTTGCAGAAGGGAGGTGGAATAGCAATGGGTTTGTCGAGGGAAGGCCAGGAGAGCGCTGGCGGGAAACAATCTCTCAGAAAGAGGATGGGACTAAGGTCAGAGTCATGACATTGACACCGTCCACCGAAGGAAAGTGGGAGAAAGGGCACTTTACCGAAGGAATGTGCAGGGCAGGCGGAGACTTTGTCGAAGGCAGGTGGGAATAGCGACGATTCATCGAAGGAAAGTGGATAGATGGAAAGTCCATCGAGCGCAAGAAGAAAAACAGGACGCTTCACCGAAGGAATTCATTGAAGACAAATGGGCACCTCGAGGTTCCATCAGAGGCACCAGGGAAAGGGGTGCAGGTGAATGAGGTCACCAAAGGGTTTTGGCAAAGACTTTTCCGCCTTTGATATGATCGATTGAGGAAAGGACGACGACAGAGTGACGCGACATCTGTTCCCATAGCAGGAGCGGTCGAGAGCCATCGACAGTTATTGGCGCGACGCAGGGCTGGCCATCACATTTCCTGGGTAGCGCTCGTGATGCCGATTGTCATATTCCTCGAGGAACAGGGCTGATATTCAAGCTTCGATGAGATAACGAGTCACAGGTAGAGCAAGTCGTGGCTTTCGGCAAGGTTTGAGGTTTCGTGGAAGGTGACACGAGCTGGTTCGTGGTTGACGAGAGCCATGTCACTTCTCGATGAATGGAAGGATGCTGTGGGATTCACGCACACCTTGGATATTTTTTCTCAGAGGTGCTAGCCTGCCAGATAGCCAACCAAGAGATGACGTGGAAGCTGCTCTTTTCCGCGCACTCACATTTCGACGAGATCCAATGCGAAATGCCGCCACCGACCTTCGAAAACAATCTTGCCTAGAAGATGGACGATAAACGTCCTTCAAGTTGTCGCCGAGTCCAAGCCTGGGCAGGAGCGTGTCTCGTCCACGGATCCGAGGCAAGTACGCCGAAACGCGTTAACTACGACTCTCTATTGTCTATCTCCTTCTCTCTCATCGGATTCGTTGCAGGGCGACACATCTTTCTTTGGATGTTATCTCTTCCTTTGATTTTCCTTGTGTCGCGGAGTTCTAATTGCACAAGAGAAAAGCCGAGACTGTAACAAACCCGAACAGGTATTATTGATGCATGGTTGCGCAAGTTCACCTACTAGATACATTCTTTGATGCAGCTCACGTGCCGGTGCCAGAAGATGTCTGTGCTGTTCCTCCGTCCTTTCTGCGGCATGTCGTGTGCCGGTCAAAACAAGCGGCTGTGCATCAACGTCAAAGGACTGTCTATGCCACTCTCATTCCTTTGTGCTCACATGAGAAGCGAATGGCAAACAATCCGCACTACCTGCAAACAGGTAGGTTGTCACTGACAACAGATCAACCCTAATATACATCGCATCTTTTCTCAACTTGATGGTAGGCTCTCAGGCCGCATCTTCTCTTACACCAAATTATGCTGGGCCCGCCGTTCTTATGCTGGTGCACATAGTGCAGGTCGCACCTCTTCTGACTGAGCTATGCCCCTCATGCTGGTGCTGCAGCGCTCTTACCCGGCGCCAGGCAGTTCATATCCTACAAGTGTATTAGGATGATGTTCGACATGCACGCAAACCGGCAACAACGTCGTTGATTTCTCCTTTGTCAATGCTGGCAGCGACGACTTCACCTTTCACACGATGATGTGAGGCAGCGTGGTTTGCCTTGCTTCACTGCAAGCCATGGCTGGCAAAAGGCTGTTGTCGCTGCCACATAGCGACATTAACGCCAACAGCCTTGTCACCGTCGCTGCAACTGCTTCCGCCACCGCGACCTGTATAACTATATGCCCCAGACTTGGATTTCTCTTCGACAATCTTTTCCTCCTACACCCTCCGTGAATCACCGGTCAGCACTGTTACTCCGACCATACCTAAAGTACTGCAAGCCTTGGTCTTTCGGATTCTTCCTATCAATATGGCGGGAAAGTTCACCTTCGCTGAAGTGGACTTTCCGCCACTACCAGAGCCCCCTAAGCCTTCCAAGTCCGAAACTGTCGAGAAAGTGATTCCAATCAGGAATGTAAGTGACCTTGCGTGCGCGCGCGACCAACGGAAGCTAACTGTTGCAGCCACTTGAGATACCGTCCTCCAAGCCAGAAAGACAACTTCTGAACTTAATTCCGGACGTCTTCACTTTGATATTGCGCGCCATCTTCCTCAAGCAAGACGGCAATGTCAAATTGGAATGCAGCTGGAGACCAGATGGCATACTCTATACCAAGAGCCTATTCGTCGGTCCCAAAGGATTGGTCTCGATGCTGCGCACTTGCAAGAAAGTAAGAGATGAAGGATTACGCATTCTGTACGGCGAGAACACCTTCGAGTGCTATCACGTACGCGTTCTGAAGAATCACTTCATTCACGGTCCATACTATGGAATCGGCAAAGAGAATGCCGCGAGGATTCGGAACGTGCAATTTGGGCTTCCTCTCGTCATCCGGCGCGCGAATCAAGAGGACTCACACCATGCACACTTCCTCGACTTGCTTTGCACTGACCTCCCGGGGCTTCACAAGCTCACCATCAAGACGCATATGATCCAGCTGGTTCCGACTTCAGATACTGCTGGAGACTCGAATCAACGTGGTCAGACAGAAGTAATCCAGGCTCTTATTGCCACTGCCGCCCGAACAACCAAGTATCATCCGATCTTGCGCAAAGTGATCTACCGTCAAGCAAGCGGTGGTGAAATTGTCAATGGGTACCTTCGGAGCGATTTCTACGTCGATCTTAGAAAAGAAGGCTTCGGCACGGCGGACGAAGACGGCGTCATCAAGACAAATGCTCACGGTTCCACTTTCAAAATCCATCGACATTGTGCTCAACACCAAACTCATTCGACAAACCCCGTGGCGCCAGATCTACAAGTGGAACAAGGTCGCTAACTTTGAGCTCCTCCCTGTCCATGACGAAGCCACCGGCTTGGACAAACCAATCTGGACCTCCGAGGTCGACAAGTCCGAGCTCGCCACTTGGCCAGGTCAATTGGAGTACGATCCAGTCCTGGAACTTAAGCCTGATGACCAGGTCGCGATGGTGCGAGCGAACCATGGGAAGTACCTCCGAGAGGGGTTTGTCATGGGCGATATCGTTGACGGCCGGTTCGTGCGAGGGAAGTGGCTGGATACAGGCTTCGTACAGGGCATTGACATCGCACCGAGACTCGTTGATGGCAGATTTGTTCCCGAACAATTCGTGCAAGGCCGCTGGGTCAGTGACAATGAGTTCATTGAAGGAAGATTCGTGGATGGCGCATTTGTTCCAGGCATGTGGGTTCGCGAAGACTTCGTGCAAGGACGATGGCTCGGGGGTCTGTTCACTAAGGGTAAATGGGAAGGCGAGAACTTCACTGAGGGTCTCATCGTTGGTAATACATTTTATGTGGGAACTTGGAGAGGGAGGACGTTTCTTCGAGGCTCTTGGGCCAAACAACCAGCCATTCCGGAGCTATTGAGAATTGATTGAGAGGAGGTGCGTGTTTTGGTGATGAACGATGCAAAGGAAAGCCGCGGCTTGGTTGAGAAATGTGCTGTTGATTGTTGACAAGGGCGCTGCAACTTGACTGATGGACATGGTGTTGGCACTGAAGGGTCAAATGAAGAACGAACAAGTTCTTATGACCACGGGCGGCCAACGGGTGTGGTCGCGGGTTGGGTCTTGGACTTCGAAGAAGTCACGCCGCCCAAAATGGATCCTGGCTCTCGAGGAGCGTGTTCCAGGTTGGAATCATAGATTGTCTTTATGGGTGCAGGCTGGTCTGTTTGTGCATTAGTGAAAGCACAAACAAGCGTTACTGAATTGATTGAGATCCACAAGGACAGATTCAATCGCAGTGGCTTTTTTTTTACAGATGACCTTCTCCTCTCCTCTCAAATATGCCTTATACTGAAGTCATCGGGGACAGCTTGAGCTGATTAGTGATAACCACAGTGCAGCAGTAGGGACAGCACTACCTTGATGGTTCATCAGGCGTCGAGACGGAGCAAGCGAAGGGTTTTGGCTCCTGTTGACGCGACCTGGACCAGGACCGCGAAGCCCGAAAGACAGTAATTTATGACGAACCAGGGTTAGAAGGCCCGTATTCGTGAGAACCAAAACGGAACCCAGGAGCTTTGCCAATGGGAACAACAACGCATTTCTAACCGCATTTATATTCAGTGCGGCGTAAAGTTCGGAGAGGTGATAACGTGCTTTGAAGATTCACCTCAAATTACTATACTCGCCTTGCTTCAAGTCCTCACTGCCCACCCACATTCTCCTTCTTCCTCTCCTCTCCTTCCTCCTTCGTCAAGATCTTGACCGCGTCCTTGTTCCCAATATAACTCAGCCCACTCCACATAGTCGTTCCACCAACCAGATAAAACCACCCTTCCAGCACACCCGAGAGATTCCACGTCTCAACCAATCCCACAGGCAAAACAGGCAGAAGCATTGCATTACCGATGAGCAAAAGCTGCAGCATGGTATTGATCTTAGAGATCTCAGTCGGATGCACCTCCGCGCTTGGCAGCGAGAAATCCCAATACCGCGTCATCGTCTTCGGCGGCGGCAGACTAATCCAGCGAAAATAAATCGCACTGATCGCCAACGCAACATCCCGTCCGAGTATAATCACGGCCAACCAGATCGGAAGCGTGCCATTCATGGTAAGTGTAATCACACAGATGGTCATGAGAAGCTTATCAGCCATAGGGTCGATGACTGTGCCGACCACGGTTTGCTGGTTGAAGCGGCGGGCGAGGTAGCCGTCCACGAGGTCTGTTATGCCGGCGTAGGCGAAGAGGGCGAGGGCTGGGACGGCGGACTGCGTGAGCACGAAGTAGCCAACTGCTGGGGCGGCGAGGAGGCGGGAGAAGGTGAGGATGTTGGGGATTGTATAGATGTTTTCGTGGCGTTGGGGGAGGAGAGCTTTGGGGAGCATGGTTGTCGTGAGTTTTGGAGGGGTGGGAGGACTGCAGAAGATGTTAGCTGTAGTCATTCTGTTGAGCGTTGTGAGGAATAAAGTGAGTGGAGAGGAGATCTGAAGCGCAACATTTTTCTTCACGGCGCAAACGTCTTGGACCTCTTGCTGTCCGGCACTAGGCACGCAGGATATCGCAGTGCTCCTCGTAGTCCGGAAGACCGAGCAAGGCGAGCAATCTGGCATGGACGCCATCCCCACTCTAGGCAGGCACGAATCAAACAGAAGGTTCTTACCTGCTACTTTCTTTCCCAGTCGGGGACTCCTGGGTCGCACCCTTGCCTTGTAGCCATGCTACCGTCCTTGAGAGATTTCGTGTCTGCTGCAGTCCACTCGCAACCGCCGACCTCGACTTGGGGCCCGATGACCGTGATAACCCATGTAGACGAGGAGACCTCGAAAGGGGAAAGGGTCGCTCGGTCGAATATGCCAGACGAGTTGATAGCGAGCGCCCCGATCTGGAGATGTTTGGAAGTGACTGAATAGTCTGACTTTGATTACTATGATTCCAGCTAGTGGTGTTCCTTCCAAATGCCAGGATCCGGGGCGGGAGAGAGCAGCGTTGAGTAGCAAAGGAACATATTGACCGGCTCGTAGTGGGAGTCGTGAAGCCGATTCCAGCCCTCATCGCGCTCCTAGGGATTCCTGAGCGTGAAATAGAGGTCATAATTGTGGTATCGAGCTTGACATTGTGCCTCGCCAATAAAGTCATGCAGCCCGATGTCCTCCGAATTGCTAAACGCGACGAAACGTGCTCGCGTGACAAGTTCAGCGATTCTCCTCTCTTTTGTAGGGGCTTCGGATTAGCTATGCGAGTTCTCAGACTGTTTGGCGGCACACACGTATGATAGGCAGGTTGACTATTGCAGTGCTGTGATTGTTGCTGAGTTGTAGATCGAAATCCCGATAACCTGACATCAGAGGACCGACGCGTGAGGTTGAGATTTGAGATGACTAAGCAGCCATCGGGTTCTTCGAGTGGAGAGGGCACCTTTTGTACAACTGGACTCTGTGAAGGCCTGAAGGGCGATTTGAAGGGGAACGCAGAGCACGGAGAGATACTAGAGTATTGTAGTCGTGGTTTTTTCCAGATCACTGTATTCATAGTATATATATCGAGAACGCCGCCGCTATGCAAGTTTCAATCCGGTGACTCTTTCAGGACATTGCTAAGCCGGCCTCAGGTGTTGATATCAACTTGCAACGGGACAGCTTGGTCCTGAAGCACCATATCCTCCGTCGGGGCCTCTCGCCCACTCCGCTTTGCGTATTTCAGTAACCTCAAAGCTCCATGCGGCGTAACGCCCTCCACTCGCCTAGCCATACCTACGCTACCAGGTCTGACCAGCTTGAGTACCTCCTTCTCCCCAATACTCAAGCCAAAGACCGAATCATAGTCCAGGTCCGCAGGTATGGCAAGTGACTCATCCCTCGCGAAGGCGTCTGCGGCTTTCTGTTGGAATGAGATGTACGGTGCGTATAGACTCTCGATCGATACTCTGTTCTTTACTTTTGAATCGTAATTATCGAGACTAGGGAGTGATTGGACCTTTTCAGCGAGGGTGTCCATGTCGACTCCGGTGACTCGGAGCATATCAAAAGCACTTCTTCGGTTTGAGTCGATGCGTGAAGGAAATCCCATCTTGACCCATTCGGTGCTGGGATACCGAACTTCTTCGAGTTTGTGCTGGAGCTCCGTCATTTGATCTCGCGTGTTGCTGAAGTGACCCCAGCGCTTATCGCCCACCACTCCTGCTTCGCGACCTTTCTTTGTCAAGCGCAGATCTGCATTATCGGCACGACAGCTCATGCGATACTCGCTGCGCGCAGTGAACATTCTGTAAGGCTCGCTGACGCCTTTAGTGATTAGGTCATCGATGAGAATGCCTATGAAGGCTTCGGCTCGGGATAGTATGAATGGTTCTTTGCCTTGTGCAGATAAGCCGGCGTTGATACCAGCAATAATCCCCTGTGCAGCGGCTTCTTCATAGCCTGTTGTGCCGTTGATTTGGCCAGCCAGGAAAAGGCCCTTGATAAGCTTTGTCTCCAGCGTGGGAAACAGATTTCTTGGGTCAATATAGTCGTACTCTACACCATATCCTGGCTGTAGCATCTTCACATTCTCAAGGCCTTGTACAGTCTTCAGCATGGCATACTGGGCATCAGCAGGAACTGTCATGCTGATGCCGTTAGGGTAGATGACCTTGTTGGGTTCTAGGCCTTCCGGCTCCAACCAGATCATGTGCCGCTCCTTGTGCTTGAACTTGATGATTTTCGATTCGAGCGATGGGCAATACCGCGGACCCTTGACAGTCTCCCGAATGTGTATTGACTTATCGAGGTTGTCTCGGATGATCTGGTGGGAGGCTTCATTTGTGTATGTCGTCCAGCAGTGCAGCTGACCTTCATCTCCAATGTCCACGGTGTTGTTGAGGTACGAGAACGGTGTAGGAGGTGAATCACCGGGCTGTACTTGCAGAGCACTGAAATCAATTGTGTCTCGGTCCAGTCGAGGGGGAGTTCCAGTCTTCAATCTCCCCAGCGTAAAGCCCGCACTTTTCAGTGACTTACTCAGACCAAATGTGGCAGCCTCACCCATGCGCCCGGACGGGTACGCCTCCAGCCCGATATGTATTTCACCACCAAGGAAGGTCCCCGTGGTAATGACCACATGCGATGCTGGAATGATCTGGCCGTCTTCGAGTCGTATGCCAGTAATTCTTCCCTGAGAGAGCTTATCGCTTGGTTCAATATTGTCCCGCAACACGATAATGTCTGCAACTTTGCCTTCCACCACGCTCAAATTTGGGGTTGACAGCATCTCCTCCCGCATGTGCTTTTTGTACAGGTCTCGGTCGATCTGTGCTCGAGGTCCCCATACCGCAGGTCCCTTCTTTTTGTTCAGCATCCGAAATTGTATGCCCGCTTTGTCAACTATGCGACCAGCCACTCCGTCTAACGCATCGATCTCGCGAAGCATAGTGCCCTTGCCTATGCCGCCGAGACTGGGATTGCAGGAGCAGACACCAAGGTTCGACAACGAGGGAGTGACAAGCGCGGTACGAGCCCCGGACCGGGCTGCGGCGGCGCTGGCCTCAGTACCAGCGTGCCCGCCGCCGATGACAATAACATCGTAGGGTCTGAACCAGGTCAGCTTTAGACACAGGACACCCTCAGCTGCAAAAGTACCTGACTGCGTCCGCCACGGCTGCGAAGTGACGACGCGGCCGTAGAAGATGCGACCTTGTTCTTGGTGTATGACCCCATTGCAGAGGGCCGGATGGCCGGAGTGCCAGCCTCATCTTAATGTCAAAGACAAGCGTGGGTTGAGCACGTCGAAAGACTCTGGCGCATTCAAAGACTTCTCTGCTGGCGGCTAATCCTCGGCGGTACCGGGGGATCTCGACG
The DNA here is from genome assembly GCA_030247875.1 of Cladophialophora chaetospira. Lineage (NCBI taxonomy): Eukaryota > Fungi > Ascomycota > Eurotiomycetes > Chaetothyriales > Herpotrichiellaceae > Cladophialophora > Cladophialophora chaetospira. The sequence continues at coordinate 1,265,411 of JAPDRK010000009.1, read as the reverse complement.
TGGACACCCTTTGGTGACGGACGCGTCCTCGGCGTCTCGTACGCCTCGTCAAACTTTGTTGCTTCGATAAACGTTCTGAACGCCCTGCAGACCAGCTTGTTGATTATTGGTAGCAGCTGATAGCTGCGAGGAGTCGTGGGTCTGCTACTTCCTGCGGGCAGATGAAGGCATATGACAGGCGCTGCTAATGCCGCCGAAAAGCGCGCAAGGCGACTGGTCGCAGCTGCCAGCGCATGAGCCTCACTTGGCCCTGCCGACCATGCCTTGCTGATCCAGCCTTACAAATTGGAACGTTCATCCTCTCCCTGCAATGATCACTCGCGACTTGTATCACCATGAGTTTCGGATTTTCCGTTGGTGATTTCCTTGAGGTCGCAAAGTTGATAGAGGCGACTCGAAAAAGGCTCAAAGGGGCGCCGGCCGAATACGCTGCGTTGGCTGACGAGACCCGGACATTACAGATTGTGGTCACCGACCTCAAAATTCAACTGGAAGACGACGACATTGATGATTCTGTCAAGCATGAACTGCAAAGCGCCCTACAAAACTGCGAAGCCACCCTGAAAGATCTAAACATTGTCATCGACTCCCATACAGAACTCGGCCCGGAAACATCCGCCTCCAAAAAGCTGCCACAGCGAATATGGAAGCGTCTCAAATGGGACTCTGAAGAAATAAGCAAGCTACGATTGCGCCTAGTATCGTCGATCCAGCTGCTGACCCTCATTCGACAAAGCCTAGCCAGGCATGTACCCAACACTCACTAATCTTTACCGAGACAGTACTAACCCAACCTCATCAGCGCCCGCTTGAGTGATATTGTTCAAGCTGTGGAAAAGCTCAACGTAAGTGCTAGCAATGCGGAAGACGCAGTTATCGCAGATTGGCTGGCTCCTGCCACGCAAGCTAAGCTGCAGGACGACTATCATACCAAAGTGCAAGCAGGAACCGGCCAATGGATATTGTCGGATCCAGCCTATTGCAACTGGAAAACCGGTGCTCAACCTACGCTACTACTTTCTGGCATTCCAGGAGCCGGCAAAACTTTTCTTGCGTCCGTCATCATCGCAGAATTGCAAAAGACATTGATCCAGGAGGAAGATGCCGCGCTCGTTTTCTTCTATAACAGCTACAATAGGACAGCGACCCAATCTCGCCTCGATCTAGTCTCTAGCATCATGCGTCAGTTGTTCTTGCAGCAGTCACAGAACCAGGACACCATCAGGACCATATACAAGGAACACAGGAAGGCGGGCTCGCGTCCCAACCTGGAAGAGATGGTCTCGAGCTTCAAGAAATTGCTGCTGGGTTTTAAAAAGGTCACCTTCATTTTCGATGCGTTGGACGAGTGTAGGGGACCTGGAGGATACGATGAACTCAAACCTTGGAAATATGTTCTCGATCTGCTCTTTAAATTACAGAAGATACCCAATTGCTCGACAGCTATTCTTGTCCTAGCCACTTCGCGCCCAGACAAGGAGATTGAGGGCCTTTTTAATGAAGCCGAACAACTCACCATCGAAGCGAGCGATTCTGATCTTGGAATTTTCTGCGATGCAAATATACCTCTGATCCAGTGCATAGCCAATAAGCCCTCGCGACACCCCGAGATCAAAGGGGCGATCTGCAAGAGCTCTCGAGGCATGTAGGTAGCCCATTCCGATTGTGGCACTATCAGTTGAGACTCACTTTCTCCAGGTTCCTTCTCGCGAAACTCCACTGCGATACACTCAAGGCAAAGACCAAGCCAAGAGAAGTGATGGAGGCTCTAAAGACATTTCAACACGGCGGAGATGCTCTCGATCGAGCTTATGAGGAAACCATGCGTCGAATCCAAGGTCATGAGCATGGAGAGCTAGCAACGAAAGTCCTGGGCATTCTTACGTACGCCGCTGAACCGCTCACATTGACCGCGTTGCGACATGCCCTTGCCGTGACTGAGGACACCCATGATCTGGACCCGGAAGACGATCTTGATGATCCAGACATTCTCATTTCCAGCTGTGCTGGTTTGGCAACGGTCGACTCCGGGAGCGAGGTTGTTCGCTTGGTCCATTACACGACGCAGCGCTTTTTGTCATCCCTCGACAGTCAACAGTTACCTGATCCGCACAGCCTTCTTGCGTCTTGCTGTCTGAATTATCTGCACCTAGATACTCTCAGACGAGGCCACGTAGACTTGGGTGATAGCTCGATCCGAATTTCTCCGGATGAGTTTATTGTGCCAATCCGGGACTTCCCCTTTCTCGCCTACAGCGCTCGATACTGGGCTCATCATATGTCGATGACCACCCCGTCGCTGAGACGACGAACATTCTCTTTGCTTAACAGTAGCGGACGCGCCGGAAGCGCCCTTGCAGTTCTTGATCGCGAAGAAGAAGCCCACGGTCGAACTGGCCTTCACTTGCTTGCGTACCTAGGTTTGGATGACTGGATCCGCGAGTACATTGAATCGGGGTTCGACCTGAACGCATATTGTGACACGATCGCAGCAAGCGGAATGGTCCTTTCGAACACAGTGAGCGATGGTAACTCAGCACTCCGGGCTTTTCGACATACCAAGTAACAACGGCCAGTATAGTCAGCACCGGCAGCCTTGACCAAAGCCTCAAGTTGGTCAACTCAAACGCATTGCTCAAGACCTTGAACATCGAGTTGATCTTGCCAACCTGAAACTCTTTGGCGCACACAGTCAGCCAAAAATACTGGACATAGGCGATGCTGGTGCCCAAAGCCAGCGATGTTTTCAAGCCAAAGGCGAAGGCGGTGCCGCCACGTATAATCCAGCGCTGCTGTGAGTCGCTTGCAACGACCTTCCCGTTCCAATAGGTGTAGAAGAAGTGGTGGATCAATGCGAATATCAATCCGACCACGATCGAGAATATCATCGAGGCCGTGACTTTCCAAGTCCGTGGCTTGCTGGGCTCGTTGTTAATCCTGCGGCCACTCTCTCCAGGACCAAGCAATTTCCGTTCGACATGTTGACCAGGCTTTGGCGTCATATCAACGCGCATGCTGTATAGAGTGTGTTACGCTCAAAGATCGGACATCAGTCAGTAAGAAACTGTTGGCTGCGCCAGAAGTATTCGGACTCGTATGGGGCTCTCCAGAGTGAGCACTGGAACTCTGTGTCGAGCGTTCAACCTCGACGCCCTTATGAAGGGTAGACATGATTGAGTGCGCCATAGACATCGATCAGGCATGACGAGCAGATATGGAGAACTAAAAGAGAGTTTGGGTGAAAGTGTCGCTCAGATCTGGGGTTGTTCGAAATGCTTCATATGGTCCAATAAGAGCAGGCGGGCGAGGGCCAGCCCAGACCTATTTGCAGGGCATAGGACTTGCCCCAAAGGCTCATCTAAAGCAGACACTGGTCGTCAGCCACCCATAACCGGACACGCCAATCAATGCCTACATGAATGTCTTTTCGCCCCCAAGTCTGTGCCGTGTTTGTGCCGCCGCTGCTGCTGCTGCTGCTCAGTTAAACGGTTCGACGCATATGGATTAGGCTGCCACCATCTCGGACCGAGTCATCGATCGTGTCGCTAATCAGCCTCTAACGCCAGGCTGGGATCGAATGCTCATACCGAATGCTTTTGTAAGGTAAGTGTTTGGTCCGAAGATGAGAGTTGCAAGCCATTTATGACACCGTCGTCAATGTGACTTGGTCCACCCCATGGACTATGCGAGGCTGCACGACGTATTCTTACTCACCGCGGCTCCAAACCCTTACGGAGCCGTCTGCCTTCAAGTGATATAGCCATTCTCCATCAGCCAGATCATGGCTGGGGAGCCCCGAGCCGGTCGTAGAAGTGATCTCATCGTCGTCAGCCGCACCACCTCGACTCACTCTAACCACACCAGAGACGTCCTTCGCGCTTCCTGTGTCTAGGCCTCTCAATTGAGACACCCAGCGACTCTGATGCGCCATGGAAGTCAAAAAATGTGCATGGTTTCGTTCCAACGGTGTGCCCGTGTCGTGATTTGCAGACGTGGCGGTCTGCAGTAAAGGGCCATCAGCGTTGCAAGTGAGGACCAGATCCCGCGAGCGTGTTCGAAATTCCGAGAGCAACGCTTGCACAGAGACGGTTGTGAGAGATGGCTGGCTAGCGAGTAGGAAATCAAGTCCGTCAATGATAATGTGTGGTTGGAAGTCCTCGGGTATCTCGTACGAGGGAGCGAATGCTGCAAATCGGCTTTTAGGTTGAAACTCTGATGATGTGAACATCGAGGCAGTTGCGTTTGTAGAAACGCTCGCTAAAGCCGAGTCCAGAGCATGCTCTAGGTAATCCAGAGTCAATCCCCTCAGCGGCAACATGGGTAGGAGAGAGGCATCGTCCTTCCGCGGTGCTAAAGAGCCATAACCAAGCCCGTCGATGTAGATGATCTTCCCACTCTTGAGTAAGGAGTGGAAATCGAGACCCTGCAAGAACCGTTAACGCCCCTCCTGCTACCGTACGAAAAGAAAAACAAATATCGTGGACACCAATCAAGAGCGGCTCCCACGGAACACCAGGAGACGTACCATCTTCTTCCCCATCTCAGTCCACAGACTCAGCGGCCGCGTGAGACTCACAAACAGGATCTTTCTCTCCCCACTCTCCGGTCGTCCACTTCCCCGGCGAGGAAGTTGTTGATTATCGGAATCATCTCCAACGCCATGCAGTTGTACATATATGAGCCTTAGCAGCAGCCATGTTGGAGGTGTGCTGAGAACTGAGGTGATGAGGATTTGACTGTGGGGAGAAGAGATGCTTGATTCAAGGTAAGCTGCCAGAGGAGGGGGAATGGCTGGTGGCATCTCGGGCAACTGGATGATAAGCGATTTTCAAGGCGGGAGGACGTCGTCTATTGAATGAGGTTGAAAGTTCTTGGCCCCAGGATCAAAGATACTGGAAAAGCAGAAGGCACAGCCTACGGTTTCATCCTGATAACGTGACGAAAATAGATCACTGAACCGAGCGTTCCACCAAATGCGAAGCACGACAAGTGAACTTTTTGAGATTTTGATTCATGGTTCGCTCGAATCTAGACCCCTGCGGCAAGTCCCAGGACGGCCATAGCCTCGAGCTGCAAAACAGCAAGAGAAATGCTTTGAAGGGTGCTCACGCCGGTCCACCACGCCAGACCCAGTGTTCATGGTCGTCTGGCTAAGAGAATGCTGCTCCTGTGGCCATGACTGTTTCTGTCCCGACCTGAATTCTTCTGCTCGCACCAGCCCACAAGCTTGCGGTTACATCTTGGTTTTCATGCACCGACGTCTCCCGTTCTTCGAGGTGAGGAAGCTTCCATCCTTGCTCATGTGTCTTCGTGACCGCTCACAAAATCATCCCCACCACGCCGTTTATGCCTTGTTCGGTCCTCGTGAGCCCTTGGGTGCGCCGGATTGGAAAAGATTGCTGGATTTCCTGTGATGGCACTTTTGTCAGTCGCTATTCTCCAATTGCTCTCTTTAGTGCGATCCATCTCTTATGAGGGGGCAGATCATCGTGCAGCAGTCTTCGCTACACATCGAGCGCGCGTTCTCCTCCGCATGTGAAGCACAATTGTATCGTTTCTCTCTCACTTCTTCGCAACCCGCCAAAGGCACCTCAAGAATCAGGGTGGAATATAGAGTGCCATCTTACCTCGCGACCAACTTCAAAGACCTCATCCGTCCGGTACCAGTTGTCTTGCGTCTCTTGGCCTTCTCACTCCATTCGTACTTGCGGATCTTAGCAGCAGGGTACTAAATGCGCACGATGTCAGTTGTCTTTTCCCAACACTGTCACGGTCGGTAGGTCTGGGGATTAGAATTGGATGGAAGTTCGATCTGAGGTCGCAGGCGATCAATCAGAGGGTGAGAGGAGGATGAGAACGTACGCCGCAGTTTGAGCAGGTGTGCTTCTGGACGTGTAGACTTCGACGACCACATCTGTGTGAATTCGAGTCAGCCATTCTGTCGCTTCAATGCTCTACCATTTGTTCACAGAGGTCCAGCCTCGGAACTGGGCAGAGTCGGAAACGGTGATGAGCCACATACCTCCGGCAAAGGGTGTGCGTCTTGTTGTGTCCTGTTTAAACCCCGTCAGAAAATTGTTCCACCTGTTACCTCAATTCAATCTCAGGTGTTCCTCACTCTTTCCAAAAGAACTCGTTCCCTTCGTCATCTTGGCTGATTATCACGGAGACGTGCTGTAGAGAGTCAGCGTCGCTGTAGATCCGTCAGGGAGGAAGAACTCGTACGGAGTTTTGTTGTGTGGTGGAAATAGCGGATCACGAAGTCAATCTCATAACCTGAAGTTCACCTACCGAATTCGGGCCCGCAAATTTTCGTGGGCCGCCAAGAGCCAAGATTTTAGCTTAGTCATGCTCAGCCTTGCAACTCGCAAGGCTGGCTATAAAGTGCCTGTGGTTTGCCGCAGTATTATTAGGGACAATCCATGTGATGAAGACTGTTCTACAAGCCTTCTATGGTAATAGGAAGTGATGCTATGGACTACCGAGTTCTGCCTTACGTATAACTGCTTTCCAATCGCCTTCTCGAGCCAATATCTACACAATGCGCACTAGTCCTGAATGTTTCATATCCTCAACGCCATCCATTCCACCTCACAGGCGCTCCCTTCAACAACCAAGACGGCACTCTACTTCCTGGTGGTGCGCCTGACTTGAAAGGAGAAGGCGAGACAGCCGTGCTCGAAGAAGTTCCAGTCGGTCCATAACTTGCGACCATACAGCTGCAAGCACTACTGACTCTCTTAACGTCTCCAGCACACCCACCGAGGAACGTAGGCAGAGGAGTTGCATTCGAGGCCTTGGTCGTGTACTTTGGGCAAAACTCGCGCATCGATGAGGAGTAGCGAGGATCGATCAAGTTGCGAAGGCAGTCATCTTCGTTGCAGACCATCTTAGATGTTGTGACCGGGTTGACCGCGTTCACGTAGGGACTAGAAATCGCGGCTGTGGACGTGGTAGTCGATAATGCCTTGGGTGAGTATGACACTGCCTCGGGAGAAGTTGAAGTAGGTGTGCTGGTGCCGGGGGTTGCACTTGCAGATGGGCTGATTGTAGAGCTACCCCCAGTCGAGCTTGATCCTGAAGCGGATGAAGTGGAGCTTGAGACTGTACTGGTTGTAGAGGTAGCAGCAGAACCTGTTGAAGATGCAGATCCGCCCGAGCCGAATGGGTATAGGACATTGCTAGTTGTTCCTGAGCTGGCACTATTTGAGCCCATCGACGTCGACGAAGAAGACGTCGAAGGGTTCCCAGAGCTAGAAGAATCAGAGTTGCCAGAAGTTGGCGAGACCAAGGATAATGACGCCAAATTCCACAAAGTAGAATAAGTAGAGCTTCCAGATACTGTCGGGGCAGACGAACTAGAGGTACCCGGGGTTGTCGAGATCAACGATAATGCCGACAAATTCCAAAGTGTAGAATGAGTAGAGCTTCCGGATACTGTTGGGGCAGATGAAGAGGTGGAGTTTGAACTAGGCAAATTAAGCGACTGTCCAATCTGCAAGTTATCCCAATTGATACCAGGATTGGCAGCGTTGAGTGCGTCGAAAGAGCAGCCGTTCTTCTGTGCAATCGCCCAACCGAAATCACCCGCGCTCACAGTATAAGGCTGTGCCGTAGAGGCTGAGGTAGCACTGCTCGAGGTCGTCGAGGAGAAAGTTCCGCTACCAGAGGTTGTGGAGGTTGAAGTGCCACTGCTAGGAGCTGTCGAGGTTGAAGTGACGCTGCCGGAGGTTGACGAGGCTGAGGTAGTGCTGCCAGAGATCGTCGAGTTTGATGAAGAGGTAGGGGTTGGACTAGGCATATTGATCGTCTGTCCAATCTGCAAATTGTCCCAGTTGATTCCAGGATTGACAGCTTCTAGAGCATCGAGAGAACAACCGTTCTTCTGTGCGATTCCCCAAGCGATGTCCCCTGCCGCTATAGTGTAAGACTGCGTAGCAGATGCTGAAGTAGCGGTGCTATTTCCAGAAGTCGAACTGGTAGGCGCAGTGGAATTTGAGCCTGTGATTGTCGTAGAAGTTGACGTGGTCAAAGCCGAGCTCGAAGTCGACACGACTGAAGTTGTTGTGTTCGAAGCAATTGACACGGTCACCGTTGTAGTTGATGTTGTCGTGCTCGACATGGACGTCGTTGAGGACGAGATATTCGAAAGTGTTTGAGTTGAGCTTTCGACTGTACTGCTGTTGGACGTGGAGCTCGTTGACGAAGGACTCGAGGAGGTTGTGGACATAGGAGTCGTTGAATTAGACATGCTTGTCGGTGACGAAACCGAAGTCGTGGTCGAAGAAGTTGTACATGCGACCCCAGGGACATTCAAGACTTGTCCCACCAATAATTGATCCCAATTCACGCCTGGGTTGGCAGTCTTCAACATATCAGCGTTCACGGTCAACTTCTGCGCAATCTTATAGCCGTCATCACCCGAAACGACAGTGTATGTACAAGGAAGAGCGACTGTTTGATTTGAGCATTGAACGGATTGGTATGTGCCATCGAATGGATAAGGATATTGAAAGCTGCTGCAGGTGTTGGAGGTCGTAATCTTCACTGACTTCACAAACGCAGTGAAAGGAGCCTGGCTGAAGTCAGTGTATCCACCTGCCCATTGGACCACACCCGGTGCGCTGGATGGATCACCCGCGTCCCACATGCCCAGATGAAGGCGAGCCGGTGTTTGTGGGTATTGGTAGAAGCCGCTGGTTGCCCCGTTGTTTGTTAGAGTCCTGACTGGGACACCATCAATGGACCAGACTAATTTATCGGACTGCCAATCAAGGGCGTAAGTGTGGTATGTGTCTTGAGGATCGTTGACCGAAGGATAGAAGCCTCGATCGGACCATCCAATTTGTCCTTTGCCGAAGTAATTGGTCAGAACCTGACCACTATTCTGACCAAAGTTGTTGCCGGAAAATTCCCAATCGATCTCGTCGAGGTCATCCGACATCATCACTGAGCCAGTAACAATGCCTGCACCTTTTGCGACTTTCATGACAACCTCGATATGACCGAAAAGGACATAAAAGCGAGACCAAATGTAAGGAGCTTGTCCTAGTGCGCTGATAGTGAAGTTCGCGCCGTCGGGGGAAGCATAGTTGACCGTCGCATAATCGGCGAGAATCCAGTCTCCAGGAGTCGTAGTTTGCGTGGTGAAATCCATGAAGTACGTGTTGGTGGCCAAACCAGGAATTGGAGGGCATGCTGCTGTAACTACCAGAGTCAGCAACACAGGAGCGCATTCGGATGAAGCGTCTTACCATTGAGTGGATTGCATGGGGCTGCATCTCCTCCTACCAAGCCGAGAAGGAAAGCGAGGGTTACTAGTACTGTGGCTGAAAAGGTCAAGGGCGCCATGATTGTTATCCAGAACGGCACGCAAGAAACTGAAACTGTGCAAGAGGTTGTTCCAGGGTGGAAGCCGCAATCCGAGGGTGTTCGATAAAAAGCAGAGTAGTGAGCGTCGAGACGGATATTGTGGGTGTGGCAGACAAAGGGACCTCACCTTTCACCTACCTCGCGCAAGCAGATTCTCAACAAAGGGCATGTAACAAGGCGGTTCACTTGCGCCATGCCGGACTCGACTTTTCGGCTTTTGAAGCTCCACACAACTCATTGTTTGCGGTGAAATGGTGTGCACCTCCCAAGATGCGACTCGTGGTACGAAGGGAATTAAAAGTCATCAGTTGATCCAAGCTGCCTGATACGCATCCATGAAAGGATGCCTATATCGATGAAAGGTAAGGAATGCCACATTTTCAACAGCTGGGTACTTGAAAGAAGACCAGGCGCAGAGATGCCAGCTTGGTGGTAATTGTGAGGAAAGAAGAACGCGCAGTAGAGATTGTTGTTTTGGTGGACCTCCTGCAGCTTGGCACCTTTGCCGCATCCGGACATGGCCGTACCAAGCTTCGACGAGGGCAAGAGCTAAAAGTGTTCCGAAACTCTCTCACAACAATAATCCTTTCGTCTATTCGTATATGAGAATCGATATCAAGTTGCCAAGAGGCCAATGTGTTCCAGAAAGAGCTTGACCGAGACGAAGCGTATCTGCGGTCGTCCTATGACAAAGTACACTAGAAGGAGAAAAGGACTTCACGCCAGCTACCAATATGATGAAGATCTCTCCACCCGAGAGCAAGGATTCAGGAAACGACGACACAAGTAGCCAACGCAATTGCATCCACTAGGAAGCCTGTAACAGGCACAACCCCTATGCATGCTCCTGGAGAGCAGGATATCTCCGTCCTGTATGCGACACTGGTGGCCGTGCTAGCGGACTGTGAGCATGGAGTAGGAGTTGCCACGCAGAATTCGATCATTTGCACTCTGTACTCGGTGAACGGCACGATCGTTGTGAACGTGCTCTGTAGGTCGGCATCCAAAGTGGCAGCACCAGAGGTGGTACTGCCTATCACAAGTACCGGGCCTGACGTGGTTGTGATAGGCCTAGGGCCACCGTCGCTGATGCTGATAGGCGGAGCGCTTGTGGTTTGAGAACCAATGCCACTTAGCGAGCTGGAGACTGAACTCGAAGACATCGGCATGTTGCTTGGTTGGCACGATTGACCCAAAAGGCAGGAGGTGAAAAGGCTAGTACTGGTAGAAGTCGTGGTTGTCGTGAAGGCAACGTATGAAGTGATCACAGCTGGCAGACTCGTCGTAACCACGAGCATGCTGGTTGTGGTGGTACCGGCTGAAGTTGTCGTTTGGCTAGGCAGAGGATCTACGTTTGGTGGTCGTGTTGGTGCACCAGGGAAGGTTGGCTCCGGCTGTGGCTGTCAGGAGTCAGCATCAAACCAATTCTGGTAGAAGATATCCCGGCCAGGAACGTACGGTGGCGAAGATCTCTCCGTCTGGCCCTAGTATCAAGAGCGCCGAGTTCACTGCGCCTGTTCTTTTTGTCAGCCTCGATTATACTTGATCGCAGTTTCCAAAGCGAGCTGTGAGACTTCTTGTCACTCGACGGGAAGCGGTGCGCCTCGAGGCCTCGAGGTAATTCTGCATAGCAAAGAACACTCACCTCCTTCTTCAGACGCAAGATAGAGCATGTCAACACTGCTGTATTGCGTGCATACCGTGTCCGACGTGCTGTATGACCCAGAAAAGGTGACTGCCACACAAGCTCCTGGCGAATGTGCTAGATTATAGTTGAAGCACTCCGTGATGCACGACGACAAATTGGTTGTATCAGTTGTTTGAGCCAATACCGTGCCGTCGTAAGAGTTGGAGCATTGTAGCTGCCAGGTGTAGTTCTGCGGCGTGACATAGAAATATCCATCGTACAGGGTGCAGTCAGGAACGTTCGTGATGGGTGGGGATGCTTGTCGCGATACCAGCTAGAAGTTGTAAGTGAATTGTGTCATCGCGGCGGGAGTGAAGCAGCTGCAAACCTGCTTGCCTAGGTCGTCACGTATTGCATGTATGTTGATAGCTCTTCCCAATCTTCCCGGAGCTAAGACTTCATGTTCACTCGGGCCTGATGAGGCACGTATAGCACTTGCCTCCGCCAACAGGCCTAGAAATGTGGCAAAGAACATCTTTTCTGTCTTCGCGGGGGCGTCAATGATGAGAGGTGAGATAGAAGTCGTGGGAGGGGTGGTGTAGATGTTGTGAATGCACGGCCCTGGAATCGTGTTTAGCATCAGGAATGTGGCTGTCAACGCGCCTCATACCTCCTCATGCGCCTCCTTTCCGTCCATTCTTCGTCTTTTCGAGTACTTCAGCTTGACTCTTGGTGCCATCAACTTGCTATGACTGCGCGGTGGGGAGTGTCTGATGGGCAACTCCTTCTGCCTCGAGGGAGAATTCATGGATCGTTTGTGAGAATGCGGCAGCAGAGGCTCTGCATCCACAGGGTCCTCACAGATCCCGCGCTCGTCCACCGACTTTTGGTAAAGACCCTCCTATGTCAGCTGGCTTACACGGACACTATAATGTAACCGCGAGAAGTCTACCTGGATCCCGATATGAGCAAAAAGTTCAGCAAGTAGGAGAAAGATCTATCTGCAAGTGAATGCTGTCGACTTTGCGTGCAGAGAGGAAAGTAGCAGCATAGCCTATCAAGTCCTCGGGTCAGTTGACCATGAATGGAGAGCCTTGCAAGAACGAGGGAAGTCTCTTCCGTCCGCAGCTCCCGAAACGGGAGAAAACCGTCTGCCAATAAAGACACCCCATCGTTGTAGCCCGGTCCTGGTAAAACGGGCAGCCACCCGGTTCCGCTCCCACCTGAACCACGCCTATACGGAGTAGCTCCCACTTGGAAAGATCCGAGTTGCGCCAGGCAGAAAGGCTGACCTAGGATCTGAGAAAATGACTTCATCTGGACCCCACGAACATTCGTAATAGAATAAACCCAACGAGTCCCTGGCTCATGCAAGCGAAATGTCTTGCAGCGTGCAGATTTGGCGTAGTCGCGGTAGCACGCAAGAGCTCATCTTCTTCACCCCTCTGGAGGGACCGAAGATCCGCGACCGAAATCAGGCGTCAATGCCTTGGGCCGCCATCACTAGCACCTCGGCTGTCCCAGTATCTTTTCACGGCCTTTCTGGCAGTCTCGTTCTGGTACTCAGGCCGTGCTCGGAAGTGGTTGAATACGGCGAATTCGAGTTCCGTCATAACATAAGTATTGGGCTGTGCTTGGACGCGACCCCAGGTTTCACGTAGGTAGCTCTCAAGTGTCTGGGCGCTTCCTTGGTCGATGTGCCCCGTCGTGCTGTTTTGTGCGATTTGCAATGCTTGTCGGACTCTGACTTGGATATTTCGCGACATGCTGGTCAAAGTGGAAAAGTCGAGGTCGTTTTCGATTCGATAGTGTAGAAAGCACGCCGGCGTTGCTTGCTGGCTAAGATAGAGACATTTATCAGCAGGATGTCGGTGGGCTGAAGGAGGCCGAGCCAGGCCTTTTCTAGGCTGATCTCGGATGAGGCTCAATCGAGGAAGTGTTCAATAGTCGACGACAAGGACCACAACTGGAGGATAACTGCTACTGAGGGGTACACGTTTCGTTTGCTAGAAGTCCACAAACGACGATGGAACACCCCACTGGTGTAGGCCGACCACAGCCTGTCGATTCAGCTAGCGAAGCACATGCCGGCTTCTCCTCGCGTCAAGTCTGGGTTCGAGTGCAAGGGATCTGGTGGACTACGACTCGAAAGGAGTTTGAAGAAAGAAATGTATGGATCTTGGCTAGGTGTTCGTCGGGTGACACCCACCTGCCGTTTGCTGCAGGTTATATCTACGGTCAGATTTGGCCGCCACACAGCAGAATCCAAGCTATGGGCTATGGGCATGGCAGATCGTTCCGTCTCCGGCGCCGACCTCAGGACGAACACGTGGTAGTCGGACAAAAGCCGAACCACGAGCTCGCGCTCATTGTGACTCTGCGTTGTGTTTAGGTTTGAACTAGACTTCTGGCAAAGAGACTGGAGCAAGGTCTGCGTGTGCACGTGTGGCCGGGCGGCGGAAATCGGCAGCGATTGCGGTCGCCGCATGGGGGATGAGGAGCTGAGAGTTTGCACGGCGGGAAGACGGAGCCCGAAAAGACCAGGGAAAGGTCAAAAAGCAGCAATGATAATGTGTGTCGAACTTTGGTAGCGAGGGCAAAAGTTAGGTTTGACTCTCGCGTCTGGAAGTTAGTTGGAGGGAATTGGCATTTTCTGGGCGGCGTGCCCAATGGGTCCAATCAAGGTGTGGTCGGATAAATTCAGCTGCCCAGGGAACTCTATTAAGTGGCGACGTCGTCAAAAGCACAAGTTTGAGTTTCTTTGTGAAGGAACATTGAACGACACTGAAGGAGCTTCCTCACAAAGCTTGTGACGCCGAAAGCTGTAGCACCACTACCAAGCATCAGCCCCACGCTCCATTGAGAAGCTCTGGGCCCACCGGATTGCCCGCCGGACGCTTCACTGGCAGACCAGGACCAACTTGCAAGACCAGCACGGGGCAAAATGGGATAGCCAGCCCGAACTTTATTTGACGATGCAGCTGCGTGTATTAAATGCGAGCGCTGCTTACTCAAAATTGCTCATCGAACCTGTTAATCCGGAGCCATTCAGTACACAGGCCAAGGCACTTGATGCTTGCTGAGGTGGACAGTAATGCAGCGAAGTCAATAATACGACTCTAATGATGGAAATTTCAAATACTGTATACGCAAACTGCGGAGGTGGCAGGTTCTATCCCTCCTGTTGGCAGCTTCAAAGTATGGCACGAGCTAGCTCATGCAAGCAGCTGTTTTGGGTTGTGGTTCATGCTGTTCGTGCATTTTCAAGGCGATGCTGTTCTCGTTTCAGACATTGCACCGTTTTGAGATCTCCAGGTACGCCGAGCTTACAGCCTGAATTTAGATTCTGCTTGACGTAAATACTTCTTGCATGTAGATAAGGTGTGCTTGGGCATCAGTCAGCGTCAACTATAGAAAGTTTCAGGCGCGAAGATCTCAAGGACTCTAGCAGGTTAGCTGGTAGGAGCGGCACGCGGCACGCGGCACGCCTGCTGTGGTTAGTGCTTTGATAGCTTACCAGCTTACGTCCTAGGTAGCGCGCTTGCGTCTGCTCGAGGATCCAATTTGACCAAAAAGGAAGTAACAGGGACGAGAAAAAGTATTGTGAGAGTCCCATACTGGGTTACAGCGTGATCCCAAACAAATGAGTGCAGGGGTTGATCGTGACTCTTAACGCAGGCGAGGATGGCGAAGCAGATCTCGACGCCACTGCTAGGTCAGTATGGATGCGGTCCAAAGGATGAATGACTCCAACAACCAATGATTCGGCCTCAGTTGATATGACACCTTATCTGGCGAATAACAGTGCAACTGCATTTACTCTTTCTTCTCGAATATCCTGTTTGTAGCAAATGCTGCAGCAGGGGAGCCCCGTCGTTTGGCGATGATTTGCAGAGGCAAAGGGCAGATCTTTGGCAACGTCAATGGATGCTCTATCTTGTGGTCCTGAGTATGCACACGACTAAGAGGAGCAAGGCTCGACCTGCTGCGTCATACCACATGAAGATGGCTGCACAGCCAGAGAGCATTCGGCGATTGGCCAATGCCTGAGTGGGCGGCTCTTTCATCTGGCTCGGAGAGCATGGTAATACGGAATTGTAAAGCCGTTGTTGCTCTCAATGACCAACCGTTAGTCAAAGCATCTCGTGTCAAGCAGGACTTCATCGCGGTTGCTTCAGCATCATTGGAGGCTGATTGAAGCAGGACGCATACCCACCATGTCCATGTTACCAACCAAATCTCGTATTAGAAGCGTGGGGTGTTGAGCTGGGCGGGCATGGTGACAAGCTTTGAAAGATCTTCACCGGTCTGGACCCATCATTGCACTGTGTTCTGGATGCGTGTAATGGTCAACCAAAGCGGAGCGGTCCACGAGAGAACGGCCAAAGCCCAACTAGAGCGTCAAATTCGGGCACTTACAACGACGTTCCCGCCCAAAAGCATCGTATCGTTGGCCGCTACGGTTCAGAGGTGTTCGGAAAGTAGCTTCGCCTGGAGATCTTGAGCTTCCACGGCGCAGATCCCCTCTCCTCCGAGCACTCTCAAAGCCTGTCAGCTGTCCTGCAGGATTGTGGGGCATGCCCGACAGTACTTCTTTCGCAGTCCTTGAACACAATGTCTTGACACGGAGTGCAAAACGTAACATGATGCTTGTCTTTAATCTCAAGCATGCGAGGGAGGGGCTGATGGCCCAATGGGATATCCGGTGGCGGCTATATGCAATGCGCAAGACTTGCATAGCTGCACATCAGCCGTTGTGACTGCAGGCGACAGTGACTTTTTTAGGCGTTCAAGCCGTGGACAGTGCAGCGCGTGTAACCGGCTGAACATGTGCCTTGAGTCGGCCCCGATGGCTTTCGAAGGTGACAACTTGTCCACCCGGCTAGAGTTAGATATGCACTTATTCTTGGTTGGCGAAATAGAGAGTTCTACAACACTTCGAGAACTGTGAGCTGAATCTGCACCAACGATGCGGACGGCGCGGAAAGTGATGATTGAACGTAGAGTTGGTCGAGGCACCCTATCCTTACATGGCTCGAGGTTCGTCTGATGAGGCGATTGAAGTTTTGGCATCTGTGCACAAGGTACTGTGTAGACAAAGAATGGCGGGGTTTCGGCGATAGGGACGGGACCCGGTGTGGAGGAATTGTAGTCGGAGCAGGAGCAGAGCTGGCCTGCTCGACGTCGAGCGTCTCTGCAAAGAACCTTTGATCGACCCAAGAAAACGTGGGCCAGGAGGCCAGACGTCATCAGCCTATGCAAAATATGGAGATCATCACCTTTCCGACGTTGACTCAGTCAAAAAGTTATTGGAGGTTATTTGTTTGGGCTCCCACATCCCGTTCTGGTGCGCGCACGGCTCCATGCGAATGGCACCGGCTCTTGCACATTTCTTCCCCGTGTGCTAGCGCTTTTCTTTCACCCTGTTCATCTGCAAGAGCTCACCTCAATCTCGGCAAGACCTGAAGTTGGGCATCTATTCGAAACGACTGCACTGTTCGCAGGTTTTCGAGGTCGATTCGAAGTGATATTGTCACTGTCAGTGGAATTACTCAACGGTGAACTTGGCTGGCACCCCCTGCTGTAGATCAATAGTGACTTTTTCAAATCAGGAATGGTAGGCGTTCCATGGCAAAATGAGATGAACGTGGATTTTTTCTCTTGTGATAGTCTCTCTATACTTCAGGCCGATAATGGTATGTGCTTTTGACGAGGGCCCAAGAACTCTGCAAGCTGATGCAACACCTCATGAATTCTAGACATCCTTCTCACTTCACAGTTTGTGTATATCTAGAAGACAAGGAGTTCAATGTTAGACATCGCAAACGAGACAAAATGCGCCACCGGAGAAATGCTGCTTCGGAGGATCATTTTGCTCTTTATCGCTTTCCCATGCGGACCTCGTGAGATCGATCTTCCACTCTTTCTATTGTCCCTTCGACTGCAATCTTTGTGTATGCGGCATCTATGGCCAATCTCACTAACAAAGCTATTGAATAACGTCTGCGTGATCAAGTGGATGCAACTGTTCATCTGTTGAGGTGCACTGTTCATCCGCTCGGAATCTTGCCTCAACTACTTCTTCCTTCGACCAGATGGTGTACTATTTCAAGTCAACTGAGGTCGATCCGCCCGCCTTTATCTACGTGGGAAAAGATAAGGAAGAGAGTTAGTGCCTCTTGGTTTTGATATGAAGCTGACAGCTCTGACTGTAATGCAGATGAGGATCTGATCAAGTTTGGCTGGGAGGAGGATGTCTGGTAGGCAGATCCCGCTATCAGGCTGTGGCATTATGATGGCTCACAGTGATTAGGGTACCGTGAACCGCTGTCCAGGGACAGTGTTTGTCGCTGATTTTGGAGCAGTTTCATGTTGACAATCTGTCGAGCGCACATGTGTATCTAAGATTGAAGACGGGCGAGTCATGGACGTCAATTCCAAAGGGGCTTTTGGAAGATTGTGCACAGTTGACGAAAGCGAACTCAATTGAAGGTACGAAGTTGGTAATTTGCCAGAAGCTGGAAGCTGAATCTTACCACCCGATAATAGGCAACAAAAAGGACAACGTCACAGTTATTTACACGCCGTGGTCGAACCTCCGCAAGGATGCATCAATGGCTACGGGCCAAGTGTCATTCCATGACCCTAAGACGGTGAAGAAGGTCCATGTTCCGGTGCGGCAGAATGCGATCGTCAACCGACTCAACAAGACCCGCGAGGAAAAGTACCCTGACCTTCGATTGGAAAAGGAGGCGGACCAGAGGGAGAAGCGCAAAGCCGAGAGGATCGAACGAGAGAAGCAGAAGGCCAAGGATAGAGAGGAGAAGCAGCGGCGGGACGAATTGAGGTGGCAGAAGGATCATGCCTACGACGATATGATGAGGGAGGAGGAGATGGTCAGCAACCAAGATCGAGATGCTGGATACTACGAGGACGACTTTATGTAAAAGCGCAATATTTCAAGGCACGGTGGACGGCGGATGTCCTGTCGTGCAGTTCCACGTGGTGGCCCGAGTGAGGCTGTGCACTTGGGCTGGCGAGCCTCGTGCTCCGTCTCCACCGAAACTCAACGCCTAACCAACCTCGTCCCCGGCAGTAGTCAACTGTTGACTGATTCTCAGGCACTGCGACTCCTATACCTCTTCAACACGGTCACTTCCTTACTTGCTTGACTTTCTTCACTAGCATCGGAGTTCTGGATTTAGACTTCCCTTTGTACAACCAACTCTGCGTACCAGTCTAGTCTGAGTTGCGTCTTACCATCCACCTCACCTGTCCATCACTACCTCCGCACATCTGCCAACTTGATCCCGAAAACACACGTAAACTCACAACTGTACCTACAGTATCACATCAAGTAGATTCGCCCACCGAGTCAGATCACTTTCGCCGCTGCTCATCATCCATGGCTTCCACTGAAGCTCCACTCCGGCCTCATGGTAAGCAACCGCACCCAGAAGGTCAACCTATACTGACCTACACGACCCAGATCGCCATGGCCGCCGTCGACCTTTTGCCGCATGGATGCGCCGGCTCGCGAACCTCAAGACCCTGCACTCTGATCCAAGTGGCGATGCCGGCGGCGCAGCTCCACGACGCTACGCGACTCTTCCTATGAGCATGAAGTCCAAAAAGGGCAACATTGCGAAGAACAATCCATATCCTCTCTCTGGACGAGCGAGCGAACCACACAACCCCAGTAACCACACGAATGGCCGCCTGTCCTTCTCAACGCCCGTCACAACCTCCCAAAGGTCGAGGCACAGCTCGCTGTCGCAGTCGCACAGCAAGCATTCAGTTTCTATCTCGCACGATAGCCAGACTGGCGGCAACAAGTCGAGAGCTCCCACCCTTGCGACCCAGGCAGAAACGGCCCTTTCAGATGCGGCGCATTCAGGAGTGGGAACGGGTGCCACAGCTACGACGCGAGATGGTGGAAGAGACAGTACATTCTCATCTCCTGCGCCCTCGATACGGTCCATGGCCACAACCCTGACTACGGTACAATCTGTTGCTGCTCCGGCACACAACAATCAAGGAGCTGGAATCACCCACACAACTACCGGTTCAAACACTCCCGCCCATCTGGGAGTTCAACCAGCGACTGCCGTCCCGGCGCATCTTGCTCCTCACGGCCATCCTATGACATACCACTCCGCTACCGCAAACAATGTCCTTACGGACGACGCCTCTATTCTCACCCTAGCTTCTTCTTCAAAGCGACGCCGCCGGAATTCTGTTGACACTAACGCTTCCATGAAAGCCTTAGCACCAGCCTCTATGTTCGGCGGAAGCCGTGAGTCTCTTCCTCTCTCCGTGCTCTCGGGTACGGTCATCCACCCGAGCGGCGATACAGCTTCCCTCCGTGGCGACAACACTGGCTACTACGCAAGGTCGACTCTGAATGCGGAAAGGGCAAGTCTCATTTCCGCTTCTGGAGTGACTGCACCAGCGCTCACTAGCGAGAGAAACAGTTATATTGGCAGCAAATATGGCGGCGACGCAGCGAGCGTTAGAAGCGGTCTACTTGGTGCAAGTGGCGGACACGGACGCAACGACAGCTTAAGCGGGAGTATCACAGGCGCGTACCGCGAGAAAGACGTCCAGAAGGAAAAGGAGAGAGCTGTCAAGGAGGACGTGGAGAAGGAACACGATAATGCAAACACGCCAGGGATGGTCACAGCACCTACGTCTCCACTCGTGGATGGCCATGCAAGCGGAGCTGCTGGCACGGTGTACACTTCTACACTGCCGCTGGGTGATGTCAGTGAAGCATTGGAGTCGCAGAAAGAAAAGAACTAGATTGCTGAGAAGTGGCACTCTGAAGCCGCCTGGGTGTTAGCAGGCAAGTATACTCTGCAAGGCACGCGAACAAAGCCACCGATGTTGGGAAGTGCTGATGATGCATGGAGAGGTTTACTGGAACGGACGATGCTCGGCGGATTGGAGTAGGGATAATGGCTTTGCAGTTGATAGAAGATGATACCCCCGATACAGGCTGCGAAGGGAACCGAATGGATTGAGATCACATCACAAGAACATGAAGTATCCAATACGATACAATTGAGCAGACCCGTGCTTGTGAGACAAGAAATGTGCTGCGTATCGAAGAGGTGTTCAATCAGCCCAGCCTGGTCAGACTTTTTCTCCATTAACAATTATGAGAAACAGCGATCTCCCCAGAGCCACTGCTGATTTGGTGTAGACAAATCGGCCGCTCTGATGTTGAGGCCGATACCGGTGCACGAGATCGGAAGCTCGACACTGGGAGAGCGTTCCTTGCTTTGGTGCACGTCATCTTGACTCGAGCTGCAAGGTGAACTGCGAATGCGCTAACTTCAATTGCGGCTCGGAAGCAACCTTTCTTCGAAGTCTTTCCACATCCGTTGTCACTGCTCACTTATTGGTGTATTGATGCTTTGAATATGTTCTCAGAACAGGGCCCCTGATAAAGCCCCGATGTTGACTGCTCACTACCTGCCAGCATGCAAACAAAGACCGTTCGGAGATAACACGCCATGAATACTGGGAGATTGCACTGCCTTGCGGGGCCTTCTTGGATTTTAAAGCCGTCGGGGTGAATATGCGGTATCTACGAGGTGATATAGAGTATGAGCGGCCATACCAAGTACAAGATCTGTCTCCGGTGCATTGTTTCTCTTCTCTAGATATCTCCTACATCCAATCATTGCAGAAAAATGACATCTCACCCTCCCAGTTCTTGCTGTCTCATCGGCATCAAACACGAAGGCGTTGCGACCGGTCAAATTCTCGATTGGGGAGAATTCGAAGTGTACGTCAGATATCCCGACGACGGACCGACCGAGCATGGCATCCTCCTCTTGACCGACGTGTTCGGCCATCGCTTTATCAACTCACAATTGATCGCGGATCAATTTGCTGCCAATGGCTATTTCGTCCTTGTGCCCGACCTATTCTATAGCGATGCAATTCCTATGAAGAACATTGAGGATTTGGACTTTGCAAAATGGTTCAGTGGCGGATACAGCGACCGAGGGATTGGTCACGGCCCGGCAACTTTTGATCCGATAGTTGACCGGTGCCTTTCAGAAATGCGAAGCAAATACAGATGCCAGGTATATCCACTCTTTTCCCTGCTTCTCGATCGATCAGCCATTTGATTGTGTGCTGACGCCGCCTACAGAAAATCGGCGCTGCCGGGTACTGCTTCGGCGCCAAGTATGTCGTCCGTCACTTGCGCGCTGGACAAGGCGCAATTGATGCAGCCTACGTCGCTCATCCGACTCAAGTTGAAAAGAATGAGCTCGAAGCTATCACAGGCGCGATAGCAATTGCAGCAGCAGAAGACGATACACAATTCCCTCCAGAGAAGAGGTATGAATCAGAGGAGATCTTGAAATCTATCGGTGTTCCTTACCAGCTCAATCTCTACAGCGGAGTCTCCCACGGGTAAGTAGCTTCCTAATTCGAAAAGTATTCCACAGCGGAGGCTGACGCAGAGACAATGCTAGATTTGCCGTACGAGGTGACCCTAAGATCCGTGCGCATCTGTATGCTAAAGAGAATGCTTTCATACAAGCGGTTCAGTGGTTCAAGGAGCATTTGAAGTCCTGAAATACCTGCTTGGACCATATAGCTTCTAGACGTACTATCACTTCTCATCGTCTTCTAGACTTTCTCATCAAATGATCCAGAGCATCTTAGCTACTTCCACTCGTCATCAGGAACGTGCATGCATAGTTAGTTCTGGCATTCAAGTTGATAGTGCAACTGAGGATTTAAGTGACATTCCGGTGAAAGTCTGTCAAGATACTATCGGCGGCATAGCCAATCAGTCTAGGGCAAAATAAACCGCGCTAGCCGCTTTTACGGGCGCCGTGTTTCTTAACATCCGAAAGCCGTCGCAGCTCGGCTCTTTCTCCTGTCTGGTCCTTTTTTTTTGACATCGCGCGCCACATCTATGTGTGAACTGCAGTGATCTTCGCAAGATGAACGCAGTCCAACCAGCTTCCAGCCCGTGTTGTCGGAGTGTGGACAGCATGTCAGGCACAAGCCCAGCTGTTCGGGGACGCGAAGCCCCTACCAAGAAACGGAGCCGTCGAATCTGATTGACCTAGGCCCAGTTCGAGATTTCAATAAATAGAGGTAAGGACTGGAGATGATACTTGAAGGTCTCTCCTTTGCGAAAGTGATGTGAAGACCTTACGTGTCACTTGCTACATCACTCGCGAAGCTCTCCCTCCAGCAATATCGAACCATCATTATCGTTGATTACACTTTCACAATGGTACCCGACCGCCAGCAGGATTCAAAAGAGGAGGGCTCTGGCACTCTGTCTCCCCCGACAAGTGAATCTAACTGGAATCTTCCAGATCGCGCTGCTCGGTCTCAACCTGTCGCTAACCAATCTCCATCGGCAAGCTTCGATACTCGGCACGCTCAACCATCACACGCTGAACCTTCCTTTCTGCAAGACCTTGAGAAAGCAATAGTTGGATGGGAAGGCCCCGATGATCCAGAAAATCCAAGGTCTATCACAGCGATCTAGATCTCACGTTCCCTTGCTGAATATCATCAGGAACTGGCCAAGGACGCAGAAATGGACAGTTCTTCTGCTTGTGAGCTCTATGACGCTGATAAGGTGCGTTCTGCCTGGTCGTAATCTCGAAGGCCTCGTTATACTGACCGCACCATGTGCAAAGTCCATTTGCGTCATCGGTCTTCGCACCAGCAGCCGCTTTCATGAGCGAAGACTTCCACAACACATCAACGATACTCACAACATTCTCAGTCTCGGTCTACGTCCTCGGATATGCGATCGGCCCTCTTTTTCTCTCTCCGCTCAGCGAGATGTACGGTCGGCAGATCATCCTCAACATCGCCACAATACATTTCGTGCTATGGCAGATTGGGTGTGCTCTTGCACCTAACATTTCTGCATTAATTGTCTTTCGTTTGCTGAGCGGCATGGGAGGTTCAGCTTGCTTGACGCTTGGTGGTGGGGCGATTGCCGACATGTTCGAGAAAGAGAATCGTGGGAAAGCTATGAGCATCTTCACATTTGGCCCTCTCTTTGGCCCCGTTCTTGGCCCTGTGGCCGGCGGATTTATTGCTCAGCAAGTAGGATGGAGATGGGTTCGTGCTCGCACCCTTCATTGGCGTATTTTGACCTGCTAACACACTGTCTAGGTGTTCTGGACATTGTTGATAGCTGCAGGCTCCTGCACCGCAGTCATTCTTATCCTCTATCGCGAGACCAATCCGACCATTCTAATCCGAAGAAAGACGCATCGCCTCGGGCAGCAACTCAGCCGAACGGACCTCCGCAGCTGCTATGAGGTGACTTCGGCTGCTCGATCTCCGGCATCCATCATGATTTTTGCGCTTGCCAGGCCGCTGCGGATGCTTTGTCGTTCGCCTGTCATTGGGCCCTTGGCAATTTATCTGGCCCTCATATACGGGTGCCTGTACCTGCTCTTCACGACTGTTACATTGGTCTTCCAGAAAACTTATCATTGGACACCTGACTTGGCTGGTCTCTCTTATCTTGGACTGGGGTTGGGGACTATGTGTGGTCAGATTCTCTTCGGTCTTACGAGCGACCGGCTACTCCTCAAGCTTGTTTCAAGGAACAATGGCGTCTATCAACCTGAGATGCGATTGAGCATGTGCTTGCTCTACGCTTGTTTTGTCCCGGTATCCTTCTTCTGGTATGGATGGTCAATTCAAGCACAAGTACATTGGATTCTCCCGATCATTGGCCTGTGGCCCTTCGGGTTCGGGATGATCGGCATATTCATGTCCATCCAGACTTATGTCGTGGACGCCTATCCTATGTTTGCAGCTTCTGGGATAGCAGCTATTACGGTCACACGGTCCTTCTTTGGAGCTTTCCTTCCACTTGTGGGACCACCAGTGTTTGATACCCTAGGATATGGAGTAAGTCCGAATCTATTATGGAGACCGACTGATTTTGCTGACGTTGTGATTCAGTGGGGGAACTCTTTGTTGGGCTTCATTACTCTAGCTCTTGTGCCCATACCAGTTCTTTTCCAGCGGTATGGAGGCGGACTAAGGCAGAAGTACCCTGTAAATTTTGAGTGACTTAGCAGCTTTTTTGATGCTGCTGCGTGTTGAAATTGACGGTATAGATCAGCTTGGCTACTTTAATACCTTTGACCCCGCAATGCTCGAGCTACTCTTCTCAGCATATCACCTGTGAGCGGTGTCCACTTGAAAAGCCGGTCAATGGCACTGTGTAGTCCAGATTCATGCAAAGCCAGGCCGGTCCCGGAGCTATGGCAGGAAACTCCGTGTTGGATCGGCGCGGTAGGAAGACATTGTGCTTCAGGCGCGTGCCACCATGGGGACTTCTCTAGCTCTTGCCTGATTCAACGCCGGTCAAATCTCTCAATAGTTGCGGCTCCCTCGTGGTCTGGAAAGCTCTTTCCGATGCAATTCGAAAATCGTGAGCGCATCTCATATACGCTGGAGCATTGTGCTGCATCTCCTTTCATCGTTCGCACAGTGTTAGATGGAACAGTTCACGGAGACCAGCAAACCGCGTGTCGGAGCGGCATGTCGAATGTGTCGGCAGCGGAAGATCAAATGCTCAGGAGGTCATCCATGCGACGCTTGCACGACCTCCTTTAATGGTGAGTAGATGGGGGATATGTTGCATTCCCGTGCTCATTTCCTGCGACTTTGACTACGGGTGCTTACTGAGGATCAGAGTGCCAGTATGCCGAACCGAGTCGCAAACGCAGAAAACGCGTCCGTGCTATTGAACAGTTCGAGGCCTTGGAAAGCAGATTGAGTCAGATGGAAGCGTGCATTGCGACAGCTACCGGAAAGCCAATGGCCGGTAGCTCCCGCTTCGCAAAGTCAAGCGGTCGGAGTCGGAGCTCGTCGCCAGTCCCTCAAAGAGGTCTCAAGAGTGCTGCCGTCAGCGCACCGAGCTCCACAAGCAAACTTGCCTTAACCCGGCATGCCACCCAAGATGGAGAAGCAGAGTATCAGGGGTACTCCGCCGATCGATCATTCCTGCAGCGAATGCGAGAAGTAGGTAATTGGGCAGGTGCTGAGATCCATCGGAAATTGCGACGCTCTGAAGGGCAGCTTCCCAGACTATTCGAGCCTGACTACGGACTTGCAGCAACCGCGTACCTGCCTTCGAAGGAACGGTCTCGGACTTTGATTGATGCAGCGTTGGATGCATATTCACTGCTGCCGATCTTGCACATGCCAACCTTTGACTCTTCGTGGAATATTGTTTATTCCATCGAGCCCAGCCATTATTCTGCTGAAGACTATCGATTCCTTCCTCTTCTCTACGCCGTCCTCGCTCTTGGATGCTTATTCAATCAATCGGATGGCCAGAGGACCTCCCGTGACAGCGCAAAGGCTGAAGGGTAAGTGTACCATGTGAAAGGCAAATTCGATGACTGACCTTGCTTAGCGTCCGCCTCTTCGCTGCCAGCCGCTGCTCGATCGACCTCAATCACTGCACAGACGAGACGACCCTGCAGGCTGTTGTGTTTTTGAACCTCTTCCTGCTAGAGATCGCTCGTGCCGGAACCTGCTACTCTTACTTGACCCATGCGTTAACGCTCACCCTCCGCATGGGCCTCCATCGTTCCTTCCCCGGGAGTCGCGACCTTATCAGGAGCGAAGTCCGCCGCCGAGTCTTCTGGACGACCAGGCTTCTTACAAATTACCTTGCAGCTCTAACCGGGATGCCAATACTTCTGGACGATAACAACGTCGACCAAGATCAGGCAGGTGAAGTCAACGACATTTACATTACCAAGGTCGAGATATTGCCCCAACCAGCCAACGAGATATGTCAATTTTCTGGGATGAATGCATACATCAGGCTCCATAACATCCTGAGAGACGTTCTGAAAAGCATATATCCCCTTCGAGGCATCAGCAGGAATCCTGGAAAGGAGCCAGTGGGTTACCTTGTCAACACCGAGAAAGTAACAGCGATCGAAGAAGCTCTCAGAAACTGGACTGAAACTTTGCCAGTCGGCTTTCGTTTGGGCATTGATATGTCACCTAGGTCACTGTTACGGTAAGGCCACAGCAGTTCATAGCAGGCTCTTTGCTGAAATCCTCTAGATCGCAATATCTCCTCGCTATGTCGCAACTGCACGTTCAAGTATACCTCTATCGACCGTTTCTTCATTACCTGTCGAAGTCCTCTGAATCGAAGAGCGGGGTAATCAGCGGGATTGGCTTCTCTTCCTATGCTGCCGCATGCCTGAAAGCGTGTCAGCGGATCATAAGACTGGCCGGAGAGGTATGCAGACTCGATCTCGTCCAGGGCTGTAATGTGACTTTTTCACACATGGTGTTCACGTCCATCATCTCGCTGCTGTATGTCCTTCTTGGTTCATCCGGCTGGGACGAAAAGGAGGTAGCCATCGTGGTCGAGGACATCGCTTTGGGATCCAGAGTTTTGGAAATTGTCTCACTGTACAATGAAGGGATGGAAACAGGTCAGAAAATCGTGGCGGTAGGTCTCGCGATTCCACTCTCAAGACGTCGTTTGATGCACTCTGAGATTTTCGGCTAACCTTTCTTCAAAGGCTATGATTGCTTCGCTTCCGAAAGAGCTTGCAGACGTTCGAGCACGTTTGCAGAAAAATGGTGATGTGGAAGTGCCTTCGGACCCAGTTGATATCGCTGTAGCAACACCGGCCTTCTGCAGGACCACACACAATGAGCCACTCGAATTCCTTGAAGCACAGCCATTTCACCTAGACAATTATGGCTTCTCCGAGAGTACATGGAATAGTATGGGAATGGCCCCGTTCCCCGAATGGCAAGCCGCATTTGGCACGGATCGACTCAACAGCACCCTCGGTACAGGCGTTGAGGACGTGTTCAACAGTATCTGGCCCAATGATATGGACGGGTTACCTTTTCAGTGATCATGATCATATGATTCAAACACTCGCGGTAATCATGTTCTCGCCTCGCTTGTGGATGAAAGCGAAAATTGGTTTATACATTGATTCACTATATTTTAGGTTTATAAAGCAATGCCTAACCTAGAACCTCGCCTGCACTTTACTCTCCACATCCTGAACAGCCCAATCGGAGAAGTGTTTCTGGCTCACAGCCCGGCGGACCTGTTCCGTAGTAAAGCCTTTAGCCTGTGTAGCTGGGTTATAGCCCAATCCATTGATCTTGGCGACTTGCTCGTCCGAGACAGGGGTTGCAGCCTTGCCGTCGGCACGCTTGTAGACCGTGACGACGACGGCGCCGCCGAGACCGAGATTGTGTTGTAGGCAGTATTTTGTGTCTTTGACGAGGCGGTTGTTGGCCCAGCCGCGGAGATGCCAGGTCAGTTCGGCGCATTGGGCGAGGCCGGTTGCTCCTATTGAGTTGAGTTAGCTCTGCGAGAAGAAGAGAATAAAACTTTTCAAAAAACTTACCGAGGGGATGGCCCTTTGAAATAAGACCTCCAGAGGGGTTGATCACGTATTTGCCGCCGTATGTGATATCACCCTTCCGGACGAGTTCATGGGCTTTGCCCTTTGGCGACAAGCCCAGGGCGTCAATCACGCACATCTCGTTGGCGCTGAAGCAGTCGTGGACTTCAACCACACTAACATCCTCTGGGGTGATTCCTGCCTCGTCAAGTGCGCGCTTGCCTGCAAACACGGACATCTGGTATCCAACGAGATCAATGGACGAGCGGCTGAACAAGTCTGGTGAGTCGGTGGCGAGTTGCTGGCCTGCGATCAGGATGGCCTGGGACTTGAGGTGAGGTCGCTTGTCAAGGAATTCCTGTGAGACGACGACGACTGCGGCACCACCGTCTGATGTAGGACAGCATTGCAGCTTGGTCAGAGGAGCGTGGATCATGGGTGACTTCAAGATCTGCTCCAGTGTGTATTCGTCCGTGAACTGCGAGTATGGGTTTCTCTTGCTGTGCTCGTGGTTCACACGACCAATCTCCGCGAAGTCCTCCGCCGTGGCGCCATATTTCTCCATGTATTCGCGGCCTGCGTTGCCGAAAAGCTGAGCCGCTCCGGGAGAGTTTGTAACGCCGCGTGTTGCCTTCAACATGGCGTTCGTGGTGGAGGTAGGATTCTCGCGGTCATTGAAGTATGCTTGCAAGCTGCCGGGGGACATCTTCTCGAAACCGACAACCAGAACGCAGTCAGCGGCGCCATAGGCGATGGCTTGTCTGGCCATGTTCAGGCCGGTCGAGCCTGTCGAGCAGTTGTTGTTGACGTTGTAGATGGGGATCTGGGTCATGCCGAATTGGTAGAAGACGCGCTGGCCGCAGGTAGAGTCGCCGTAGCAGTAGCATGCGACGCCTTGGTCTACGTCGTCGTAGTTGATCTGGGCGTCGAGCATGGCCTTGACGCCGGCTTCGAAGCCGAGTTCATGGTAGTCGACTTTGCCGCGGGGTTTGATGAACTTGGTCATGCCAACGCCTAGGACGTAGGCGGGCGCGGGTTTGCGAGGCATGGTGGCGATTGTGGGGGGATTGAAGACTGGGGAGATGGATCTAGGGAATGACGGGATGGTGGACAGGACGATTGCGAGTGACTATGCTTAAGGCGACGATGTGAAAGAGCAGCAACGGCAGGAGAGAAATACTCACGAAGTTTATGAGAAAGGCAGTCAGATCTTGATGATCTTCAACCGCCTACGGACCTCGCTCTCGGTTAGAAAGAGCAGTGCCTCGGTCCATCCATCTTGGTCGTTGGGGAAAATGAGATGTGTGGAGGCGGGACAGATCCAGGCCGTCGACCGCCGAGGGAGTCAGAGAGTATTTGTGGCTGTCCGTAGCTGCCATGAATGCTGTCCGTGCTTCGCCGTACCAGATTTCCCCACTGATATGGATGGGCGCCCAATCTCCATCACGATCCGTCACCGCCAATTCGATGATCAGTCGATTCCAACCCGTTAGACAAAACCTGCTCCCTTGCTAGCTGCTAAGCATGACCGACTGTTAAGCAGCAGAGGGGCTCGAAACAGACAAGTCAGAGTATGCGAATCATCAACCGTGGAAGTAGCTAGCCGTTGGAAACTCCAAGCGACAGACGTCATGCTGCTCGCCCAGAAGCCACCCAGCCAGTCGCAGTCCAGGCTCATCCAAAGGTGGGGTTTTGGCGGGACGTTATGGGCATAGTTCCACCAATAGTCTGTGAGCGCCTGAATTCCACACTGCCCGCAGTGGCAGTCTCCAGAACACCTTTGCTCGTTCAGTCATTATTGCACATGCAGATGGACGTTGCTGCTGAGGCCGAGTTGTGATTCCTGTCGGCTCTTTGCATCAGACCTGCTTTGTTCTGTACTTGTCGCTTTCGTGACGACCTGGTTGTCGACGTCTGTGAGCACCGCAAAATCTTGTCCCGCCCCTAGCAAAGCGGTCTCCGATCCGTTCTCGTTAGCAGCGAGCTCAACATTTTGGGCCGACCCCTCCAAAATTACGCTCTCCAGCATCATAGCCTGCATACCTCGACTTACCTCACAAAGGGGAAATTCGTGAACGGGAAAATTGTTTGACAAAGAAGGTCACATCTGTTGTCTGGGACAGCACAACGTCTACCTCCCGCACGCTTTGGTGCCGACTCTAGGAAGTGGTCTTGTGCTTTGACGGGAGCTGTCTTCTGTGCCAGTCGGTGGAGAGAAAGAGATTGAATATACCGGTCCTCTGATGGAGTGTGGAACGCAGAGGGATCGTCTCGGTCGGATTGATTGAGAGATCCTTGCGTTCCATCGGGTTCCGCAGCCCATTGAGCCTCAGTGCGGACAGCATTAGGCGGTGGGAAGAACTTGCTGTCCGCGCCCGCGTCGACGAAGAGTCTGGTGCACGTCGCTTTGCTGCCGTCGCCGGGTCTGCCAGTGACCAAAACACGCCGGGGCAATGAGCCATGCCAGTAGGACCTCTGGCGACACCTCACCTTTTGACCATGATCCAACTTCCAGACACCCTTCCAAATCATCACAACCGCCGATAGCAATGGCATCCAGAACAAACATGGATACTGGTTGGGGCTCTCCCGATACTCGAATATACTACACCAAGAAATACCGACAGTTTCTTTCATCCGCTCCCGCATGTGCTATTGCTGTTATTGCAGGCGTGAGTTTGACGAGGCCATTCTACCTTACCAAATCACTGACTCTCGATTCAGGCTCCGCTCGAAAATGTCAAGACTCGAATGCAATCGTGAGTAACAGAAGCGAATCATAGAATGACCAAAGACTGACCAGATCAAGGCGCCATTTTGTGAACGGCTGGGATTGCTTCAAGTTCACCTACCGAACTGAAGGAATTCGCGGATTTTGGGCTGGTACGAACTCCCCACTCCAAACAAAGACATAGCTGACCGTGCTACAGGCACCTTCAATCCTCTAGTCTCTATCACCATGTCTCGAGCTCTCGGATTCTCAATCTACCGCAAGGCCAAGTACACATTCGATGGCTGGATCGAAGCCGCCACCGGTCGTTCTCCTCTACAACATGTCAACAAGCCAGGCACTTATCCGGACATCTACACCATGACCTGCTTTACTGGAGCTGGAATGGTTTCGGGTGCCGTCTGTGCCGTCACTCTGAGTACGTCCGATCCTTGAATATTGCTCAATGATGACATGCTAACGTAGTTCTAGCTCCCGTCGAATTGATCAAGAACGCAACTCAAACCTCTGTCCTCATGGCCACAGGCCAAGGCGACCAAGCAAACCCGAACGCCCGTCGCGGCCGAGTCAGCTCGTGGGAATCCACGAAACGCATCGTCGCCCGTCAAGGCCCGCTCGGTCTCTGGACCGGATTTCGTCTGCACATCATCCGCGACACAATCGGCTCAGCAATCTACTTCGGCATCTACGAGACCACAAAGCAATCCCTCAATTCCTACTACGGTGCAGAAAAGGCCAATTCGGCAGGGGCAGTGGCAATGGCGGGCGCCATCTGTGGCATAGGAGCCTGGGTGATGACCTACCCGCTAGACACGATGAAGACCCGCGCCCAAAACAATCTCGTTGGTACCGCAGCCGCCGCCCCTACCGCCAAGACAACGATGACGACCGCCCTTGAGACCGCCGCCAAGACCGCCGCCACCTCAGCTGCCTCCGCGAGCAAGTGGAAGGGCGTTGAGATGATCATCCTGCGCAGCGTGCTCCAGAACATGATCCAGATGTCCATGTTCGAGCAGGCAAAGGTGTGGATCGACAACCTGGAGTTCTCCGATGGCAGTCGTACCCTGCCGGAGGTGGAGAGGCACTTCGGCCGAGACAGCAAGATTCACAAGAATGGCACATTGTGAGCGTTGGGAGACTCGTTGGGAGGGCTGTTGACAAGGGTGGGCGCCACGATAACATTGGCGATTGCATAGCGAGCTTTTTGCGGCGTGTTTTGAAGCATAGCTGAATGGCAACAGTGAACTGTATAACGTGCTTAGTTGTATTGTGACGTGCTCCTTGACGCCAACAGGTCTGTCAACGTGACTCTGCAGCGGGCTGTTTTTGCTTCCTTATGATGACTCCAGTATCCTCCTTATGTAAACAGCTACATAATCACCTACAGCAACAATGATTGCGGCGGCCTTCATCATCGTAAGCCGCTGCGCCTTGTGATGTCACCAGCGCACCTTTCACACCCAACCCCTCTCCCATTAACCCACGTACTCCGGCCAGCCATCCAAGGGTATCTTCAAAGTCGACTCATCGCCAACGCCAATAAGTAGGTAACGCCAGAACGTCCGCCTGAGAACCAAAAGAGACGCCTTTCAAAAACGATCGTGTTCGCCTTGAAGCCCTCCTCAGTAATAACACTGAAACACTGACAACCTCCTCTGATGTCCAATACCTGTACTCTCAGGTAATTACCCATTTTTGCCACTCACTCGTGCGCAGACTGCGTCTCGCGCTGATACTCCGTCTCTCCCACTCAGGCGACCCCGCCGGGAAGCGACCCTCAATTTCGGGCCATCGACTTCCCTCTGCCACAACGTCGCTATTGCTCTCGGCATCCGCATCGGCTTCAGACGAGGAGGCCTGTCGCCACATAGGTGCTTCATCAATGGAATGCCGCTTTCCCACATAGCGAATATGTACTCGGGTCAGATATTCGACGTAAAAGGTCTGGTTGAGTTTCTTGAGGAAGCGAAGCACGACGCCCTCGTGGTCGCAGGAGGGGTTGATGAGCAGGGCGAGACTGTCACCCGCGCGGCGTGCCCTCTTGATCTCGGCCCAGCTCTGAGCAGGTGGAACCGTACATGCGAAGCCCCAGCCCAGAGGTCCAAGAGAAATGCTGTCCGGCTTGATCCAGATGCGATTGAAGTCGAACATCGTCTCGTTGGGCTCGAAGTTGAAAAGCAGCCCAGACATGCGGACGTGTAGACCCGTAGATTCGCAGAGTCCGAAATGATTCGTCGTTTTGCTCAGGGTATGCAGTTTTCTGGGATCTTCAGCTGTAATGAACGAAGCGAGTGCCCAGCGGAAAGGGCTCTTAGATATGCGATGGCCGTTGCAGAAGAGGATCGAAGCAGGTACGGTTTTGAGAGTCTTGTAGAAGGCAATGGCTCGGTCTTCGGCAGAGTCTGCCTCGAGAATCGCGTTCGTAGGTAGGCCGAGTATCGACGCCATGCACATGAGTTCGTCGACTTTCTTTGACGTGTTGCGATATTCAAGAGCCCTGGCGAGTTGGGCAAAGCGAGCTCCGATACTGTTGTGTTTGGGTGACCAAGTCCGCCAATCCGGGACCAGGCGAAATGTGAGATGGCGCTCAAGACCAAGAACAGCGCTATGTGAGTATGGGCACTGTGTGGACCGAAGCTCTTGTAAGAGAGTCTGCAATTTGATAAACCCATCAGAGAATCTGAAGCACAGTTTGTCCATATGACCAGTTGCACATCCGAGGATTGCTTCCTCTAAAGTCCACAACCTACGAATCCAGTCGCTCGATAGGATCCGGATCGCCTGAACGAAGGGACTGACCCTGCAAGATGTCTGCAAGAGTCTACGGATATTGTCAGTATGGACCGAAAAGAGAACAGACCATGCCAAGAATTGGGGTTGAGATATCTGCTAAAGGGGAAAGCACTTACTTTGCATCGAGAACGACTATTATCTCTGCTTGTCGGAACGTCTTCGCAATGCGGGACATTGCCTTCGGCTTAGAAGGACGCTCAGGAATACAAAAAGCATCCATCCACACCTGTTGCGATGCTCTTCGGCCAGGCAGCTCGTTCAAGAAATCTCGTAGCCGCTCAAGCTGACAAGAAGGCATGGCGTTCTCCCCGGGAGAGTAGGAAAAGGAGTGGGACCAGACATGGCTGATGGCGATGAAGGAACCTTGACTAGTGACCTCAAGCATTGGTGGAAGAGGTCCCGTGGTCGGGAGAACGATGCGTGGTATGCCATCGGGGTCTTCTAAGATTGTCTCGTCAAGCTTGGCTTCATCTGCTCCGATAGTTCTGCAATCCCAGGGACATTCACCGTGCAGATGCCTCGCTGTGTGAGTATACCGATTTACTTGGAGAGCTTGGCATTTGGTGCGGGTACACTTCGAATGGTCTCTCTCTGTTGGGTTCTGAGTCGTCGGGGGGCAGAGCAGCATGGCGAGATGTAGTCCCGGGACATGCAAAGCGTGTCTGATCAGCGAGATTGTTGACCTGCACCAGCCGTCTGCTATCATCAAGGCACTAATGCCATCATTGATAGCGCGAAGTCTGTGAATCTCATCATGCATACCAGCCAGAGGCACTCTGTGAGAGTTGCCCATGAAGTGCCTAATTTCGAATCTCCAAGGCTCAATATTCGAGGTAACTTTCAGTTCCTTCTCTTTGGTCGTTCGGGCACGTTTCCGAGTTCTCCTTTTAGTGGGTTGGTAGTCGACAGAGTTGCGCGGGAGTTGATGAAGTATGTCCAAGTGCTCCATCCTCTCCGGAAGGCTCAACGGTTCCAAATGTCTATGCAGCTGTTTGAGTTCCTCGTCCTCCCAGAATGTCTTGAACTGTAGAGCCTGAAGTCTGGCCACATATTTATCATCAGTGTATGTTCTGCGTTTTCCCCTTGACTCCTGGTAAGACCACGATGTCGACGCCATGACGTGTGATCACAGATACCCTCGGTTATGCTGGGTCGGGAGGAGTCAACGTTGTGGCTCGAAATACCAGCATTGGATCTTTGACTTGCATTGTCGAGAAATGTGTTGTGTCTGTCAGAGAAGTTCTTCGAAACGGAGAGCCTGCGATCAGATTCAATGCGAAGTTGCGAAGTATTTCCAAGGTCGAAGACCGTGGCTCTCAAAGCTCGAACACAGCCTCGCTTTGCGACTAGGGTTGAGAATATATGGCTTTCCACGTCTCCATCAAAAGTGCTCCTTTGGTCCCAAGTCGTAGTTGCTTCTGGAAGCTTTGCAAACCATATTCAAGGATCTTTCGTGGGTTCCTGTTGCTCGAGGCTGGCAAGGCGGAAAAGGTAACGATCCTGGGTTTGAGTCATTGTGCAGACGGTCGACGCCCCCAAGGCACGGGCGGCCAGTATCGCGAGGCGTTCGGCGCGTCTCAAATGGTGTGAAATGATTCGTGAGTCTCATCCAAGCGCCAGCCTAAGGCTTGAGTCTAGCAGGGAACGAGCCGAGAGGGCAACGCAGATTGTGACCGAAGGTGTAATGGTTGGTTGGTTTTTCAGGCAACCGGGCGGTGGCTGTCGTGGCTGTGCTGGAGCGCGGGGGAGTTGGCCATGATGGGAGCGTGACGGCCAGGCGTTGCAAGCCGTGCCCCTGCATTAAGAAAGCTGAGTTCAGAGGAGAGGAGCTTCTCGTAGCAAAGAGCCGACAAGAGCGAGGACAATAAAGAAGTCAAGGGATATTGGCAGGAAGGGCTTCCATCGTGGTCATCGTAGCTTCATGTTTCGCACCCTACCCGCACCTGACACGGCTCGAGTACCGCATTCATCGTCATTGCTGCATTGGGCAGGAACGGCCTTGAACAGGACGAAAGAAGGTGTGCTCTTTGCTGCCTTTCAATCTCTGATCCGTGTTCGTACGCGCAGAATCGTCGAAACAGGCCCTTCCGGTGTTCATCATTCCCAGCGGAAGAAGTGACTTTGTATTACCGGTGCGAGCCGGGTGGAAAAATGAATGGCACACCCATTTGAAAGAGACGGGCGCCCTGTTGTCAAAAAGGAATCTACTACCACTAACAGAGGGCCTGTCTTCCTGTCTGGCGGCACTTATTTTTGCATCTGGCTTCGTGGTGGTACCTTGATGCTAATGATGAATAATAATGCTCCGGAATCGCCCCGGCATTGATCTCCCCGTTTCAAAAGCCTAAAGCTTGAGACCATAGTACAGTTACAAATAACTCCCGGCTTTAATTTCCTTTAGGCATTACCGATCGCCAGGTACCGCGAGTAAAAGATAGGCTCAATGAACAACTGGTGACGGAAAAGAGGGTCGGGATTCGGTCGGCAAATCTTTGAGTTGAGTTCATGACGTTACAAGTCGTCCAACGCCTCCCGGATAAGAGGAAAAACTGGACAACATTGTCTAATGCTAATTCTGCATGGAGTATGTGACAAATAAGTCTCTCGTAAACAGTATATAAAGCTGGGAAAGAGAAATTTTGTGAGCCACCAGTTCCCCAGATAATCGAGTGCTTTTCCATCGCCAGACAAAACAATCACAATGCCTGAACGATACAACTCCGAAATTAAGGATGTCGCCCAATTGGCCCAGCCTCTGAAGTTCGAGTTCAGTGGCAAGAGCAGCCCCAATCGGTTCTTGAAGGCAGCCATGACTGAGCGTTTGTCGTCATGGGACCCAGAGAACAAGGAGAAGCGAGGTGTTCCTTCAGAAGAGCTCATCCGCGTTTACCAGCGATGGGGTGAGGGTGGCCTCGGGCTGATATTGACGGGGAATATTATGGTCGACTTTTCAAGCATTGAAGCTCGTAAGATTTTCGCCTATTTTTGGGATCAATCACATTACTGACAGCCTTTGAAGCTGGCAATCCCATTATTCCGCCTCAGACTCCATTTGAGGGAAAACGCTTTGAAGCTTTCAAGGAATTGGCGAACCAGTCCAAAGCGCATGGCAGTCTCATTGTCGGACAAGTCTCCCACCCAGGGCGGCAGGTCGAGCAGGGACTCCAGCCCGACCCGATCTCTGCCAGCGACATCCAGCTAGAAGGAGAAGTCATGGGAATGCGATTTGCAAAGCCACATGCTGCCTCGGAGGAAGAGATCAAGGATATCATCAACCGATTCGCATATGCCGCCGAATTTTTGCATAAAGCTGGATATGATGGTATCGAGCTGCATGGTGCTCATGGTTATCTCTTGGCGCAGTTCCTCTCGCAGACCACCAACAAGCGAACTGATCAATATGGTGGTTCTCTCCAAAATCGCGCTCGGATCATCCTGGAAATTGCACAGTCAATTCGTCAAAAGCTGCCTCCCTCCTCTGGATTCATGGTAGGTATTAAGATCAACTCCGTCGAGTTCCAAGAAGGGGGCTTCACGGCCGACGAAGCGAAAGAACTTTGCCACCTGCTAGAACAAAACGAATTCGACTTCGTCGAGCTCTCTGGCGGGACTTACCAATCACTGGCATTCGCTCATAAGCGAGATTCAACCAAAAAAAGGGAAGCCTTCTTTCTGGAATTCGCCGACAAGATCGTGACCGACCTCCAAAAGACCAAGACGTACATCACCGGAGGTTTCCTGACGCTCGACGGTATGGTCAACGCGCTGAAGACCGTGGACGGCGTGGGTCTTGCCCGGCCTGTCTGCCAAGAATTCCACTTCACAAAAGATCTCCTCCAGGGTAAGATTTCGGGTGCGATTGAACCAAAGGTTGACCGGGACAACTTTGGTCTCACCAACGTCATTGCGGGTACTCAGATCCGTCAAGTCGGTAAGGATCAGGAACCGATCGATATGTCTGAGCAGGAGAATGTCGATGCCTTCATGAAGGACATGGGCACTTGGGGTGAGAAGTTGAAGAAAGGGGGGCCAACCGCCTACGGATATGTTGACATCGAGAGTGCGAAGACGGAACCATACCATTCGGCGGTGGCAGTTTAAGCTGAACAGATCCTCTGGCGACTCAACGGCGTTGAAGCTTGGGACAACAACGGCAAACGGTGTCCGGCTGTTTTTCGTAACACAGGTGTATACACGATGCCGTCCTAGATATCATAGATCGTAGACAAGAAGTACTGCCTCATCCGAGCTCTTCCTCTCTCATATTTTCACCTGCGTTCCCTCCTCTTTCGCTTTCTCCCTCGCCTTATCGGCCTCGTTCTCAATGACCAGGATACTGCCAGCAATGGCGATCCCAATACACGTTATAGCCATCAGAGTCACACCACCAGTATTCGGTCTAAACTTGCCTTGCTTCACTAGCTCAAGCGTGCTGAAATACCTCAAGGTACCGTGTCCAACGCAGAGACTGCCCGCTCCTACCAACACGCCTGCAGCAAGTTTTGTCCGGCTGTCCTGGAGATGTAGCAGCGTGGGAGAAAGCGCAGCGAGAGCTTCTACTTTCTCTAAGGCAACGCCCAAAGCGATGAAGCCGAGTCCTGTTCGGGCCCAAGAAAGGAACGTACGCTCTGAGGCCAGAAGGTCGCGGGCTACGCTGCCGGTGTTAGGGAGGGGAGTGGCGCGAATGAAGCGAAGGAGGGAGCGGAACGGCGGCATCTTGTAGAGAAGGACTAGGCGAAGGCTTGGGTAATGGGAAATACGTCTCAAGGGTCATTCATATTTGACTGCTTGCCATCTGTCGACGGGTATAATGCTTCAGGGGACAAAGCTTCACTGAAAAAACGCGTTGGTGTTAACGTTCGACTGCGCGGGAGACTTATTTCGAACATGCCGCTTTTGAAATCACCTAGGTACTCTGCTGGGGGCGGAGACTGGATAACCCAAGCTTGCCAAATAAGCTTGTCCCTAGCAGGCTTTGTTGCACAAGCCTAAGGATAAGCTTGTGCTTATTCTACTTGATTGACCTCATAATCTCGTCTTTGCTGCGTCCGCTTGTTCCTTCAGCTCCAGCACCACCAAGCAAATCATCTTCAGAGCTTCTTCATCGATAACACCTGGTTTGCAATCGTGATAGAGCCGTCTTGCCTTGTCGGGATGCCACTTCAAGCTTTCAGTTCTCATCATTTTAGACATCTTGTCCGGCGTGTCCGCGTCAGGAAAGGCTTTTCGATAGAAATCCACGACGTTCGATTTCTTCAAGTCACGAAACTGGCCAGACTTGGTCGGCCAAGGAACCCGCTGTTGCACCTTCTCGACGGTCGAAGGCTTCTCGCTCTCTTCGAGCGCCTTGAATGCTTCCCATTCCGTCACATAGGAGTGCCAGGCTTGTTGCCATTCCCGTCGCTCGCTCATCGCTTGATCCTTTGCCTTTTGTTCTTGTGCTTCCCTCTCCCGTGCCTTTCGCTCCCGCTCTCTTCTTACTTCTTGCTTTCGCTCCTCTTCAGCTATCCTTGCCCGTTCTCGTCGTTCTTGTTCGTTCTCTCTTGCTTCCCGCTGACTTTCATCCTCGCGTTGCCGCCGATTCTTTCGCCTTTTCTCACGGCGGACGTTATCCTCATCTCGCCGTATCTGCTCCCTCGCGTCCTCCTCAAACTTTCGCCACTGTTGATTTCGCTCGTAGTTCTCTTGATGTGCGCCGTATCCGTAGTTGAAGTAATGCCATTGATAGTATCCAGCTTTGCTTGGTCTAGCTTCGAATGGTGTTGATCTTTCACCATCACTTGACCGAACTGGGGCAGAGAGTCTTTTGGTCCATTAATTTACGATATTGTCAGCCTGATTCCTGTGCTGCCGCGTACATAGAGATTTGAACGCAATCTCAGGCAACAGCTTTTCGACCTCCGCGCTGTTCGGGGTTAATGATGAGATGTAGTCAAGCAGGCCGTATACTTCGTGCTGACAATATTGGCCGATTTCTATCTGACAACGTCGGCGTTTGGAAGGAGCATAACCGATGCAAGAAAAATAACCTCGAGCAGGGTTGATGATTTCGAAATCATCATGAGGATTCCATATTTCGACGTTTGATCGGGCTGAAAATCGATCTTGAGGTTAAAGTCCCATGAAGAACTGACTGATTCTTGGGTGGAAGGGTATGTTCGACGGCAAGGAGATGAAGAAAGAGAGCTTGGAACGATTGTCGCGTAGTCAAGATGAGCACTGCCAAAGAGCAGAGGAGTTTTGGAGGTTTGCTCCCTATAAAGACCACGCTGCCGACAGGTTGAAACGGCTGGCCATCCCGTGGAGAGAGCATTGAAGGACAAAGCCCAAATTTGGCACCGATGACCCGCCCATGCTGAATTGGGGGATGGCGATGCAAGACCACCTGGTTGATGCACTTTGAGACCCGGGGAGTTTCCAGAGCTATTGCTGCTTGCATAATGTTGTCCTCGGACAGTGTTGAGCCATATTCACAGCCACCTCGCTAAGCTGGCTAAGGCCTAGATTCGTATCTATTGCAACCGGCGTTGTTCCGCGTATCGGCCAGCATGGAAAGTAAGGCAGAGGAAAGTGTCTCGACAACGTTGACACAGGACCGAGCCCCAAGCCGGAGAAGCTGCTATGCTAGGCTTGAACGGTGCTGGAGCAGGCTGAGCACAGCTGCGGCCTGAGGATGACGCCAACGGCATAGCTTGATTACCGATGTCAATGACTGGTCTGGACTGAGGTCGGCGCTTGACAATTTACCCTGAAGAAAGCCTCCATGCGTCAAATCGACCTCTGTTGCAATTTTCCACAAGAATTGGCGGGCTGTGATTCTGGCGCCTCTGGCACGGGGGCAAGGAATGTATCATCGAGCTCACACTGGGCTGAGATGTTAAATGTGCCAAAGTTGCTCCGCACTCACGATTCCAACACCGAAGCGCTGAGCTCCCAGCGTCTACGGTCCTTCGAGTCATTCGGCACGGCTCACACGCCCCGCTCGAACGAGCAAGGTGAATTGTACTTGGTGGGGCATCAAGGCCTCGCCACACTGTGGTGTACTAGGTTGAGTGCTTCAAGTTGGCACCTTGAGATCTGCTTGACATCGGATCGCGTGTGGCTTAATCATGTCAGATCAGTAATAAGTTACTCGTGATTGCGGAATTGATAAAAACCATAAGATACAGGTTGCAGGGCGCTGAATTGATCACCGAGCAGGTTGTTACAACTAGCGTGGCCAGCCCAAACGGCTTGGCGGGGCCGACTCCCTGGCGGATGACGCTTTCCGCCTAATAAAGCACCGCACTTGGGGGCTGCTGAACGACTTTCCCAGCACTGGTCACCGCCGCTCCTTCCCGAACAGTGCGAAAGTTATTTGTGGCAGGCATTTCCCTTCATTTGAAGCAGATATGTCCCTCATCTCGACCTGTTTATAGCTTACCACAATAATTCCTGCTCCATGCTTGTCGGTCGAGAGGTTGAATCTTTTGGTCGGTGCTGAAGCCTTTTCTTCGCACATATCAGCCGCCACCTCTTACCGCCCTCGCAGTTGCGGCGTCACATAAGACCATTTTTATTGCGACCTCATTTGGAATTTTCAAGTGGGAGGCGCTGGGCAAGAGAGCGACGGTTGATGTCCAGCCGTTCTTCTTTTGTGACACACAGCAGGCGAGCTTTGCGCGAAGTTATCGAGACAAAAGCAAGATGACAGAGAAGCGCTTTTGCCTCCAAATATGTCTGGAAATTCTTGAGGGACTCACGCCTGCGGTCGCCGACTTATGGTCTTTCGAGACCGACATGGTGCAGATTGGGTGCCATATGTTCTGGCCAGATTTTCGGCCAACCCGCGTGTCCCATGCTCCGCAATTGAGCCTCGTGTTTGGGTTTTGAGTCTTGGTCCGAACTTGCGGCTGTTCAAACCTGAGCTGCTGTCAATGACTCCGTAAGTTATGCATTCGATAGATGCGCTGAAATCGATTGGAGTTCATTCAGCGGCAGAGATTGGCAATATTATCCTGCAGCAGAAGCACTACGAATAATGTCCCTCGGAGTCAGCCTGTGACCATCATCAACCACCTGGCCATCCGCACAACTTCTTGGTCAACCATAAACACCTCGGTGACGCTCTGGCAAAGTTGTTTGGCGGCTCTACAAAAACGAAAGGATCAGCTGCTCTACCGAATCACGGTGTGGTGTTCCAACGTGCCAATGGGTTTGTCACTTGGGTGCCACGCATTCAGGACGCCGTGTTTAGGGCCATTCACGTGCGTCGAGCTTCCATTATCCAGACAGCCACTTCCTCACTGCGAAGTGACACCTCGTTAGAGGTACTATATCTGACTGATCGGGAAGCCAAAGAATGTGAGGAGACGATAAACCAAGCCAGCCCGCTGACCTGGTCAGCATGGGTCGCGCAAGTTGAGAGGTCGGGTCTGTATCACAACGAGTTGAAGGGGAAAAGTGGATAGAAGCATGATTGCGCCGGTGAGGTAGTACAGATTCTGCAAACTTCGCGTAAGACGAATATGCTGGCAACCAGCCAGCCCTTGCTCTACAATGCATCAAAACGGTCCTGGTTGACGACTTTCGGCACGATCAAGATGTGACGAAGCTGGCTGCCATTTGGCGCTCAAGTGTTGTTTGGGGCCTTGCTAGATTC
The DNA here is from genome assembly GCA_030247875.1 of Cladophialophora chaetospira. Classification (NCBI taxonomy): domain Eukaryota; kingdom Fungi; phylum Ascomycota; class Eurotiomycetes; order Chaetothyriales; family Herpotrichiellaceae; genus Cladophialophora; species Cladophialophora chaetospira. Next base: position 1,223,823 of record JAPDRK010000009.1, on the reverse strand, counting down.
GACTGAGGGAAAGAACCGAAGTCCAAAATCCAACTTTCGACCTTGAGACTTTGTGGGCGCCACAGGCCGATCAGAAATGTTGGCATTACGGAGTACACTCGGGCATTTCCAAGGGCAATTTTGCTCCACTGCTTTGTGCAGAAGCATTCCCCACGACGTCAAGCGGACAGGAGCCCTTTCGCCCTATCAGGTAAAGGACATGCACTAGCGGATTCAGCCTCGACAGGGGTTCGGGACACTCTTCCGGATCCATAATCCCACCTCACTCCTCACAACCTTCAATTCGGTGAACTTCATGCCACCCCACTCTCAAGTCTCAACTTCTCACCCTAGCAGGTCCGGAGGTCGAATATAGTGTTCCTGCTTTGCTCAAGCCCCTGTCTCCGAAACTAGTGCTTGTCGCTTGCAGTTCATGATGGGTGAGACTCAGATCTGTCGTCATAGACCAGTCCGCAGCGTCCTGTCCCTCTTCTTTCAGCCGGTAATGCTCCACCATGTTATTGGGGGATCTCGTGTCATGATAAACGTGGGGGTGTTCAAGAGCGCCCGGCCGGTCCTAAGTAGCCATCTCCAGCTGCGCCGCAGCTAATGAGTCTGGCCATGGTAATAGATAGCTGTCATAGATAACATCAGGTGAAGAGTGATCGACTTGCGCATGGGACCGTCGTGGTGCCGCGCCCAGCGTTGTGCTGAATGGGCTCGAGTGGTCGTTTCTGAATGAGAACTGTGAGTCTGCAGATGTCGTGAACAAGCTCATGTCGAGAAATGTATCGATGTCCGTGCGAAGTGGCTCAATGACATTTTCTGCTTGCCATGACAAGAGCTTCTGGTATTCACTCTCGGAAGGCTTTCTTCTGCTGTCGATCTGCAGTGACGTATTGTCAAATGCGCAAGCAAAGAATTGTTCCTTCATGCCGATCTCATATGTACGTGTACCATGCCCTGACGTTGAATGCTGGATGTTGGTGGTGGGAAACTGCTCTTGCAATTGGTGCTGGCTGCTGGAACTCGAGGGCGAGGACAAGCCGTATTGACTGTCGTTGGACTCCTCGTGGTGCAGGGGTTCGATGGCCTGAAGAGAGCGTTTATTTCGTCCGTCTTGTTGGAGGCATGAATGGTCCGCTCGGTCTCCTTCGGTAAGTCCAACTCATCGCGTTTAGCCTCGATCAACCCTAATCCTCTCAAAATGTCTGTGGTTGTAACGTTGCCGTTGGATTCGTCAGGTATAGTTCCTGGAAACCCTGATCCTCGTCGACAAGCCCAGTAGAGTCGTTGAAGAGCACTGTCTGTCACTTCTCGCATCCGAAAGTAGCTGGACATATCAGTGAGAAGTAACTACGGCGAATAACTCTTACTGATTTCTCTCCTCTCTTCTTCTCCCGCTGGCATATTCACACAGGCTGCCGCTCGCCAGGCAATTGTTACATGCTTGAGCGCCATTGCACTCGGTAGGTTCAATAAAAGTCCAGTGACCATAAAAAGGAGTCGCATACCTTTGATTTCTTGATTCTGCAACGATCACACCTGCATAGATGCAACTTCTGTCAGCGTGTGCCAGGAGGTTTGCGGCGCGCGAGGATACTTTGAGACAGGTTACGGAACGAGTATCAGATGCACGGAAGACTTACGCACGCAAAGTCCTCCCGCGAAATGGTCTTTGCCGTGAGTTCGTAGTTTCTCTCGCACTAGTACCAGGCTTGGCTCCTCGCTTTTGAAGTTTCATGACTTAATACGTTGTACAGGTCGGAATGACAACCGGGGGACTCGACTCGGATGGCAGAACGGGCGCTGGATTGCTTCTTTATTAGAAGTCGAGCCTCTGTAGCTCCACGGTAGACTAGAGACAAGGGTCTGGATGGTGTTGGAGTGTTAATTTCTCAAGGGGAATATAAACCTGGTGGTACAAATTCTCGTAGCTATGTGGGTTTGAGCCGGCTGATCTTTATGGAGGTGCTGATTGACTGGAATCAACAATGACACAAGAGCATTGCATTCGAGAAGCCAATCAGGGAAATACCAGGTTTAGGGAAGGCACTTCCGGTCGCCATCTATCTCAGAAATACCGAAGATCCACTGAGAACACGAATCTCGAATTGGAGGGAAAAGTGACAGGGGTAGAGAGTCGAGAGGAGTAAATTGGGTGATTTGCCCCTGCCGATTGGTGGACTGTGGACGGGATTGCTTTTTCCGGCCTCACCTCGAGTTTAAGATATGGTTTGCCCACTAGGAAATAGGATCAGCATCAGGAACGTGGTCGAGAATGACCACGCCCGGCACGGCAGGAGAGATCCAACGCTGTCGTGCAAATTCAGCCCGCTATCATAAGAGGCCAAGATTGATTGCCCGGATCCCCATAATCAATTCCGAACGGCTTTTGAAAAGGTTCACGTCGAGTCATGACTAGGGTATAATTGATTGCAAGTATAGCTGAGCGGACAAAAGAGCAATTGGAGTGAGAAGACGAGTGCAAGGCATGTGACTAACAGCCAGCGGATTAAAGTTAAAATTATCCGCCAAAGTTAATTCATTTGTCAGACGTATCCTCCTCTCACCAAATACACCGCCGCCACCAGCATCCATGCTGTCCCACAAAGGCCAAAAGTTACCCCTCAGCTGAAGCGGGATACAGAAGGGGTTCTCTTGCCAAATTTTGGTACGAGGACGGCTTCTAAGCTTTCGCAGTTGTGTGGCAACGTCTACCTTTACGGCAACGCCAACCGGCAGTAATTCGGCTTTTCGACACATTTATCGAGCTACGTGTAAGCGTTGAAGGCGGGCCGCTGAGTCGTTCCAGCCTCAAAATCCATTTCTCAGCGCGTTTTCTCCGGAACTGACCTGACGACCCACTCCATAATGTCTGATTGTCATACCAGGACTATGAACTGTGCCAGCCATGATGGAATCGCCGCATGAAAGGTTCTGGTGCGGAAAGTCACCAGTCGAATCGGTTTCAATCGAGGACCGTGGCGTTCTGAGAGGGCACCAACAACGGTAGAATCATAAATCCATTACGACGGTAAATTTGGCAGGAATACGGCTTCTCGAGGTACGACGCTTGCCTGCCTACTGTTTTTGATGTCTTCGACGGTGGCATGCGCAACATCGGAACAAACTGAACAGATTTGCCAACTCGCGCCTCTGAGCTCTCAAACCTCCTTCCAGAATGACGCGACTAGGACGCCCGACGGCTTCCGGCCGTCTTGCGTTGGGTCAAAAAACATCAAATGCAGACTGAAGCATGCCCATGGACTACCAAATCTTAGGTACTCGGAATCGGAAAACCACGTGCTTGTTTCCCCGCGATGTGTTAACCCTTAAGTACTGAGGTAAGCCCATCAGTGCTCGGTGGCACGATCAAACTTGTCGCCTTCCGCGAGCATATTTGCGCAATGGACAGTCCGAAGGGAAATTCAGAGTCCAAGATGAGAGAACAAAGTGCTGTACATGAGGAAAAGCACGATACGCTCAGCCACCAAGTATCCCACGGCCTAGCCGGCTCTGCCCAACTGTTCCAAGGAAAGTTCTGAAGCTGGTTGTGATGCAACGGACTTTGTTGACAGTGCCTGCAGAGGACAGCAATGGTCGAATCCTTGGAAGGCTCGTGCTGCCGCGGCCCACCGAGGACCCAAGAGATCCACTAGTGAGCAACATCTACCTATCGCGTGAACGAATTGACCGCTGACCTCGTCTGCCTTCGCACAGACCTGGAGCCTCTGGCGGAAGCACATGGCCATGGGCACGACCTGTCTCTTTGTGTTCCTGTCAAACTATATCACAGCGTCACTTACCCCAATCCTCGTTCCTATTGTGAAAGACTTCGAAGTCTCTGTGACCAAGGGAAGCTACCTCATAACATTCAACATCTTGTTCCTGGGCATCGGTAATCTGTTTTGGGTGCCTCTATCTCTCAAAACCGGAAAGCGACCTGTTCTTCTCCTCTGCTCTTTCATTTTCCTGATGGGGAGTGTTTGGTCATGCGTGGCTCAATCTTGGGGATCTCTGCTGGGTGCACGAATCCTCCAAGGATTCGGAGCGAGCTCTTCAGAAGCTCTTGGGCCGACAGTGGTTGCCGACCTTTACTTCCTTCATGAGAGAGGCGCGAAAGTCGGTTTCTATACTTTGATGATTGCTGGCGGTAGCGCCTTAGGAGGGATATTTGCAGGGCTTATTGCGAACGCTAATGCTAACTGGAGATGGGTCTTCGGTATGAACACGATCCTCACCGGAATCAATTTCATCTGTTGCGCGCTCTTCCAGGCCGAAACGAATTTCAACCGTCCAGCTGAAAACGAAAGTGGCGAAGGCCTCGACGCATCTGCCCTTGCGGCTATCAGGTCTCGAACGAACGGATCCTGGTTCAGGTCTTTGGGTGTGATGTCGTGGTACGATCGGTAAGTGTCTTCTTCCAGTCCTTGCGGTGCTGGAACTGTCTTGACTCTTTTTAGCGAGACGTCGATGTTGTACTTATGGGCAAGACCGTTTTTGACCCTCCAATACCCTGCCGTCATCTGGGGTAGTCTTACGTATGGTGTCGTTCTTGGCTGGGTGGTGCTCCAGCAGACCGCAAATGCCGCAGTTTTTCCTGCCTTGTATGGATTTGACGAACTTGCGGTGGGAAACATAAACGTTGCGGTAGGTTTTGGAGCCAAGTCAGCCACCAATTACTGACACGGGATAGAATCTTGTGGGCGCTGTGGTTGGATGCCTGGTTGCCGGTCCACTGAGTGACTACTTGGTTAGCTTTATTGCCAGGCGACGTGGAGGCTACTTCAAGCCCGAATACCGACTCTGGTATAGTCTCTCTGCCTTATGCTTCCGCCACGTCTGAAGCCAACCTCGTCATCACATATGCTAACAGTCCTTTACAGGTGTCTAGTCCTGCCGTTTGCTTTTGGCCCTGTCGGCCTTATGCTATGGGGATCTGGCCTGGGTAGACACCTTCACTACATGGTTGCCATTGCAGGGAGTGGGATTAGCTATGGAGTTCTCAGCGCGGTACCCACCATCGGCATGACTTATGTGGTTGACTCTTACCGGCCTCTCGCTGGCGAGACCATGACAGTCTTGACGGCATTCAAAAACGCGTTCGCATTCGCGCTAAGCTTTGCAGTCTTTCCATGGATCCAGATGGATGGCTTCGTCAAGGTACGCATCTGCAACAACAGTGGTTCCTACTGAAATCTCTGACATAAAGATACAGATATCTGGATACCAAGTCTTGATAGAGGGTATCATCTTCCTGAGTACAATACCGATGTATGTCTACGGGGAACGATTTCGCCAATGGTCCCTCAAATTTACGGTGTAGCTGCATCGAAACAGATCTTGCTTCAACGGACAGGCCGCGCCCCGGTATACTTGACCGGTTGCATGGTCGGGCAGAGGCGACGATTGTGGTGGCAAATGGTTGCTACATTTACAATGATCGGGATCTTTGTCCACGGATACCTTCCGGGTGACCGCTTCACATGCCACCGAAAGCGCATACCATTTAACAGCGTAAGCTGCCGTCGACTCAAGCTATTACGCATCCTTCCCCGCAGCACTAGTACCAAATTGACAGGTCCTTCGCAGCGCAGATGTTTTGCACCGACTTCGATATGCTAAGGGCTACCGTTTTCAGTCTAAGGCTGACTTCGACGCTCGGAGAATGGTTTTCCGAGTCGAATTTCTTCTCCACTCCTCTCGTGTTGCACACGATCTTCAATGAATAGGAATTCCGTTTATTTCAGAATCGCACTTGTAGGTTGTGGCCTTGAGCGTCAGGCGTCTTGACTACCTCCTGGGAGCAGCCGTCGAAATTACGATGATTATAAAAGCGCCTCAGAAATCCGATGCTGTTGGCATTAGTCATTGCTGGGTTCTCCGAGCCAAAGTGAGTTTCACTCCTTCTATTCTTCTGACCGCCTCAGTTTAGTGGCATCCTCGGTTCTGGTCGCCCTGTCGTCAGGCTGGATTTGACGAGATCGGGAATACCAAACCTACACATTCACCAGTGGTCTAAAGGGATTGCAAGATATGTTGGCCGGTTCAGGGCGACCAAGGAAGGCATGTGGACAATGCAAGGCACAAAAGGTAAGCGCAGATTGTCCTACGCGTCAAGTCTTCTCCAAGCTCTACCAGATGAGCAACGTGGTTGATGTTCGACTAGGTCCGCTGCTCGGGTGACAGACCGATATGCAAGCGCTGCGCCCGGGTTGGCCATGCTTGCAGTTTCGAACAAACTGATCTTCCCAGAGCTCGAAGATCGTACCTGCCAACCCAAGTGTCCAGCCTCCCAGCACGGAAGACACCCACTGAATTTTCAGGAAGGGTCGAAGATAGTTCGCCCCTCGCACCATGCATGCAACCAACTCACACCTTGTCGGATGGCGATTGTCTGGGTATTCCCTCACCCCTGATCTCATGCCTTGTGGAAGCTTATTACGCCAACGTCTATAATGCTGGTCTTCTCTTGCATAAACCCTCATTTCTTCAAAGTCTCGCATCCGGTACCGCACGCAACCACCTTGTCCTCAGTGTCTGTGCCTTGGGCGCACAGTAAGTCGCCTGTTCAGAGTGCTGCGAGTTACCTGGTTAAGCTGACACTGTCAGCTTTTATTGTGACAACAATAACCAACAAATGCTTGAAGATTCTGGGTTCATGCTCGAGTGGGCGACTCGCGCTGGTAGGCTTGTTTTTCAAGAAGTGGAAACCCCGACCGAGGACAATGTGGCGACGTTCTTGAACTTGGCAATGTTCTGGTACAGCCAAGGAGTCTGGTCACGGTGTTTCACTCATAAAGGTAATGTCATCCGTTCATGTTCGCTGTACACGGTATCTCATCTTGTTTTCGACCCTTTTCAGGAAACGCAGGTCAGATCCTTCACATTCTCAGCAGTGGCAACGACAGACCCGGGAAGGAAGATCTCTGGGTGTCCGAAAGAGCGCGCCGCCGCTTCTGGGCATGGTATCTGATGTCTTGCCACGCTCCTGAGTCTGCCATTATGGTAGCTGAACGACCTGACAACATCAACACCCTCACCTTGCCCTGGCACGAGCAGGACTTCGAAAGGAGCACCCCCACCCAACCTAGACTGTCGTTGTCCTCCGGCAAAAGTAACGGAGGACTCTATTGTGAGGTAATAAGGGCTATGACTCACTGGTATGCTCCCGTCACATTTCCGCGTGTGAAAACTGACTTGTGGTGCGTAGGGCTTATGTCAATGCCCTTCTCAAGTCGCCGAAGAGTCCAATAAGGGAGATGATTCATGCCATTCATGTTCTGGATCATTCTGTGTCGGACTGGTGGTCCACGGTACCTCAAACTTTCCAGTTGACCCGACAAAATATTCCTCAGACTGAGACTCACCTGATCCCGAACATCCTTCTCATCAACGCTGTGTACCACCAGTGCCTCTGTGCCCTACACTCATCGGTGGTGCCGCTGTTCTCCTGGAGTGCTGACGAAAACGACTGGCTTTCTGCGCGCCTTCTGTCTGCTCAAATAGCGTTCGAGCACGCTTGCGCAATATCAGCCGTATTCGAAGCTGTACTGGAGCATCATCCTCAACTAGCCGCGCTGCCTAGTTTCGTTGGCTATGCGGCATACGGTAGCTGCGCTGTTCAGATCCCTTTCCTCTGGTGCTCTGAACCATTAGTGAGCGCACGGGCCCACACTCACGTTCAGACCAATCTCCGCATCATTCAGAGTATTGCTCGATATTGGAAGTTTTCGCGTTTGTCGGTAGGATTTGACCTTGTCGCACATAAGAAGCACCTGGCTGACTTCCCTGGCAGGAGATATACGTTCGATATCTATACAAGATGCACGCGAAAGATCCTGTCCAGCTAGAAAATGAACCGAAGTACCTCGATGCTTCGAAATTGACAGGCGCGAAGTTCAGCGCAGTCAATGCTCGACAAACCATCCTGTCGTTCAATGCAATCATTTGGGCAAAGCACGGTGGGTTTGCAAAACCTGGAGAAGAGATCACAGATCTTGAGCTGGATGAAGATACCAACCGGCATGCTGATGCGCCCAAGAATGCGTCAGCCTCGCTTCAAGAGGTCGCGGCTGGATCGGTCGCTCATCCAGTTGATTTGTCGACCCTTGAACCTCGAACTTTCACGAATTCGACTGGACCATTGCCGTTTGCTGGCATAAGCCAGCAGGATGCGCGCCACTTGGAAATTGAGCATCAGTCTCAGAACTCTGATATGTTCAGACCATTCCTTAATCCGGAGATGCTGGAGATGTTCCCGAGCAGTGAAGAATTCGACTTTTCGCAGCTCGAGGCTGGGCCCTTCAACTTCGATGTCTTCGATGGCTGGCGATGATGACAAGTCTGCCAACTCGCTTCTCGTGTTTGATCACTCCAGGGTTCAGGGCAACTGTTTTGACCTCTCCCATGCCGAGCCAGTCGCAAGACAAGTAATAGTCGGACCAAAGGACAGGCCGTTACGAAGTGCCAGCAGCACGCACGATGGACACTGGGGCGCCCACGGTGTCCATGCCCCATTGCAACAAGGTGCCACTTGTTTTTGAATAGTCAACGGTCCTCGATGTTTGCACGACTCGACGCTGAGGAAAGTGCTAGTCTAAACTCAAGCTTTACAAGTGCCACTTTTACTGCTTTTACAACCACTCGCTTTCACCTCACCCTCGCGCACCACCACTTCTCTATACACTCATCTTTCAACCTATATGCTGGCAACAGACGACATCTTCATCGGTCATAGCAGCGATCGTGGGAGCTGTTGGGATTGCTGTCACTTGGATCTTCGTCCCCAATCTGACAGGCGATGATCTGGCTATTGAGGATGAACGGTTTAGAGTCCATCTTGTCAACAACGGGTGGCATGGGATGATGGGCAAAGAGGACCTGAAAGATCGGGCGGAGGCTGGAATACCAGAGATAACAACGTAGAGATTGTGATAGTGAACACCGCGGGCGCCAGAGTGCTACCGAGCGTGCTATTGGCATAGCGAAGCGGCCTGTCCGTGGGTCTGACTGTTCTTTAGTTTTCCTACCTGTTGTATGAAGTCGCTAAATGCAACGGGCGCCCGGCTGCCAGCGAGCATACTACTGGCACTCTACAGCGGCCTGTCTTTTGATCTTACTGTCACCTTTTTGGGTGACTGGCTCGTCTATCTTGCACACCAGCCTCATGTGGCGCAGCTTTTGGCAAGCCCAGCCCTCTGCCAGACCCCTCCACTCCACATCCGCCCAAATTCTTTCTTTCCGCTTGCCGGGGTAAGTCACAATGGCCTCCACAGAACTATCCTCGTACTCCGTAGTAACACCATATAGTACCTCGCTACGGCATCATGCCCCCGACCGAGGCTCTCGACGACTCCGATCTCGCAACCCTCCTCATCGCCGATGCCAAAAAGTCCTCCCTCCGCTACGCCTCGCAAGGACTCTCCGCACTTCTCCCCAAGCGAGCTACAGACTCCGCAGCACCGAAACCGAACACACGCTTTCTAAAGAGTCTGGTTCGGGATGCGGATAGCCACAACGCGAAGTTGAAGGAAAAGGAGGAGTCCGAAGCGAGAGAGCGACTGCGGAAGATTCGGGATGAGGAGAGGAAGAATGAGAGGGAAAGGGCTTATGCGTTGAGCGGTGGTAGAGAGAGGAAGAGGCGGCGGTTGAGCCACGATGAGGATGAGTCTAAGCGGTCAAGACATCACCGGCACGAGAGTAGGCGAGAGCCTAGACTTAGTCGAAGTCCCGAGCGGAAGAGCGACGATCGCAGGCACCGGCAGAGGCAAAGACGAAACACCTCGTCCTCGGAGGACAATGGGCAGAACAAACGGCGGAGGAGAAGGGACTCCTCATCTCCCGAAGAAGATGACCGCGATCGACGGCGGCGGAGGCGCAATACCAGCTCCGAAGACGAGGACACCATTCAGAGAAGATCTCGCCATCACAGATCCTTACGCAAAGCCCGCTCTCGATCACGCTCTCGCTCTCGCGAATATGGAAGAAAGCATAGACATGAACGGCCAGGACCATCGCGGCAAGAGCCAAACCCCGCCCCTCCTCGACGCTCACCATCACCTGCTACACAACCGCCACCCGTCGAACAAGACAGCCAACCCCCGCGACAACGCCCATCCACACGCAAACGATCTCCCTCCGCCTCCTCAACCAGCTCCGACCCTCTATCATCCTTCCTCGGCCCTCAAACCCTCACCTCCTCCCCCTCCCATACCCTCAAAAGAGGCCGCGGCTTCCTCAACCCACCCACCACCTCAAACATCGACGCACACTTTTCCTCCACCTACGATCCCTCCCGCGAAGCGTCCCCCTCCCCCTCGTTAGACTCCACCTCCGACGACGCCTGGACATCAGCCCTCTCCGCACTAGCTGACCGCAAAGCCTACCGCGAGAAACAAGCCGCCCGCCTCCGCGAAGCTGGCTTCACGGACGCAGAGATCGCCAGGTGGGAGAAAAGCGCGACGCATCCGAGCCGCACGCTCCTCACTCGTGACGAAAATGATCGCGATGCTGGGGATGTGAGTGCCGTGAAGTGGAAGAAGAAAGGCGAGGAGAGGGAGTGGGATGTTGGTAAGGAGAAGATCTCTTCTGAGGACGAGGACGAGGTGGAGCACAAGAGCAAGGATGATGATGAGCGTGAAAACGAGAGAAAGACGCACAACTTGGAGCGCGAGAGACGGAAGGAGAGAATCAAAACGAAACATGGCGGAGAGGAAGCTTCGGCGTGGCGAAGGCCGCAGAACGGCTTGTTGAAGCAGTTCAAGAGTGCGTTGCGGTGATTGAGCTGGGCCGATCGTCTACAGCATGGAGAGCTTTTCTGATAAGGACGACCAAGAAGTGTTTGGATATTAGTCTGGAGACCAGTACAATTGGGTACCCATCGCTTATCCTGGCCTGGAGACCAGTAAAGTTGGATACTCATCCATAATCCTCGCGCAGAAGTCGCATGGGACGGATAAACGTCAAGCAGACCTGGAAGCCACTTCCCAGATGATCATTCACAGCACGCCTTGTAGTTGAACAGAAAAGATCTGCGCATAATGTACCTCAATACTGTCTTGATCAATACAGATCACCTGTCATACACACTAATTTTATCCCGCTGGGGCCGCCTTGCTTGCTCGCATACCGCAGAGCACAGCACAGGATCACATCGCGTCTGCCCGCGTATCGTCCCTTCCCATCCCATCCCATGCTGGATCTCGAGTCACTGTGGCAGGAGCCCTGTCCTCCCTTTTGGTCCCATACACACTGTCCCAGCCATTCATGCCCGGATCATCCATCCCTGTCATGCATCAAACACGTAAAAGTCGACTTGTAGTCCGTAGAGGAGAGTTGAAAAATGCTCGACACGATCCTCCGTCATGGGTGCCCCTAAGTCGCACACAATTGAAAGACAATACCTCCGACACCGCCTAAAAACATAGCGCTGTAAATCGACAAAACACGGGCTTCGTCAGCATCCGCCACTTCCCTGGCTGTCCGGCCGGTCTCCTCCACCCTCGACACTCTTGTCGCTGCGATTCCTCTTCCAGAACGCGAGACCCAATTTCAGCTTGCTCCGTCGTCGACCCACGGTTTTTGTGCTGGCTTTCCGGTCCCTTGGGCTGCCCTCATCGACATCGCCATTACTCAATATAGTCGTGTGCACGTCATATTTGCTGCCTTCTCGACTGGTGGTGCTGTTACTTCCCATGCTAAAACTGGGTCTGAGGACTGGGCTCCCTGATGGTATTGGTGCGCTTGCGGCTCGGTTGCGCTTCGCCTGAAAGCTATTGTCATGCCTCGACGCATCTTCGCTCTTGTCCGAGGCGTAGCTTGTAGCGCTGTCGCTCGGCGTCAAGACCTCACCTCCGCCCCCTCCTCTGAGTTTGGTGCCCGAAATATTCTCACTCTCGGGTGATCTGACCTCGTCGTGACTAGGCTGCTTCATTCGGATGTCTTTCGCTGGAGCACTAGCTCGCAAATCTGGGTTCGAAGGGCCGTACTCCTTTTCGGGATCGAATGTTCGGACCGGCTCATCCTTGTTGGAGGTGGCGAAATTGAACTTGTGAAGAGCCGCTGTGTCAGAGAGTCTGCTCTGCTCCAGAACTTCTGGTGAAAGAGACTCCGTTCCAGCTCGCATGGATACTCCATTGTCCCTTCTGGTGTCGCCTTGCGCCATCATCGAGTCCGAGGACATTGCAGATGGTACCTGCCTGGGTGTACTGCTCGAGGTTGGCTCGTCATCGTCTTCTATTGGCGCGCCGTCCAAAGTAAGCTCTCTGGGGATGTGCTCTCCATTGACAAGCGCAGAACCCGATCGCACCCGATCGATGGAGCTCAGGTTATGACTGGACCGTGACCCTGATCCGCGTTGCGGCGTAGTCTCGATCCCGGGGACTACAATTGCTGCGGCAGCCGCCAACGATGAAGGTCGTGAGTTGTTCCGCGGTGTTGTAGTACCACTATTTCGACCGCGTTCAGTATCCTCGCCTCGGCCGGTGAGCGGGGATATTGGTAGGTGCCTGTCTTTCCCAGGCTCGCGACCTACGGGGCTTTGTGTTCTCGGACTTATCGAGCCACCGTCACCCGGTCCCGTACCTTTCTTGATTAAATGCAGCTTCTTCTCGTGCTCGGCTCTTGTGAACCAGACGCCCTTGTTTGTGAGGATCTCGTCAGCTGCGAACTGCATCGCAGGAATGATGTCAGCAACATTTGCGAAAAGAGGATGGGCGAAGATGGTCATGAAGCCGATCTGGCCGTTAGCCAGCTTGAGCATATTGCCTAGCTCGGGAGGACCGCCAAACAGTGTCGTTTCCATTCCAACGGCAGACTCCATCTCCCCTTGATGGGCAAACTCCTTTTGCAGGAGATGCGTCCATTTCTCAGCTACGAGCCAAGGGCGGGCCTGTAGTAGTTAGTGAAAGATCACGATTAACTCGGTGATGATACGTACCACATTGCTGATGTCAGCGCATTTAATCAACAGGCCGCATGCCAGAGTTCGTGCCCAATCAACATCCTTCGGGGACCATGAATCGGTGGTTTGGCTCTCATGAATCCTTGACTGCAAATTGCCCAGTTGTTGCATATAGTCTGAATGTACGCCCATATCGGTGGCGAGAATGGTGCTGATCATCAGCTTGCGGATAGCCTTGTCCTGGAATGCGACGGCCCAGTGACGCCGGAGTATCTGAGAGTAAGCCGCACAATGGAAAGCTTCCAAAACTGACTGGTCGTTGTATAGCTGTGCGAGGGGAGCATTGAGTTTGACCAAAAACATGTTGTTGACCCCAGGGTGGCCGACATCGTGTCCGATGGCCGATATCAGAAGTGTCAAGGCCTCGAACGGCCCTACTAACCGAGCGATAGGTGATTTATTATTTGCATGGGGAGGAGGTTCGGCGCCAGTTGGGTAGGGTGGGAGCGTGCCGAGCTGGACCAAGAAGAAGAATACAGATTGCAGAACGTCGACAGCATGCCTGAAGTTGTGGTAGAGGACGAAAGAATTGTAGGCAACACGGCAGCCTTGCATGAAATGGAGTAGGTCACCTGGATGATGTTAAAAGGGGCCAAGCCAAGGTTGCATATAGACTTACGCTGGGTCATGCTCCACTGCTCACAAGCTTCCATCTCCAGACAGTGGTTGAGCATGTAATAACCGGCGTACACCAGCTCGTCCTCAGTAAAGTCGTGCCCAGAGAAGTCCCATCTGCCGACAGCGGCTGCAACGACTGCTTTCCGCGGTTCCTGCACGAACAGGTCGCGATGTTGATAATCTTCGATGATGTTGTTCGGCTCGCAGATCCCCTTGAGTAGTTTCTTGACCATAGCTTCTCGGAGGTAGGCGTACGGTACTTCCTCTTCCATACCCACCCATGACTGCTTGCGGTTCCGTCGAGCCATGGCCATGAAGCCAGCTTGCTCTTTCTTTGCATTCTTGTATATCCGGTACGCGTGGACTGTCAGGCCCATTATGCCAGCCTTGTCCAACGGACTCTTGACCACGTCGAGCGCACCAGCATCCAGACATTGGAGCATCAGCTGGGTGTCAATCACGTCGGAGGTGTCCTCAATAGCGACTGGGTTGGCCTCGGGGCCATAGGGCGCTCTGGCTATTGCTGGCTTGCGGACAGTGTCGAGAGCCTCGTCGTACGAGTCGTTTCGCTTGGGCTGAACAATGGCGACGGGAATGATCAGCTTGACACCTTCCTCGACTTGCAGGTCCGATGATATTCGTGAGAGAAGCTGAAGACCATATGATTCATCGGACTCCGATGAAAACGTAATTTCCTTCCTAAGCAAGCTGGGCGACGGTAGAGGTGAGTCGGAAGCGGGGAAAAACCTGGGTGGTCTGGATCTTAAATGATCATGTTTCGATTCGGAACCAATATCGAAGCAAGCAAGGATAGGTGTGCAGTCGAGCTTGACATTGTCGTGCAGTTCGGACAGTTTCGAGGAGAATGCTCTTCCTGAGCTGCAGACGTACACTGAGAAGTCCAGCGTTAGCCCCTACCGCGACTTGCGCATGAAAGCAACACTCACCTTGGTTAAATACCGTTAGGAAGGAGTTGACATTGGTTTGTAAGTCAGGCGGCAGGTCCGAGAACTCGACCTGTGACCCAGCTCTTGAGGGCGTGTTTGGCGATAGCCCGTCCCTCGAGATCCACCTTTCCGTATTGAATCTCTCGTCAATATAGATGACTCGGCATGCGGAAGGGTCCATCGTTTCAACACCGAGGTGAGTTCGAAGTAAGAGATGCTTTTACTTCGAGGTGGGCCTTACGGGCCCATTATGCGATCGAAAGGCCGGCGGGAGGAGTTGTGAGATTTGAGGCTCTCGTGTGGCAATTGTTCGGGACAAGGTACAGTGTATCCGACAGAAAACAGTGTAGACGAGGCTCGACTGTCACAAGCTCATCGCGCGCAGGGCGGTGAACTGAGGTGCTTGAACAAGCGACTTATGTTACAAGCCCAGATTGAAGCTAAAAGGCGTGGGTTGCAGGGTGCTCGACAAGCCCGGTGTGGTATGAAAAAGTCGAGTAGACGAGCTCAATCGGCGCAGCTCGACCAGGTCGATAGTCAGACTCGGGAGAGGTCGAGGGCGAGGAAGAAGGATCCGATCAATGGCAGGTTGCAGCTGTCAATCGAAGTGTTCGGGAAGGCGCAGACGCAGACGCAATCGCAGGCCTTGTCCAAGGTGGATGGGAGACTGCAGGTGGGCGAGACACAGACTCTGGCACACGTTCGAGGGTTCAATCGAGATGTGAATGATGCGTTTGAATGGAGGCAACAGCAACTGGTCTGCGATATTGCGCAGGTAGGATTGTACAGAAGAGCTGAGGAGGGGAATTCTGCGAGTAGTCAAGCTTCGTTCGGTTATGGTAGCAGCAGCAAGAGGTCCGTGGAGCGTTAGAAGTTGAGGCACCCTAAGCCGAGTCCTGTTAACTCACCCAGGTTAGGCTAACCCCAGAGAACGCAAGAGAAGCAGGCCAAAGAGCACTAGAAGCCGCTAAAGCCAATCACTTTTGGCCCCAGCTCCAGAGCACGGGTCCTCTGCGCTGAACTTTGCTCACCACGATCTTCCTGTATGGACAGCTCAGAGGGCGTGCACGTCGTCTCGTCGCCCATCGTCATCTCCTTCATGTCTACGTGAGCATCTTCAGCTCAGCCTACACACAGGCACCCGTTTCGCAGGTTTGGAAGAGCGGCGCTGGACAGGCACCTCTTAATGTCAACGGCCCTTTTTCTTGCAAGGCGGGACGAATTGGGCAAGCCGTGCCACAGTCCTCCCGCCCTTGGGGCTTGGAGACTTCGAAAGCTTCTAGAATCCGCCTATCATTGCCTGGTCGCCAGCACGGCGAATGACCATTACTTACTCGACAATTCTGTCACTCCCCTTGTTCTGGAAATGTTGGAAACGGCAAAACGATGCATGCTCATTCCCTTGTGTGCCTGAACATTCCTCAGGCATTACTGAGTTATTCGTGGCTCAGCTGACCATGATATCACTGTGAACTCCGAGGATATTACATCCCGGACCTTCCTGTTAACTGGACCCTGCTTCGCTGATCTGTTGAAAACATAACCTCATCGGGATCTCGCCTTGCGTAGATCAGTCACCCGAGCTGTGTCGATCATTATTCTAAAGGATCGTCATCTCTGCCCTCAACCTGTCCTCAATTGTCCACCAACGTTTTACGGAGCTTTCCAGGTCGGAGTCGTTGAGTCTTCCGAGGACAGATAGTGCTTCATCTCCATGCCTATTCACATGATTTGGCATGCATTGTACCATGACATCCCGCCCAACCCGGTCATCTTCTAGTAATGCGCTGTTGTACAAATCCTCACCTTGTGGTGTTGGTGCGAGCAAGTGTGATCTTTCCAGGGTCCCGTCCGTTATGCAGAGTACCTATTTAGTCGTGGCAAAAACGTGTTGATGGCAGTCGTAGTTTGGGGCTCTTGCAAAGCTCTCCTCAGCGCTCGATACTAGCCGCCTGTTTGAATCGCTTAGCCAGATTTTCTGACGGGCTTTCAGGGTCGAAAGCTTCGTCCTCTGCCGACAATTTCCATGAACGCTTCAAGGGCCGCTCACCATATGATTCGAGTATCGCCAAAAGGGTTCCCCATCCAGGAGATTCGGTCAGATGGGCTGCATCTACCTGATCTCGCGTCGTCGCGACTCGACCTAGAAGCTGCTCTTCTTCCTGTATCCACTGTTAATAAGACGTTGACATCTGAGGTCACCGGACTTACCTTGCTGAAAACGCCCATACCATGCAGGAAGCACAATAGGTGGAAATCAGACACTGCATCGATCGATTGTGACGAGCGCAGCTGCTTGGCCACGTCTCTGGGATCTTGACCTTCAGCCACGGCCTCTCGGTTCTCCACGGGGAACTTGTTGTGTGTGAAGAGAGGTTGAGGTTTGATGGGCATGCCCGCCGTCAGTGATACCAACAGGTACTCCACGGGAAAGCTGGGTTTGGCATTTTCCTGCACGTTGGCGCCATATTCGTTGATCCGGCGGTAGAACACCTCAGGTATGTATCGTGATCGACCCTGCACGCCTTCGTCATCTTCAGATTGTACCAGCATCACCGAGGGGTCTGCAGATGGCTCCACAATGTCCGCACGAACCATCTCTACCGCTTCATTTGATGCCTGGTACGCTGTGATCGTGATGCTTTCGTCTTGGTCTCCAGTGACTACACAGGTCACAAAGTTGGATCCGAAACGGCCGGTTTCGCTCCATTTCGAAGGCCTCGAACATTGCGCTTGGAGTCGTGCGGCAAAGGCGATTTCCAGAGATGACAAGAAGTAAGAGTCGATATGCCGTTTGCAAACAGCTTGGCCTTCACCTTCCTCGGGCGATGTCAAATCGGTGAATATCACACCCACTCGCTCAAGGCCACATAGTCTCGCAACGTCGTCCACGTCCTTTTCGTTCGGCCAATCCAGGAGTCTCAGTCCATCGACCTCGCCGATCTGTGGAGGCTCATAGATCGCCTCCACCACAGCCTTCACACCCAATGGCACTTCTGCATATTCCTCATATCGGCCGTACAGGAAGCCGAGCCGCTGGCTCCCCGACTTTCTCCAGAAATCAATCAGCTTGTCAACCATGTCGGCGGAAGCAAACTCGACGTGATCGACCATACGGAACTGTTGTGCTTGCAGCGATATCGCACTTGGCTGGCATTTTGAACAGATACCCTCTGGCCACGGAGGATGACCGGTAGCGCAGTCTTTCTTCACCTGATAATACGGCTCACTGAGAGGGGGCATGTAGGAGCTCTTCAACTCCGGTTTGTTGGTTGCCGAGTTGATCTTGCGGAGGTAGCTGTGGAAGGACAAATGTTTGATCTTTCGTTCATCCAAATATTTCTTGTCGTATGGTTCAAGAGGCTGACAGTAATCACACATGCCTCTGGGGCCATGTCGACACATCTTCTGATCTCGTGGTCTTGTAATCTTGCCATCTTTCTTGTCCAAGTTGTCATCCAATGCTGACTGTTTTATTACTTCCCAAGGGTTCCTTACTAGTGTAGGAGAGGTGAGAGCGACTGTGGTGGCGGGTGTGGCAGGGTCTGGAAGAGCGATTGTGCCGTTCAGCCGCCGGGAGGTAGAAGGTGCGTCGCCATTGGCATGGCCGTTAGATAGGTTCTCGTGCTCCGAGAACCCAAGGAACAACTTGTCTCCATGTTTCAGCCCGACTTGTCGCAATTCCACGCCAGGTAAGTCGGCTAGCCGCCTCTCTCTATCAGGGTCGGGTTTGGAGCTGACAGGTTTATTGCTCAAGACTATCGAATCGGCGTCGGTGTGGGGAGGGAGGTTGTCGAGGATCTGTCAGTGCGTCAGTCAGGCAAGTTCGCTCCACAATATCAGTCATGACAATACCCTCGTGGTCAGACGCGAGAAGTGCTCAGTGGGCTCGACGTTCAGTCGGAACTGCCCAGCCCTCGACTCAAAACGCAATAACATAGTATTGTCCACTTGGTGTAGATTTGGTGAGGGGCGCTTTGTTGGTTTGGGCAGGCAATGACGAAGATGAAACACAGGGAGGAAGATCTGTGTCGACGGAGTAAGAGACCACAATTTGCTCAAGGTGAAGCGTTAGGCAGCTGGTGACGGCGACAAACAACAACTGCCGCACCGAACTCGATATTCCTCGAGTGCCTGGATCTAAGAGCAGCAGTGCCACTGCGAGGCGTTGATGGCGAAGTGAACCGGAGTGATTGTTGGAGAAGCTTCTCCGAAAGGCAGAAGGACTTCATACGTCACCCCGAACCTGATGCCGCTTTACCTGACTGAGTCCTTCTGGGCCCTGAGCTCTCGAGCTCTTCAGTTTTCGCCTGCATTTTACACCTAGGTGTGAAACATGAGAAGTAAGCAATCCTTTTGTGAAGCTCCCTGCAATCAAGATTTCATTGTTGTCTTGAGGTCAATCATAACGTGATGGCGCCTAGTATACACCTTGCTGACCTTCACGTTATCGAGGCCAGAAAAGAAATGAGTAACGCCTGATCATGTACCAAGATATCAATTGCTTCCCTCGCATGCATTGAAGCGCCATTGTGCACTGTTGAGCAAAGTCCAACACCACATCATCTCACCAGCGCTTATGAGCACACCTTACTCCTTTGACGCTGCGGCCTTGTATAGCTCGCCCAGTCGCTTCTCCAAAACCTTTCGGCCTTCAGCTGTTCGCCAGATTTCTTCAGATGGTGCTCCTTTGACAACGTCCCAAGCAAGCAATTTCTCTGTCACTTTGGTTAAATCTTCTTGCTTCCGCTCCCAGTCCTTGTCCTTCTTCAAGTGAACGCCTGAGGTTATCACAACGAGTGGTACCTTGGGTGCTTGAATGTTCCTTGCAGTGACAACCTCATTCTTCGTTAAGCTGTTGGCCACAAGGTTCTCTTGCAGCTTGTTCTTGATGAACTTGCCTCCCTGATATGATGACTTGCCAAAGACGCGATCCTCTTTTGTTCGACCCTTGAAAAGTGCACCCGCGAGACGATCAAGACCGAGCGGAGAGATGATACCCCGGCCCCAGAGGATGAAACCTCGACCGGGATTTGCAACCCTGTAGAGAAGATCTTCGTGCAGTCCGTCGATGAACATCATGCCTCTGATATCGCGAGGGTGTCTAGCAGAGAAGACTCGACTGTAGATACTCCCAATGCCCGCAGAAACGAGAATCCAGGGACCCTCCTCGCCAGCAACAGCTAGCGCCTCCGAGATAGCATCTGCTGACATGCCTGCCGAGTGTGGAGAGGGTGCGTTCTCCGACCACGCAATGCCAGGTCGATCCCAGTAGCAATAGCGGTCGATAGTCTTGTTGGCCCAGGCCTCGTATACCCAGTCCTCAAAGCCATCCTCGACAGGCATATATCCTCCTTCGAGCAACACGGTCGGTTTCGGTTTGCCGTCTGTGTAGTAGGTCTGGTTGCCCACACAAGCGAAATGGATTGCATACTGGTCACCATCGACCAGATATCGCGTACCAGGGGGTGCTAGACTTGCATCTCTCGATCGTATAACCAAAACCGCCGTGAAGAGGACGACAATAACCACGTAGAGGGACATGAGGAACGTCGCCGTGAAGACTGCACACCACTCTCGAAGCGAACGACGAGTCTCAGTTCGCCCAGTGAGGCGCTCTTCTTCCTCGGCCTTTCCCCATTTGACCGTCTTATTTGTCAAAACATTGTAGAGTCCAATCAAGGCAGCCCAAGTGACTGATGCGATACCAATCCAGCCTTCCTCGAGTCGAATGCGGGGAACGGCGAGAATGATGATCATGTTGATCAACAGAAGAACGGACACCGCCATGCTCAGGACGCTCATGGCTGTTGAAGGTGTCGCAAAAAACAGCAGAGCTGTAAGGATGTTGCCGATGGTGAGGGTGGTATATGCGACATCGAAAAAGCCCGAACCTCTGGAATTGAATAGAGGTGGACTAACGAAGATCGAGATGAACAACAGCACCCACCACAAGCAGGTGATCATGAGGAAGAGGACTTCGAACCATCGTAGCGCTCGCACACTCCAGAGGTTGTATGGCGATACCTGAAAGCGTTGTTAGCTAGGTCCTGGTCACGTTGATCTGAGGAGAACAAACGGCTGGATCATCGGGGCTGAGGTAGCCCTGGCCTCGATTCTGACGCTTCGGAGGCAATAGCCGTGATCGTTCGTTGGTATCTTCAGAAGATCTGTTCGGCTGAGGTTCTGATGCGGTGGCCTGCGCCCCGTCTCCATCATGTTCCTCCTGAGGCTGGTCGTCATCGTTGTTTTTGCTTCCCCACAGAGACACCATTCTGGCAGCTCTTTCTTGTCAAGTCCAAGAAAGGACGTCGAGCAGTAGAAACTGCTGGTGCGAGCTTGGTAAGAGCTTCTTGCTAGAGCTCGAGAAGGAGTTACGAAGAAACTGCAACAAATTTTGATCTCATGACGGATAAATAAATGGACGAACTTTTCTAGCTTTTAGGGTGGCTGTGAGCGAGGAGGAGTAACAGCATCATGGATGGAAAACTGAGCTTGGGACGTCATCAAACCTTTTGGTGGCGTACTTACCAGGACTTGCATGTGCAGGCGAGCCTGCACCAGCCCCAAGGCAGGAGCCTAGCCCAGGAAAGCTCCCTTAGGGGTGCACGAAATCGGCAGAGAGGCTCGCTTATTCGTCGACAATCGGCGTCATCTGCTGCTCTCCCGCCATCTCAACGGCTGATTCTACCGAACCCCCATCAGGATGGTTGGTCGATCCCTTCGCGGCATCGGGTCTAGAACCACATTATAGCAATCCCTTATCGATCTGTATCAGATCTCGAAAAGGTTCAGCCTCGTCCATGTCTAGGTCAGCATCTCATTCGTAGCCCGTCATGAGCGATCTCCAAAGATCATTTGCTCGGACGCATTTATCGCGCCTTCCCCCAGAACCTCCAACTATCCCCGACGAACAAGGGGAGGAGCAAGATGATGTGGACGACCTCCGGCCAGGGTCGCCCAACGACTCGTCTTCGTCCGCGTCTTCAGCATCTTCTACCGGCACCGTTGTCCCCTCACCTAGCCGCAAACTGTTTGAGAAACCTCGAAGGTAAGGTGAGCGACACGAGAATTATCCAAGAGGCTTCTGATATGTTGTGAAGTTCTGCTATAAAGTCTCGCTCAGCCCCTCTACCATGGGATGACTTCTTCTCCCAGGATCTGTACTTCGAGCACAAGACTCCGTCAGACACGATCAACCACCATGTATACTTGACACCACCTTCAGCCTCCGGTCCTCTCATCGTCACACATCATGGTGCCGGATCGTCGGGTCTTTCATTTGCCGCCTTCACTACAGAGCTTCTGAAAATCATCCCAAACGCTGGAGTGCTCTCACCAGATGCTCGAGGCCATGGCCTGACAACTACCACAACCTCTACCGGGAATCCCTCACCTACACAGGACCTCAGCCTCACCACTCTAGCCGAGGACTTGGCTTTCGTGGTCAACGCCGTCAAGGCACACATGAAGTGGTCGACATTGCCTGATATTGTGCTGATCGGCCACAGCCTCGGCGGCGCCGTCGTCACCGAAGTCGCCCACGAAAGACTCCTTGGCACCTCCTTACTAGCCTATGGAGTTTTGGACGTCGTTGAGGGCTCAGCCATGGATGCCCTGAAAAGCATGGACACCTACCTCTCGACCCGACCAAAGTCATTTCCCTCTCTCGCCTCAGGCATTGAATGGCACACGAAATCCCGGACGATCCGCAATGCCACCTCCGCTCGAGTCTCGGTGCCCTCATTGCTACAAGATTCCAAAACGAAACCAGGCACATGGACCTGGCGCACCGACCTCGCTGCCACAAAACCCTTCTGGGAAGACTGGTTCATCGGGTTATCCAAGAAATTCCTCGAGTCTCGCGGAGGAAAGCTGCTTCTCCTGGCAGGGACCGACAGACTCGATAAAGAACTGATGATCGGTCAAATGCAGGGGAAATATCAGCTGCAAGTCTTCCCTGACGCAGGGCACTTCGTTCAAGAGGATCAGCCGGCCAAAACAGCAAACGTCGTTGCGGATTTCTATAGAAGGAATGATCGGAGTGGTCTCGTTCTGCCGCCGAAGGTGGATGATTTGATTAAGCAGGGGAAATTGAAGCCTGCTGGGCAGAAGTGAGAGCCACAATGTAAGAATACTGGATTGACTTTGGGAATGAGGTCTTGCAAAGCGGACAAATCATCTTCGGCAGGGCTTGAATCCTGAGCGTGCGAAGCTGTCAAGATCATTTGTTGTCGGCGCCAAGGATAGAGTCTGGACGCAGTTCGGCAGCACTGCATTTTGCAATGAGAGCCGCCCTCTGACCAACATGATAGACTCCAAGATTCTATCTCCTACCCTTGCGCTTCCCCGTTCCCTTTGCCGTCCCCTTCGCGGTCGCCTTCCCAGCTTTACTCCTCCGCTTATTCGCCTTAGCTTCCGCTTCACTCCCTTTGCCCTTCCGCCACATCTTGCCCTCCTTTCTCTCCCTCACATCATCGAGCCTCTTTCTATCCTTATTGCTCAACTTCTTCTTCTCGCCCTTGATCTTCACAACACTGCCATTCGGGCCGTTCAGCTCTATGCGCCCCTTAGCTTTCGCATCGAGTTTCTCCTTCTCGGACTCGAACCACGTCCTCCTGGGCCGCGCCATAATTTCATCTTGATGCTTGAGGATGTTCTCGCCGCGCTGCAGCTGAGACTCCGTGGTCGCGAGCTGTTTCTCTTCTCTCTCTTCCTTTAAGATCTCGTCGATCTCGGATTCCAGCTCCTCGAGGCGGGCGGCCATGGCGTCCACCTGCTGCACATCCATGACCCGGGAGACGACTTTTGCGCCTTGTGTTCTTGCGGTCTTGACTGCCGCTTTCACGATCTTCCGATCCGGTTCCGCGGCGATGGTGCATGCGCGACCGGAGCGGCCTGCGCGGGCTGTGCGGCCTACTCGATGGACGTAGATCTCGTGTGTCTGGGGTGCTTCGTAGTTAACCACCGCTGCCACGTTCTTGATATCAAGACCTCGACTTGCCAGATCCGTGGCCAGGAGATGCGTCGTCTTGCCGTCCCGGAACCCGCTGACCGCACTGATACGCTGTTCCTGACTCATGCTGCCGTGCAATTCGCCGGCTTTGATGCCTAATATTCCGAACACAATCCTGACGCGATGTGCCTCTTTCTTCTGCCGGAAGAAGATGATTGTCCGCTCGGTGAAGAAATTCTGGCACAACACGCACAGGGTAGCTAATCGCAAAGCTTCACGGCCAGGACGCAACCGCACGAACTCCTGGGTAAGCCCAGCCGTCGTCGATTTCTTTGCGTCGACGGACAGCCGTACCG